>OY856187.1:175628793-175688793 GCA_963693315.1 Diogma glabrata | reverse complement strand
AAAACGATACTTTTTGAAATCACCATGTTTGAACAAATAAAATTTTAAAAAATCATCTAAAAATATGAATATTTTTTGTTAAAGTAATATTTTCATAAGGCGTCACTATGTACCTTTTAAACAAAAAAAATTCATTAAAATTGGTTCATTCGTTCGATCACAATTTTGAAATGAAGTCAAGTGATTCCATGAATTTAATTTATTTTGTTATCACGAGTCTAACGAGTCAGACTCGTGATTGTTTCACAAAGCAAAATAAATGTCCACGAGTCAGACTCGTGATTGATGCACAAGGGGTTAAGTTTAACGTCTGTCAAAACTCTGATGTCTGATGAATAGAAAGAGAAAAGTGATTAAATAACATTAAGTAATCAAACTAAATTTGTTATCCAAGTATCAAATCTTTACAATTTTTCAACAATCAAAAACTTCTTAATTCTTAAAAACAAAACAAGAACACAAAATCTTAATTCTACTTTATATTCAACAAACGTTAAAAATACTAAGAAACTATAACAAAAACATGAAGTAACGATAGTTATCTATTTCTTTGTATTTATACATGTCTTTTTGATTCTCAAAATACCTGAACAAATTTTCTTGAAACGTAAAATTTCGTTCAAGTGTTTCGTTCTTGCTATTTAAAAAAAAAAACTTCAAGCATGGAGTTTCGTATTGCTTAGAAATTTGGATTAAACGAATGTCTATTATAACATATTCGCTCATCTTCAAATTTATATATTTGATTTAAATTCATCAAACATTTATATTAAATTTGTTACTCTCTCAACAAACAATGCATTTACAAATAACTTCATTTAGTATATCCCACCTACTGTTAGTATATAATTTCAATTTACCCAACACAAAAATAACCTATCAAAATTTGATATATTTTGTCAACATTTTTGACATCTGTGACATTTTAATTTACATCTCATATGTCACAGTTAATATAAAATGATTTATGTTTAATAATTCATTAGAATCTTTTGTTCTTTTTAAATTGTTTTGTGTAATTTAATAATAAGTTCCAGGAGAGAATTTTACAATTTTGTAAACAAATATTTTAAAAGAAAAAAGAAGACAAATTGACCCAAACCGACACAAAAATGGTTTGAAAATTTTAGAATTTCTTTATCATAAGAGTAAATTAAATTTCTTGTTGGTAATTTTATGAATTTTTATGTAAATAAACTTCTTCATTACGTATTGAAAAACTAAGTCAAATGTTAACCACTTTGACAAGAAGGGTTAAAGAAGAACTCCTAACTATTATAAATAAAATAACTTTAATAAACGAAGGACATACAAACCTGAGTTGAGTAGCAAAGTTAGAGTGTATCATTAATAATATTCAGTGCAGTGCTGTAACGGAGTACATTCTGAACCAATACATAAGTAAAGCTTTTTAATAAATTATTGCTTACCATTTTGTTCGAAATCACGGCGAGCTTATTAAATTTTAATCCAAAAATCCACCTTTAATAAAACGATTTTCCAATATCACTTTTTAACTGTAGGCTGAAGTGAAGTCTTGATAAAACACCATAAATCGGAATAAAAAGAACTGAACGCGACAAACCTAAAGCTGGAATGCAGAATTATGTAAAATAGCAAACGAGTTTCATCAAAACCAAATCACAGGACTTTAAATTATTGCTATTTGCTCCAACTTTATTCAATTTTGCTTAAAAGCTGTGCAGATTGGCGTATTGAATCATAAGCGTTTCGTTCAAGTGTTTCGTTGTCCAATGTGATAATCGGCATTGAGACTGACATTTTTAGCTTGACTTAATTTTTTTAGGTTTGGTTTGATTTTTTTGGTGGTGGTTTGTTTGTTTAGGTTTGGTTGGTAAGAACTTCTGAATATGCGCTGCATTTTAGTACAATCTTGTATAATCAATTTTATCTAGAGTTTCTGCTCGAGAAATCCGTTCTCGAGATTCTCGAGAAAGATTTGTAAGAATATTTTTTTCAAGTTTTTATTTGAAATACAATCTAAAAATTTAAAAAAAAAATTTTGCTCAATAATTTCACTAGTGAAATTTCTCCACAATCCAAAGTCGCATAGCCAACCCGAGAAAGACGATTTTTTTTCTATTTGCTCAAAAAGCGAAAATATAAAAACAACAAAACAATTCTCCCGAATATTATTCAAAAGTTCAGAAATTGATTCTTACAATTACAATGAGCATTATATCGACAAATGATTCAACGAAGGTAAAAAACTTGAACAGCCATTGTACTCGGAGGTATTGGAGGAAGGACGTTGCGTTGAATTAGGCTTAGAGAAAAGTATTCGTGACAGTTGGAAAATGCAGTCAACAATAAATGACAAGAACCGCTCACTATCCAAGAAAATGAATATGTTTGAATCTTCTGGTAAGATCACTATCATTTTGAAACTTCTAAGAACGCTTTAATTTTGATGTAGGTTTTATTCACTGAAAACGAGAGAAACTTTTCTGTATCTGGAAATGTTTGCAGTAAACAGAATACGATATTGAATGACAATTCGCTAGAATGTCTTTAGTAGTATTTTATTTTCCAATCGGAATTCGCATTGAACTGTCAAAACGCAATTTTCAATTATAATGAACCATAGAATTTGATTTGGATATCAAGTGTTTTCTGGAGGTTGGTAGTACTTGTTCAGAAAGCAAAAACAGCAAACTTATTTATTTAGTTTTTTACTATCATTATAATTTGTTAGTTCTACGTGTTAATAAACTTACATTCGTTATAGCTATACTTATTGTGCTTATATTTTTATTAATAAATACTAAACTCAATTTGTCAAAACTTCAAAATTTTGAAATTCTGACAACTTTTAGAAATAAAAAATGATGGGTAGCGAATTACGTGTTGAGTACGCGAACTAAAATAATATTCAGACTATTCAAAACCAAAGAATTAAGAGACTAAGGAAATGAAACTACTGTATATATACACAAAAATATTTGAAGCCGTTTTTCTCTTTTCTCCTCTCTTTTTTATCTTCAATAAGTTGGTCTAAGTTGTCAAAAACAAAATTTGTAAACATTACTTAGCTTGGTTATAATTTAGTTTTAATAAAATTGTTTTTAATATTTATCGTGGTGATATTTTGACGAATTTATAATAAATATAAGAAATACTAGTGATTTTATTAAAATTTAAAAATAATTTTACAGAAAAATTAAATATATTAAGTGAAAATTTTGAATAAAACATTAAATATGAAGATTGTGATAATGACGTGTAAAAATTACCAAAAACACATACAGGATGGGATTTCTTATCATAAGTAATAATATTAATATTTTCTTATTATTTTTGTTTCAGCATTGCGGTCATATGGAGAGTAAAAATAAAGTGTTTTGTTTAGGTCAATTAATAATAATTCTTGATTTCTTTATTATTTAACATAAACCAAAATTTATTCTTATCCGTTAATTCATGTATGTAGTTTATCGACGTTTCGATGTATTCTAAACATCATCATCAAGGATCTGTTTGTTCGAAATTATTATAAGATATTACTACTACATAAATGTTAAATTCTATAAATAGTTCTATGTTACTTACATAATCCACAAGATCTAACAGATAATTATTTTAGTTTATTTAATAAATTATTTTTTTCCAAAAATTTTTTTGTTTTTGTAAAATTATTTTACATTTTTTTGGTTTAATTTTCTTTGTGTAACTTGATTTGATTAAACTAAATAACACATTAAAAGTTGATTTGATTAAAATAAATAACATATTACAATTTTTAATAATTTATGGCACAAATAATTATAAAACATGCACTTAGAAGTATGATTGCTAACTAATTTAAAATTATTGAAATATTTCTATATGTAACCGATTGCTCAATGCTAATTTGTTAATGTACGGTTTATATTTTAATTGTTAATTCTTCGCCGTTTTCTGTTGGGTTGTGTGTTGTTTTCAGTGTTTATGTATTTATCAGAGAGTTTTCTTTTTTTGTTTTTGAATTTTCGTTTGTTCTCAATGTCATTTTTGATTATGTTACAGAAAAGTGGAGTTATTAGATCGGTATCTCGTTTGATGTTGTATGTGTTTTGTGTGTAGATGTGTAGGGCTTCAACTGTTAATCTTTTAGACCAATTATCCTGTCTATCTAATATACGTACGTTATTGAAGTCTGGCATATGTTGCAACTGTAGGTGGTGCTTCCACAAGAGCGGTTGTTGGTGAGTCTGTGTTATGGATGGTGGTTGTTGCTCTCTTTATGTCATATTTGTGGTTTTTAATTCGTTTTTCCAAATATTGTTTGGTTTGACCAACATAAGTCTGTTCGCATTTATGTCCAATTTCACCGGTACCTAGGCATGGTATTTCGTATATTACATTTGTCATTTTTGATTTATCAATCGGATCTTTTAGTTTCGAGTATAATTGTTGCATTTTTTTGTTGCATTTAAAAGCTAAATTGACGCCTGGGCATATTGTTTTAGTTATTTTGTTGATTTGGTCGGTAATAATATAATAGGTTTGGTGGTAATAATAGTCCCAAGTGATAAAGGTAAGGCAACCGTTATCATGGCAAAGTTAGACTATAATAAAAAGGTGAACGAGCTACTTAGTGATAACAACACATATGAAATACTAACTAATGACCCCACTAACAGCTTACAACAGAAAAACAATAAACTAATCAAACGACTTTTTGATGAATTAATCATAAATGTACAAGAAAGAAGATCACTAGGCACCTATAACTCCACAGCTCCCAAACTCTATGCTCAACCTAAAATACACAAACCAAACATACCTGTCAGACCAGTAATAGCCTCGATTGACACACCTTCAGCACGTTTATCTAAATTAATAGCAAATATACTCAATCACCTCATTAATGATAACAATATCAATATAAATAACACTTACAGTTTTAAAGAAAAAATTGATAACATCAGACTACAAACCGATGAACTAATGGTTAGCTTCGATGTCATCTCTCTCTTCACGAACATACCAACGCACCTAGCATTGGATATTATTAATGAAAGATGGACGGATCTAACTAATATCACAAAAATTTCTAAAGCATTATTCATGGACCTATTACAATTTTGCCTGGTTGAAGCGAACTATTTTGTTTTTAACAAAACCTATTATAAACAAATATTTGGGATGCCCATGGGCAACCCACTTTCTACGATCATCGCTGATATCATAATGCAACGGCTAATTTGTAACACCCTAAACATTTTAACATATACACCCAAAATCTTTGTAAAATACGTTGATGATATTTTCACCATAATACCAAAAACGCAAATTTCAACCACTCTGAATACATTAAACTCTTTCCATCCCAAACTACAGTTCACCGTAGAAATAGAAGCAAACAACAAAATGCCATACCTTGATATATTAGTCATTAGAGGAAAAAATGGTAGTATAGAAACTGATTGGTATCAAAAAGAAACCTCGTCAAATAGAATACTAAACTATTATTCCCAACACCCACACCCACAAAAAATCAACACAGCACACAATTTCATAAGACGTGTCTTATCACTAAGTACATCAAAATACCACTACAAAAACATCAAACATATCAAGAAAACATTAATACAGAATAATTACCCACCACAAATAATTAACAAATTAATTAATACCACCATTAATATCCCGATAACCAATAGTATAGCACCTCCACCAACTGAGCCTAGCACAAACAATAAAATATTCAAAAGCATGACATACGTTAATGGAATGTCCGACCAAATCAACAAAATAACTAAAACAATATGCCCAGGCGTCAATTTAGCTTTTAAATGCAACAAAAAAATGCAACAATTATACTCGAAACTAAAAGATCCGATTGATAAATCAAAAATGACAAATGTAATATACGAAATACCATGCCTAGGTACCGGTGAAATTGGACATAAATGCGAACAGACTTATGTTGGTCAAACCAAACAATATTTGGAAAAACGAATTAAAAACCACAAATATGACATAAAGAGAGCAACAACCACCATCCATAACACAGACTCACCAACAACCGCTCTTGTGGAGCACCACCTACAGTTGCAACATATGCCAGACTTCAATAACGTACGTATATTAGATAGACAGGATAATTGGTCTAAAAGATTAACAGTTGAAGCCCTACACATCTACACACAAAACACATACAACATCAAACGAGATACCGATCTAATAACTCCACTTTTCTGTAACATAATCAAAAATGACATTGAGAACAAACGAAAATTCAAAAACAAAAAAAGAAAACTCTCTGATAAATACATAAACACTGAAAACAACACACAACCCAACAGAAAACGGCGAAGAATTAACAATTAAAATATAAACCGTACATTAACAAATTAGCATTGAGCAATCGGTTACATATAGAAATATTTCAATAATTTTAAATTAGTTAGCAATCATACTTCTAAGTGCATGTTTTATAATTATTTGTGCCATAAATTATTAAAAATTGTAATATGTTATTTATTTTAATCAAATCAACTTTTAATGTGTTATTTAGTTTAATCAAATCAAGTTACACAAAGAAAATTAAACCAAAAAAATGTAAAATAATTTTACAAAAACAAAAAAATTTTTGGAAAAAAATAATTTATTAAATAAACTAAAATAATTATCTGTTAGATCTTGTGGATTATGTAAGTAACATAGAACTATTTATAGAATTTAACATTTATGTAGTAGTAATATCTTATAATAATTTCGAACAAACAGATCCTTGATGATGATGTTTAGAATACATCGAAACGTCGATAAACTACATACATGAATTAACGGATAAGAATAAATTTTGGTTTATGTTAAATAATAAAGAAATCAAGAATTATTATTAATTGACCTAAACAAAACACTTTATTTTTACTCTCCATATGACCGCAATGCTGAAACAAAAATAATAAGAAAACAATAAAATACGGTCGAATCAAAAAACAACAATAAAATATTAATATTATAATTTACTTTTCGATTAATAAGTGTTAAATTTTTTAAACATTTTCGAGAAAAAAATGTAATCTAAAATCAACGTAAACAATAATAGAATGCTTCGGGTCTACGTTGTCAAAATCTTTTTTATGTTGTTTCTCTATTTGTTGTTTTTCTTTTCTATGTAATGGCGTCTCTTTTTTTTATATTAATTTTAGGGGCAAAAATACGCTTAAATTTGGAATTCAATGCAATAATAGAAATATTTACGGCGCCTCTACTAAAACGCAAGTGTGTTAGTAACAATTTATTGGTGTGCAAAAATTGCTTCAACTTTTAAAACCAATTTCACTTCCTCTATTCTCTTAATTCTTTGCAATTTCACTTCCTCTATTCTCTTAAATCTTTGTTCAAAACCAACTATTTTGTCAAATATGGATTTGGATTTGGATACATGAAATTGTTAGTGTAATTTGGTAAATAAAATTCGCCTTTTGTGTTGTAAACGTTATTTTTAAATTGCAAAAATTAGTTTTATGTAACACATGAGTAAGAAATATTCAATTTTGTACTAGAATAGAATAAAAGAAAAAACTACTTTTCCGCACATATGACCACAAAATATTTTGTGCGCGGGCACGTTCGCCGCCTGCATGTGAGATTTGTAGTTAAATCTATCTATATATCTATCTATATATAAAATTTTTATGGCACTAAAATATCAAAATAATAATTTAAATAACTTACCATATAGTAAAAACAACTTAAGCACATTGCATCATTTGAATTGCAAGAAAAAACAATTTATTTAGGTTTTCAAAGTTTATAATTTTGACAGCTTAGCTGGATTACTATGTGTTGTTTTAGTTAGATTCTCATGTTTATATTTTTGAGCTAGTATAATTTACAACTATTACAACGAAGATGGCGCACTTTAATTATTTAAAAAGCTTAAATTTGTTTAAAACTTTGTTAAATAAATGATTAAATGAACAATTAAATAAATATTTATAAATTTTACGCACTTGTTACAAAAAATAGTGTGTATTACTAGTCTAAACGCGAGTTATTTGCCGCACTCCCTGCGGTCGTGCGGCAAACTAACTCTTGTTTGGAAAACGCATTCGCAGTTCGCACTAGTAATACAATCTACTACTAAATAATTTTCTTATTCTACATAATGTGATATTTATATTTTTTAAAAACAATTGATGCAATTAAATTAAAAATTTTTTAAATCATATATTATTTAATACACAACATATTGAATAATCAAAATGAATAAATATAAGCATATTATTACTTCGGTAATTACCGAATTACTTCAGTATTACATTCATGAGCTAAAAGTGATATTCTTGCCTCCACTTTTTTGGCATTTCTCGACGTTTTAGGACCTACTGATTCTATAAAAGCAAAAAAAAAATGTTTATTTGTCTGTCGGTCGGCCAACTGGCCGTTCGGCCGTCACAACCTACGAAATCTAGAAAACCGCTGGACGGATTTCAAAAATTTTTTTTCTGAAAATAGGTATACTCAATGAAAAGCTCCCAAAGGACGATGTGTTCGACAGCTGTACCGGAAGTGTGTCAAAAAAATCATCAAGTTGGTGAAAACAAGGAAATTTGGATATTTTTTGCTTATAAAACTTTCATTTTAAGTGATTACGAGTAGGAACATTGGATTTGGAGAAATCTTGATGGTCGGGATTGGTATGTGAGACAAAATCTAGATTATTGCATATCAGTTTGTCAAAAGAATGTTGTCAAGTGTGTCAAAAGAAAGATTTTTATTTATTTTTTGGAAAAAAACAAAATTAATTATTTGTTTGCAATGAATTTTTATTATTATTATTGAGAACTATGGCATTGTAAGTTTGTCAAAAAAATGTTGTCAAGTGTGTCAAAATAAAGACTTTTATTTATTTTTTTACCCAATTTTTTGTAAAAAAATAATATTAATTATTTGTTTGAAATGAAATTTTATTATTATTATTGAGAATTATGGCATTATAAGTTTGTCAAAAAAATAATGTCAAGTGTGTCAAAAAATGATTTCATATATTTTTTTAGCCAATTTTTTGGGAAAAAAAATGTAGCTGTTTTTATGACGTAAATGTAATTGGACTTGGAAATTTTTGAATATGTTATAGTTTTTAAAATATTTTTGGAATTTTGAAAAAAGTTTATATTATTGATTTTGTAATAATTTTTGCAATATTTTTAGAATTTCAGCAAAAGTTTTAATTTTGGATTTTGTAAGATACAAAAATTCTAGAATTTTACGAAAAAATACAAATATTTAGAAAAAGTTTAAATTTTTAGTTCTATTCTAATTTTTGGAATATTTTTGAATGTATGGAAAAAAGTTTGATTTAATTTAATTTTTACAATATTTTTGGAATTTTGAAAGAAATATGAATTTGTTATTTTATAATATTTTCTCGAAACGCTAAATGGAGAGGTTTTTGAGTAGTTAGCTGAGTATATCATCTTTTCACTAAATTATGTTAACTAAGAGGGCCCGGCGTGCCTCGCTACGCTTATAAATAAAGTTTTTGCGTAGACATTTTGTTGACCTAGAAGCAATGATTTCAAAAAGTGGTAATGAGAAATGCTAGCATATAATTTTTAATTTTTCTTTTTAAATATACGAATGAAAAATAATCAGAACTCTAGCTGATCAGTTCGGATATATGAAAAATTAGCCATCAAATAAGCTAGAGATCAAATACGCTTACTTGAAAACTTATTTGATCGCTAATTTTTCATATATCCGAACTGATCAGCTAGAGTTCTGATTATTTTTCATTCATATATTTAAAAAGAAAAATTAAAAATTATATGCTAGCATTTCTCGTTACCACTTTTTGAAATCATTGCTTCTACGTCAACAAAATGTCTACGCAAAAACTTTATTTATAAGCGTAGCCAAGCACGCCGGGCCCTTCTAGTAATAATTAAATCAAATAAAATCAAAGAAAAATAATAATAATAAAAAAACAAAGAAAAATAATACGTCATTCACAACATTCATTTCATTATATCTTCATCTGACAAATTTAACAAACACATGAATTTTAAAATGATAAATACCACGTGCAATTCATTTCTTCATTCACAACATTCATTTAATAATAAAAAAACAAAGAAAAACAACACGTCATTCGAAACAATCATTTCACCAAATAATAAAAAAACAAAGAAAAATATTACGTCTATCCACTCCTATAATTAAAAAACAAAGAAAAATATTACGTCTATCCACTACTAAATCAATTCATAATCTAAATTGAAATTTGAAATTTAATTTTTTTATATTAATTTTTTTATATTCTCTTAAAGCAGGCTACAGACCTTCAATCAATTTGTCAATCAATTGAAAATGCAAATAAACGAAATAAAAATTAGGGGATTTTTACTCTAAATTTTATTTCGTTTGTTTTCGTTTTCGAATTGATTGACAAATTGATTGAAGGTCTGTAGCCTGGTTATCGTTTTTGTGAAAAAAAAAAAATATATTCTTGGGCAATTCTATTTCATATTGTATGTGGGAGGCCGTTAAATTCAAAAATACATTTTAATTCGTCTATAACTTTTTTATTTATGATACGAAAAATCCCAAAAATCTTTAAAATCTAAGTTACACTTATATCAGTTAGCAGTGAAAATTTTAAATGAATCAAAATTCGAATAAAAAAGCCTTAGGCTGTACAAAGTTTTTTTTAGCGTATTAATATATAAGATTTACAATCTGTTATAATTTTCCGGCAACGTATTGATGTTGCGTGTTAGTTTTGTAATAAATTTCTAAACATAGATAAAAAAATACATGTACTTTAACAAAGAGCTATGTTTGATATACTTCGCTGCCCAAAACTAAAAACCATGTCCTCATAAAAGTTTTTTGCCGAAAACTATATCAAAATCCTTAACCCAGACCGAAGTCTTGATATCTCAGAGCTGTGAGACTTCAGCCCCTTCATATTTTATTATTATGTTATTAATATTGAATTGGTGTAATGTAATGCATCATTTATTTATTGTATAAACAAATTGATATGTATTTAATTTACTTATTATTTTATATAAGCATTAATTTCTTGTTAAAATTAATTTTTATAGTTCTCGAAAATCTCGGGAATCTCGAAAAATTCAAATAATTATTTGCGATTTCTCAAGAAACAAAATTGTCGATCAAATCGAGATTCTCGAATCTCGAGATTTATAAAAGATTGAGAAATCAGAAACTCTACTTTTATCTAACTTGTATTTTGAGTAGTTGTAAGCTAAAATCTATAAGTTTACGTTTTTGAATAAGTTGATTGGTGGTATAAAATTATAATACGACCAGACTTTGTCAGTGGAGCACAGTGCTTAAATGATAGATGAAATACTTAAATCGTTTCATCACATTTTTTCTTATATTCAGGCAGGTCTTATACGGTATTATATGTACTCTACAGTCTACATTATCATTTAAAAACTAGAACAGCGAATTTCATTTTTTTGTTGTTTTAATCAAAAAACTTGTCTGGATGTTTTGAAATTATGAAGTGGGAAACAATTTAAAACTAGTGGGATGGGGGTGTGACCTTAAGGGTCGCGCCAAAATCTTCCCGTAAAGTTAAAACTAACTAGTAGCCAAGATTCCTAGATAAGGTGTACTGATACATCAAACTTACTTTAGTGCTTATTTTGAGACGGTTGCCGTCTCTAATATGCCGATGAAATTGGAAATTCAACGTTTCTCGCTGAAATATTATTTTTTGTTTTGCTTTATTTTCTTTTTTTAAGTGATAGATGGATCAACATGAATGGCAAAAATTGAAAAGACGTGGAGAGTTGGATCCTGTGTAATCATGGGATCAGTAAAACATTTTTATTTAAATATAATAAATTGATTAAAGTGGTGTATGACTGTCAGTTCCTGGTTCTTATTTTACTCATTTAAATCCGTTCTCTTGTTAATTTTTTGTTCGCGTGCAGTTCTGCATTTGTACTCGGCTGTGGAAATCAAGAACTTTTCGAACTCACAGATTGAAGCTAGTCAGAGTTGAACTTCACGCAACTCCTCTAGGCAACGCAACTCCTCTAATGTTCCAGATGGTTATTCCACTTATATGAATAAGGTTTTCTCTAAAATCTTCCTAAATAAAAGTATGTATACCATATTTTATTATGTGTTGTATCATTTGAATAAGCTCCTCTGAAATATTTAACATGATACAATTTTGATTTCCCAAAAAAGTAAGATAGGACTTTGTAAAACCGTTTCAGTGTCAATATTTTACGAACCAACATAAGCTAGAAGCAATTTTACTTTGGTTAACTTTCTTGTTTAATTTGAACTAAATAATTTAAAAAAATATTCTTCCAAAAATAATTCAATAATTACTATTTATTTAGGAATCGTTCATCTTGTATCTACTCTTTTTTCCTACCATATAGAAGATAACTTAACAGCACATACCAAAAAATTTCTTTAAACTCAGTATTATTATGTTTTATCATCTAATACATAACATACGGGTAAGTTACATAAATAATTCATATTATTTTAATGAAGCAGAATTCTACTTCTCTCTATGTTATGTTAACTTTTTGATGATTAAAAGTTTTACTCTTTGTTATAAAAATAACTTAAATGTTATTTTTATGTTGTCAAAATATTTTTCTTTTATGTTGAAGAATTTTTTATGTTTCGTCTTTTAACTTACATATTATATGTATTATAAGAATAACATTGTTGTTAAAACAATAAACTTTTTGTACTTAATACTTTTATTTTGAATGTAAAATTAATCCTAGGATATGGCAAAAAATTAATTGAAAAGGATAAGGTAGACAAATTTACACTAATTTTATAATTATGGGATTATATGTATATCATTTCAAAATTATTTTTAATCGATTTGTATGTTGTAAGTTTGTGTTTTTATTAGATAACATTGAAAAACTAAAATAAAATTTTGTTGATAATCGTAAAATAATATAAGTAAATTTAAGTATTCCATAAACAATGTTAAAATCAACAGTCGATAGAGTGGAGATCAAGCTCGCTAGGTACAGGTCCTGTTTATCGATATAAACTGTTTCTGGCGGTTGGTAGTATGTTACTAAAACTTGATAGTTATTCCAAAATCGTGAGAGTGAAAGAGCCAGCTGGTAGCTCACGCAGGTAACTGTTGTGATTAACAAACAGTCGCTACACCATCTGATTAAATCTAAAACAAAGATCTACGAAGACTGCGTCAGAATTGCTTTTCTTCTTCTTTTAAACAAGTTAGTTCTAAGATGCGCCAGTTACTACAAAAGAGATTTTGTTTTAAAAAAATATGATATGATATTTGCAGATATGATTTTCGAATTCTGATATTCCAAATTAACCATGAACCTGGTCGTGTACAATATTTTTCCAAACCAACTGCTCTCAGCATAATTAAGACGGACATTAAGAGTGAAAGGCGTTTTACGAACAATAATTTTTTCTAAAGTAATATTTCTCCATATTAAAAGTTAAACTAAATGAATTAACAAGAACGTGTACCAGACAAAAGGAAAGCAAAAACTAAATTTGGTGGAACTGTGGCTACATTAAAGAAGTATAACTATATTAAATTGAAAGTCATATAGGCTTTGTCATGAATGGGGACAATATTCGAGCCATGAGTAGTGAAATATTAATTTTTATTATTTATTACCATTGGATTAAATATGAACCCAATCCAGCGGTAAAAAAATTAAACTTTTAAAAAATCAACCTTATCCCTAATAGCTGCCAAACCGCGTCTGCATAAAAAGTGTCGGCTTAAATTCCCAAAGGACTTAGAGACTGTGTCAAAGATCTTCATACGAAATTAACTAATTTAACTCATTCAAGTTTTTTGATCTTCAAAAGGTTGTACTCGTTGAGCTACAGAGCACTTCAGATCTTACAATAAGTTGGTCGAAAACAATCATTATGCTGTCACGTATATCTGTATTACAGACAGATTTGGAACGTAATAACTAAAGTGGAACAGCTTTTATTGGCACCTAAAATATCTAGAGCGCATCATTATCAAAAGCCCCTCTACAAACAAGGGGAAAAATTAAAATCGATTCATCTTCGTTACATGGATTAAACTTGAGCAAGTTTTTGTCTAACACGCCGCGGCCGCAATATAAATTCTTTACCAGAAAAAGAAGTTGCTCTAACAGTTTTTTTAATTAATAAAGGTTCTAATATTACAGGACTAAGCAAGCGTTGATAAAATCTCCAAAAAAGGAGCTTATGCTTCTGTTTCTATATGGAGCTTAAAAATCAACGCTTTACTTGAAGAGCTAAAACCTGAAGGGTGTCGCAATTCCGTACCGCAAATGCATAGCAGCCCGATAAGCATTTTGGTAAGATATGTTCCATTAGAATCTTGTCCGTATTGGACGGAGCAGGGTTTAGTAATGAACGGTGGAAAAAATATCACATTTCTTTCTAATCATGCAAATTAAGGCTGATTTGAAAACTTTTTAATCTCCACTAATTACTATATTCTACAATGATGTCTATAAAGTTACATTAGCACATTCTTTTAAGTATCGCAGTAAAGTTTACTTACTAGCTAAAGGTTGAGCTCGAAATTTTTAGTCAACAAACAAATAATAGGTTTGTTACTGGTCTAACTGAAACAGATAACATATATACGCTGGACTATTGCCGTATCTAATAGTCATTACTCGAATAGCAATCAAAATTTTGCTCCTGCAAAGTAAACAGGCAAATCTGCCCTGAAATAGTTTTTTACAGCAAAAATATGTAATTCTTGTGTAAGTAGAATATATTTTTTGAGTTGGCGGCATCAATGGCCACTGGGATTGGCCAGTAAAGCACACAAACCTTTGCTGTTCTTATTCTCACTAAATTGATGAAAGGAAAAAACAGAGACCTGTAATAGCTGCATTAGAACCTAAATAGGTTGCAGTAGTAGTGAAAATGATTAGTTTGGTATTACAATTGGCCTATTTTGACACAGGAAGGACAGAACGTCCGAAATGGTAATGGTGATGTAAATGGCCAAATTGAAAAGATCAACGATATTTGTTTTGTTGACCATAGCAGATAATATTGCAGATAATTATTCTGCTATGCGATCCTATAACGATCACATAATTAAAGACCTTGCAGCAATAGGGGTGCAGATCCAAATTTTTCCGGTTACTCTTTTTTTCACCAACAACTTGAACAAACACTAGCGCTATCGTTTCATGCATGAACGAGGCAGATTCGACAAAGAAAAAGCGTGCAAAATTTAGATTTGCAGCCCTATTCCGTTTGGTGCAATAAAACTGCAAATCCGAACCTGCCCCTATTTTGCAACAAATTAAATAATTGCGTTGTGACAAGTTAGTACACGTTTTGAGCTCATCGAAACAAGGCGTACGTTTTGTAAATAAATTAATTTTTTTTAAATTAATTTTTTCCTTTTTTCTTATTATCTAATAGTTTTGAAAATTGGGCTCACCGCCCTTTTGCTGCAAGGTTTTTAATTATTCACCCACTATATTTTTTTGAGTTTTGGAACAAAATATCGATATATATATCGAAACTTATTCATATATTGGCAACGATATCGATTATTATACATAAAATATCGAATTTTCGATACTTATTATCGATACATATCGACACATCGATGATATACCGATAATTATAGATACAACAGTTTTTTTCATATTTTTCTTTATCGACATGTATTAATGGGATTCATTTTCTTCATTCATTCTATCATTCTATTGCCCCATAAATAGAAGAATTTTCTAGCTTTCAGATTAAATTAAATAAGCCACAACCACTCACGTGACGATTAGAAAATTATAATCAAATAGTATAGGTTTTTTGTGTGTTTTTAAAGTGATTTAAAGCTATTCCATATCAAAAAACTTATACAAAATATCGTTATCACAAAAAAACGGAAAACACCGTAAATATTGAAAATATCGATACATACAAATACAACGGTAAGTATCGATATGCTAATACTTATAGCACAAAAATATTAACATATCGATACTTATCCATATATCAATATTTATCGATATATCGATATTTATCGGTGTATCACCTTTTTGATATTTATCGATATATAGATTTTATCAATATTTCTTTTAATCGATATTTTTTATACATTTTTAGTATCGCTCAGCAATAGTAACACTAAAATGCTAAATTGTTCAGGATTTTTGTGAGCAATTGAACTCAAGTCACACTAGTTTTAATAAGCCGGTCCTGGTCCAAGGCTACTGAGCAAGATGACCGCCATGAGTTTTGGGTTTATGTCTTGGTTAGATATTAGGTTTGGGTATCAACTAACATGTCGATATTGACCTTTGAGTTTGGGTCCCAACTAATATATTGATATAAAGCTTTTTTATTTAACTAAAGTTGTGCACTAAAACTAAGAAAAGAAACCCGTAAGGGATTAGATTTGTGTCTCCACTAATTGAAGCTCTAAGCTCGTTCTAAAATGTTGTACTAAAACGAAAACAGAAAAAGGAAAAAGAATAATAATTGGTCAGCAAGAAAATACAAAAAAGGACTAAAATTTAAAATATAAGAAATGTTTGGTCAGAATGGCGTTGGGCTCTTCCGTGTCTCAACAAGATTGTCAAAAAGGAAATTAGAATGTGAGTCTCAACTAAACTATCGATATGAAGTTTTGATCGCCGTCTAAATGTGTGTACTAAAACAAAAAATAGAAAAAGAACATGAAACTTTGAGTTTGGTCTAAAATAGGCTTACATGTGGGATAAACAACAAAATTTACAAATAAATTGCGTTTAGATAGAGATTTCTCAAAATTAGTGTGCTAAGACTTTTGGAACGATACAAAATGTCGACATCGATATAAAATGTTTGAACTCTCGTGATCGATATTTTGTTCTAGAATAGAATATCATGTCACCCAAGAATATTTAAAATCCAAAACTCAAAGCTTCATATCGTCATTTTTGATCAAATTTACCAAAACAAATGTACTAAAGCTCTTGCAACCCTCTACAAAAATGTTTCAAACCAGGATTTGATAATTGATGTTTTCGTTCTGACCAAAAGACAGAAAGAATAAAACATCGATCACGTGAGTTCAAAGCGTTTTTAAGAGATGGTTCCAAAAGCTTTTGCATACTAATTTTTAGAAAACTTTATCGAATCGTAATTAATCTGTAACTTTTGGTGTTTAGCACACATGTAAGTCAATTTTAGACCAAACTCAGAACTTCATATCGATTAGTTGAGACACAAACGAAAGGTTTCATGTTCATTTTTCTTTTCTCAGTTTTAATACACAATTTTAGCTAAATAAAAAAGCTTTATACCGATATTTTAGTTGAGACCTAAACTCAAAGTTCATTATCGACATGTTAGTTGAGACCCGAACCTTATGATTAGCCAAAGCACGAACCAAATATTATGGCAGCCATCTTGCTCAGTAGTTTTGGATCAGGCCTGGCATATTATGACTACTAGTAATTTCAAATTTTATGTGCTTGTAATACAAAATTTCTCTTGACTTACTCCAGCGCATTTATTAACTGGTAAATGAATTAAAGAATCTAATGAATATATGACAGAAAGCTTTTCTACAATAAAAATGTATGAAATAATTTAATTTGTATACTCATTATTTAATTATGTACAATTTAAGGGCCCTTTTCCATACAAAAATGACAAGAAAGTGTATTATGTTCTCAATTATAACGATATACTCAAGAATTCAAGCGCGGATAACGGGTCATTCGGATCTTATAGATTTCTTTTATATTTCGGATCTTATAGATCACTTTTATAGATATAAAAATTATTGAAAATTTTAATTATTTTTGTCAGTTTTGTTAAGTGTTTCGGTTGCGATTTCATATGAAAATCTATCTATTTTAAGTTTTATTTTTGTTTTTTGTACAACAAAAACCATACGCTAAATAAATAAATAAATAAGTTTTTCGGTCAAAAACTTTTAGAAACGCGTACAGATAGTTCATTTAACTTGTTTTTAAAATTTGAAACTAATTCCATAATGGAAAGTTGCATAATAAGCTGATGACAAAATTCAACCCAACACAACTGTCAAATCTCACGTTAAATAAAAGTGTGTATATTAAAAACTTTGTTCTTCTCTTTTTTGTGTTTCGGTTGGGATTTGAACTCGTATCCTTATTAATACTTGTGAGTTCATATCCGTTGGCATGACCCACTTTCCACTTCGCCACCAATGCGATGATATTTCGAAGATGAAACTTCTAGTATTCAACTAAAGTAATTCTCAACTGTTCTCAATTAGACTCCTTTATTTCGGAAATGTTTAACCATTGTTTTGGGAATTTTTCCATTAAATTTCTGGACAGATTTGTTGTGTGAATTCATATGATGTGTTTAATATTTCTATTACAGTCAACATTGTAAGTCACAAGTGTATAAGCATTATTGATTTCTTCCAAACAATGCCAAATCGATGAGCAACACCTGGCCAATTATTGTCATATTTTATGCGATGCGCTTGAATATTTAAGCAACATTTTGAAAAATTTTAATTATTCGGGATTTTTGTGAGCAATTGAGCTCCAGTAAGTAAGGAAGTATTTTGAATTTTTTCAATTCAAAGGTATGGTTTAAATACAAAAACAATCCCTTAAATATCGCATAGCAGTTCAATTATTACTAGAACTTAATAGTCTATTGTCCTTTAGTCGGATATTTTAATTAATCTAGTAAATAAATTATATCTTGTGGTAGAGGAAATTTTAATCTCATTTAAATAACCCTAATCTGTGCTGTCCAATCTCAATGTAGTAGGTGATGATCAATTTCCAATCATTTCCAATCAAGAAACAAAGAATCTAAATCTGGTTGAAGCGACTAAGTGTATTTTAATCGAGGGAGTGGTTTGTTTTGCCGTAAGAATTAATTCTACCTCTTGATCTACCGTAAGAGTCTATCTTTGTTCAAAGTACTAATTTTACACTACAAATTCATGAACATCTAGAGATGTTTGTCTAGATTTAGATGGTTGTCTACAGAGTTTGTATCTTTGACGCAGCTACAACCCTTTTGTAGAAGAAGAGAAAAAACTTTTAAAAGTATGTTGTTACTGATGTTGGTGGGGTTCTTAAAGCATATGTGGCACTGAGGCACACGTGTCTCGACTTTTTTATTGGATTTCTATTTATTATAATATTATAGTTGTTTGCATGGCGTCGCCGTTAAAAGCATAAATGGCGGCATTGAAGCTTCTTCTATTAGTAAAGACGGCAAAATTAGTTTTAAGTGGACCAAAGCGTTTTGTGTTTTTCCTCAAATCCGATTTTTTCATTCTGATGAAGGTGAGTATCAGGTGCATTCTCCGATTTTATCTGTTCGTTGTGATTTTATAGTTGTGTTATAAACATGCATTCTGTTTATTCTGGGAATTAACAATTTTATAGATAAAGCAACTCATGGCCTCTGACCCAGGAATATCTCTAAATCCATCAGTTTAGCGAATTATTTTCAAAAATATCGACGAAAAATCAAAGAAAACTACAATGTTTAAAAGTAAAAGAAAACTAAAACTTTGTTAAGAAATGATAATAAAGGAAGAAAAATATAAATGATAAATAATAAAATAATTTAATTTAAAGCTGGTTGACATCCTTACGTGTCTGAAGATTAGATGTTGATATCCTAATTTCAGTGTGTAATTGATCCAGTGTCTTAAACTTCAATTATCCAAAAATCACCTCATTTCTTCCAAAAAAGGCATTAATAGACTGTACCATTTCCTTATTTCTTGTTTTAGTAACCATGTTCAACTTAACAGTGTCTTTAACTACACACTGCCACCACGACCCTATACAGCCTACTTCAATAAATTTTATGTACCAAATTATATCAAATCCACCATGCCGTTATGTTTTTTTTTATTATCTTTCAACAGTCCGTTCCTTTTTTCTGGTATCATCTTCCAACCACTCAGCAAAAAACAATTTTAATAATAAATGTTTTTTTTGTAAGTTTATTTCGATTAAATATATTTTTTCCTTGCTATTTTCTCACAAAAAAAGAAAAAATAATATTACGGTTTTTAAAACTTGTGACTAAGAAATTATAAAAATTCAACAATTGTTTTGGAAGCCAGAAAAATGTATTTGTCCTTATGAACTCAAAAAATATCTGATTTTTGTTTTAAAGCTAACATTTAACTTCAAAGTAAGAACTCAAAATTTTACAAATTTAATTAATTTAAAAGCTAATCTTCGCAAAGTTAATACTTAACTTGACCTAAGTCAAAAACTTATATAATTTTTATAATAAAAATCGTTTAATACAACGACTTTGTATTTTGAAAAGGCTTTCTATTCATCTCTGTCATTGTGGTTTCCGTCTCATTTTTTAAAAATGAACATTACCCATACATTGTAGATTCACCGTATAAAAAAATATCAAATGAAACAGTCAAAAAAAAATCATTAAAACAAACCATTCAACACTATCAAATCATAACAATAAGGTGCCTCAAAAATCAATCAATTTTATTAATCGAATATTTTCTTATTCAAACCCTACATAGCAAAATACCCTTTCAAATATGATATGCAAGATCTGCGCAGAATCAATATACTTTATTACAACGTCTGTTTAACAATCACAAAACAAATAAAAACAATAACAAAAACTAATTCAGTAAATTATTTGTGATATAACATCACTATAACAAAAACAATAATAAAAATAATTGATAAATCATTGTAACATAAGATCCGTTAAATGCTTTAAAATAAACATTACAGTGAACCGTCATAAATAGACAGACGTTACTTTATGAAATGATATTAAGTTGCTTGATTGATATTACGGAATAAAGGTATGATTAGTGTGTTGACTGTTTTTTTATTTTAAAAGAAAAATGGTTGGTCGTTACAGTTGTTATGTCTTTGTTTATAAATACGGTCAGAAGGTGGTAATAGTGTTAGGGCTTTAAAGTAAGTTTTAAAATTTGAAAGTAAAGTAGTTTGGGTCTTTTGTGATTTTGTGATACAAAGCGCTCTTTGGAGGTGTGTCTGTTAAAATAGTTGTTATAGTTTAAGATAATAGTCTTTTTCATCCTAGACAACTACTGATTTTGTTTTGCACAGTTTACTTCTCAAGATGGCGTTTCCCAAGAATGTGTTTTTGTTTCCAATGAAAAGAGTAGCTGGAAAGTTTAGGTTATGTGATTAAACCATTATTTCTTGTTTGTTTTTGTCTTCAAGGTCAAACTCCATTTAATAAAGGAATTAGTCAGCTCAGAACAAGGTTCTGAGTCTCAGTTTTGATTGCATTTTTTAAAAATAGGCATCTTAGGGATTACTAATATTTGATTAAAGACTAAAGTTCTAAATAAATATTGCCACTACTTGGATTACCACTGTAATTAGAATTAGTTGAATCCAACATAAGTTTGCTTACCATTTCTGGTGATATATCTTCTCCATCACCTAAAAAGGAGTTTTGAAAGGGATGAAAACAATATCGTAAGCACTGCTTTCGAAAAATTTTAATTTAACTAGTAATTTTGGTCGTCCTTACATACAAGTTTGAGCATAATGTATTTTGAGCGCTGTTTTACCTAAACCTTGGCTTTCCTTGATTTATTTTCGGGAAAACATTTTATTTCCCCTTACTTGCACAGAAATGAAAAAACCTTGAAACCTACCATTCGTTTCCGGAAGTAACGTTAGAGGCTTAATCGTTTGTGACTGTTACCTACGCTGTAGAAAACCCTTTTACTAGCACGGTATTAGTTGAATAGAATTTTTTCTTTTAATTCAGCGTTTGAGAGGTTGTTTCGTTTGTTGTCATACCGAAGTTTGAGTAATTTTAAGCTTGTAGATTTTGAAAATTCTTTCATACGTTTGCTTTGAATTGAGCAGATGCATCACAAAGTTAGTCTAAAGTTACACGCAAAAGCATATTTGACTACGCATGTTGTTGTGCGCCCCAGGTATTTAAGGTATTTACGCGTTGTTGTGTGCATACTGGGGCTCTATTCCCGAACACATATTTGTCAATCGACAATATTGTCAATTTCACCAAAATGCTTAACAACTTTGTTTAAAAATGGTATTCTGTAACACATATTTGTGATCCTTAGACACAAACCAATTGTAACAAATTTTTACAAAATTATAACAGATTTTTGGTACTAGATTTGTACTTTTGACAACTAACTATTTTAATCTTAAAAGATGCAAGATAAAATAAAAATATATTTAATAAATAAATATGTTTTAATGATATTTATATAAAAATTAAGTCTTTAAAATTATTAAAGACTTAATTTTGCGTTATAAATTAATTTTTACGCCAATCCATGAAATTTGTATAAAAAAGTCAACACACAAAACATAAAGCAAAATTGTGATTTTGACAGTAACTATATTGTTCTTGTCATATTCACAATATTGTGTTGAATTTTCACCAAATTGGTGTTACATAATACGAAATTCACAATATTGTGTGAATTTACAATATTGTGATGACATTTATTTTCGGGAATAGGGCCCCGTTATTCCTATTACATAAAAAATTTTATAAAAAAACTGTCCCATATTTCCGACCTGTTCTGTCTCGGGTACTATTTAGGTACTACATTAGGTTCTTTGCCGACATCATTTTAAGATCAACAATATCTTTATCGTCAATGTTTCTAAAGAGGGAAAGTTTGTGATATTCTAAAACTGTTTATGGCTACTAACATGGTGAAAGGTTAATGATGTAAAACTACACCTTGAATGCATATGAAGTGAATAATTCCTACATAGTTTTTATGGTTCTATGAACCGTAGAATCTGGCTGCCAAGATTAGTTCTACCCCGTGCAAACTCTTCATCCTTATTTAATCGAATATAATCTAATTTTAAGTAGGTTGCAAGATCAATTTATAACTCAATAAAGTCAAATATAAGCCCCAAATCTTTGAACCTTATAGAATCGTAAGTCTAATAATTTTTTTTTAATTAACAATGACAAAGTTGCATGTTTATCACATTGGTAATGACTAATGTATTTCTTAAAATAATTATTTTATCCCAGCCAACAAGCTTAACAAATAAAGAAATTCGCTGTAACATCGTTGCAAAAAATGATAAAGTAATTAAGAGCACTACAAACTACAAATAAAATCTTGAATCATTTTATTTTTGGTCATTTGGTCATTACTACATTAAAAATCTAAATACGCTCATATTATGAGTGAAAAACATATAGAGTCAACATGAAAAAATAATGCTGATATTTCAATATTTTACTAATTTTGGCATCTGTCCCCTTAGCTTAATGGCAAATGCAAGATAAATATTATGTAATGTTCAGATTGAAAAAAGGGCAAGTTTGAGTGTTTTGCGAAATTTTTAAAATTATGGCGGCATAGTTAGTATATTTCCCTATATCTAGGATATAAACGACAATTCTTAATCAAAGAGGACAGAAATGTTATAATGAATAACAAATGGTAAGTATAACACATAAGTCCTACATATAGCATAGAAATAGCATTTGAACCAGTATGAATATACATACAGATATGATACGCTTTGTGCTGCACAATGATATAACACTATCATAAAAAAATTTAATGGGCATCGTACGTTTTCCTTTCAAATGAACGTTCATTGTTAAAAAACCAGTACTAACTAGCTCACTCACCGGGGCCGATGATTCTGAAGACGGTTTAAACATATAACCATTCACATGCTGCTTTCATTTTTAAATCAAAATTAATACATTAATTGCTGCTACAAAACAAGTGCTTAAAAATGTTTGCAAATCTTGAACTTAAAATTCATTACAACTACGTTGCTGAACGATAAATCTCATCTATCAAAATCAACTTTTTGTTTTTATATTTTTTCTTTATTTCTGAGTTTTACAATAGCATTAAAATATATTTAATTATCTTACATAAAATGTTGAAATAGAGTATAAAAAATTCACCCTACTAACCAAACAGTTTTTCGATGAAAACTCAAAATAAATAATAAAACAAAAAATAAATTTTCATTATAACTGTTACCCGAATAATAAATATAATTTCCTCAAACCTAACTATAAATTTACAAATGGCCAAACCCTATTCGATCAATCTCATCGAATTGTCGTTTTGAAATATTATCCATTGTTTTAGATGTAACTCCATTATTACCACCACTTCGTCGTGATAAATTAAATCCAAATCTATCAATTTCATCAAAACGTTTTTGATTCCGTGCACTGTCATCATCTATCATTTTTGTTGTGTATCCATTATTGTTGCCACTCCGTTTAAATAAATTATTGAAACCAAAACGATCGATTTCGTCGAAACGTTTTTGATTACGGAAACTTTCATCATAACTTGGTGCAATTCCGGTTGCATAATAATCATAAACCAATGGATTGACATCTAGATCCGGTTGTTGTTTTTTAAAAACCAACCTGCAAAAACATAATTTCGATAAAAATATCTAAAACTTTTCATATCCAAACCTTTCATTATTTATCCTAGATCCTGTTTTTTGAGCTGCATATTAATTTTTTTTGAATAAAATTTAATTAATTAATTTTTTTATTAGTATTATAAAAATATTTTGTTTTTTGTATTAAATGAAAAAGTTTTCCGGAAATTGTATCTGTTTTTATTTTCGAATTAAATAGAATAAAATTAACATACAATTTTAATTTAATTTACATAAAATAATGTTGAATTTTTGTTTGTTTGTTCGTAGAAATCACAACCATGTAAAATTGACAATAAAAATATAAATTAGTTTGTGTAATTTTTATTATTTTAGATATTTAATCCGATCGTTTAAGCAGGTTTCCACCTCCAATTGCATCAAGTTGTCGTTTCACTAAATTTCCACCACCCAAAGAGTCAAGTTGTCGTTTAACTAAATGTCCACCACCTAGAGAATCTAGATTTCGAATATGATACGGAAGGCTTCGGAATTGGTTTCCACCTTCTAATGAATCAATATTTCGTACAAGATTTCCACCTCCTAAGGAGTCTAAACTCCGGAATAAATTTCCACCACCTAATGAATCTAAATTTCGTACTAAATTCCCTCCTCCCAAAGAGTCAAGAGATCGTACTAAATTACCACCACCCAACGAATCGAGAGATCGTACTAAATTCCCTCCTCCCAATGAATCAAGACTTCGTTCATAGTCATTGTTTGGGTTTTCCTTTTCGGTAAATTCATAATCTGAAAGAAGAATTAATAATTCAATTATAAAAGCAATCTCTTAACGGTGACATATAATAATTATTTATTTATTACAAATCCCAACAATTACATACCCAGAAATCCTAGTGCGCTCAATTGTATTGTGCAATTATTGCATTCAATAAAAAGAAACCATAAAATGTTCAAGATGTGAATAGTAAAAACCATTTATAGTGCAATCAACATAAAAAACTAGATTTTAATTGAATTTTTATAAAACACAAAGAGAAAGAGATATCTACACAACATCACAAGAACATAAAAACACTGTGCAAAATAGATTTAATTATTGTTTTATCTTTGGTGCTAACAGACACAATTTATGTTAGAATTTAAATGAATATTGATTTTTGTAGAATAAATACTTACATCCGGCATCATTTTGATGTTTCAAGCTTTGTAAACGATAGATGAGCTCATCAATTTCACGATCCTGAAAAATAATTTAAGTATATGTATATATTTGTTATATTCAGTCAGATAGAATTAAGTGTTTAAAAAAAACAATTAATAAAAATTTTTTTTTAAAAACGAGCTTTCTTAATAGCCAAAAATGTGATAAACACATGGTAGAGCAAAAACAATCATGTTGACCTACCTACATGTCCACCTACACTCGCAATAATAATTGAGCTCAGTGCTTTTTAAATTTATTATACTACTTCTTTCATTCAGTACTACCTTACTGTTTGAACATGAATTGAGAAAACTGACAGAAGCAAACCAATTAAAGGGTGTGTAACTGACCGCATATATTGTATGGTAAAGGAGAAATAATACTCAATGATTTTTTATAGAAGATTTATCAAAGGATGTTGACAAACTAAGCTAATCTATTGAAGTAGCTAAAACATCAAACAAATTGAATAGTTATTGATGTGAATCTCATATTATGCAGATCTAACATAACATTGCTCGTTGAGCAAGCGTTTATCTAAGCCTGTATGATACTTTCTCCCAACAGTGGCAGGAACTAAAGCCAAAACAAACAATGCTAACATTAAATTGCAAATCTTGAGTGTTTATCGACCGTAATAAGGGCGAAAACATTCCAAACATATGTTGAAGGTTGATCTCCCATAATAATAAAGAAAGCATGTTTTCCGTAGCTGCTAGATATCACAAGAAACAATAAATGACTGAGTCTTTTTTCACTGAACTTGTAACGACCGGCCTGTTTCGATTTCTACTCAAAATCGTACTTTTATTGTTGTTGAATTTGAATGTGATTTCAAAATGATTGATTTGTCATTTAACAGAAACCGTAATACATATCTGTGTCTGTTTATTGGTATGAATGTTGATTTTTGTTTGAGAAATGAAGTAGAGCAAAAAAGATATTATTTTGTGGACAGTGGAAAATACTTATGTTGTTTTTTTTCTTTCTCAAATGAAACTGCTTTTGATGTCATGTGATTAAAATGCTAATTAAATATTGGACGTAACTGTAACCAATGTATATTTTATAAAGATACAGAAATATGAAATGCTCGCTATAAAGAACGATCAATTTTCTTAATCAAAGATTATTATATCATTAGTTATTGATAACGTCAATATAGTATAATCCTTTGTGATTATATTTTTATAATTTGGAAGAAAATTTATCTCGAGATCATTGTATGTTACAATTGTATAAAATAAACATGAAAAAGATAATATTGAAATTATTGTATTTTTAGCGTAAATTAGTTAGAAAATTAATAAAAGATTTGTTTTTTTTTGTGAATCGTTAAGAAGTATTTTTAATGCAATTTAAAAAAAAAAACTTAATAAAAGACCAGCAAACTCAGTTTTTTTATGGAAATAATTTTTAATTTGAATAACTACTAATTAGTAATTACGAATTTGGATCTTCAAAGATTAGACAATTTTGGAGATTATAATAACTGAGTGTACATAAAAAAGAACAAATCGACATCTTAATGGAAAAGGAATAAAAACGAATAAAAAACATTATTGAATCGATTGAGCTTAGGTATTTACTTTTTTATCCTGAATTTGTGTTTAGTAATGGTGAAGCATGTACAATTATAAGCTGACTCATTGCAAATTGATCACGACACAGGAAACGCAGATAAACATTGTTTGTGAGTTTGTTGTTACCATATTATGTTAATACTAGGGGGTATACCGTGGCCACCGAAACCCTCCATCCTTCCACCGCCAACAAACACACTCTTTTTCTTTTCATCTGGCTTTTGATACAACATTCATCATAATCCAATCTCTTCTAATATATTCTGTATGCACCTTCTGCCTAACTAATTTTACAAAAATACACAGTAAGGTGTACTATAAATTTTTAAACGATATATGTATAATTCGAATTGTTTCATGAGGCAAGTTCAATCTCAAATAAATAAAAATAATAATAAAAAGTCCAAGCGGCACGAATATCCGCTAGAAATAGGTAGATTTCGAGATCAGACAGTTTTGTGTTCCAGTAGAATCTGATGTATCTGATTAGTTTAAACAAAACAAACTAATTTCAAACAGATATCAAACAAATTTTAAAAAGAAAATTAGCTACCTATAAGCAAAATTATTTTTTTGACTGTTATAAGGTTGACATTGACTGTTATAAGGTTTTTGGAAATTGTAGTTGGGGTTTGTTCAAACTTTTTTGTTGAAGTCAACAAGTCAAAAACCTCTAACTGCAGAGGCTTATATTTATAAGAAACGGATTAAAATGTTTTTACAGATTCTAAATTTATGAAGATTTTAAAAATATTGGTATCCAAACGGCCGTTATAACGGATTTAAAAAACCACTTTTTTTTCCAATATAAAGCTTTTGGTTCCTTAACCATGTGTCAGATTTTTCTGATTTACGAACTTGTACAAGATATTAATAAAACACTCATTATTAAGAAAGGATTTTTGATCTGGCTCAACAAATGCAACCGTGAGAGCGCCGGTTGATTCAAACGCATTCTGTGTTTTACAAGCTTTTTTGTTGGAGCCGTTCACTCAGGAGCCTCCAACTGCAGAGGTCTTTTTTTTGGAAGAAACTGATTAAAAAGGCTTCAAAAATTCTAAATTTATGAAGTTTTTAAAAATATTAGAATCCAAACGGCCGTTATAACGGATCTAAAAAACAGAGTTTTTTTCTAGTATAAAGCCTCTAGTTTCTTAACCATGGCTTGGATTGGGCTGATTTACGAACTTGTCCAAGATATTAATAAAACGCACATTTTTGAAAAAGAATTTTTGATCTGGCTTTACAAATGCGACCGTGAGAGTGCCATTTGTTTAAAAAAAAAATTTTTTTTTGCAAATTTTTTTGTTGGAGCCGCTCACTCAGGAACCTCTATTTGCAGAGGTCTATTTTTAAAACAAATTGATATTAATTTTCTTGTTAATATCGAAATGATAATAATTTATCTTATTAAATTATCGATTTTTCTAAATTAGATTCGGCTGGCTCACAGACTGGTTTTCGTTATTTATTTCGCTTCATAATTTTTTTGTTTTTAAATAGAAGTCGAGTACAGCAAACTAAATACAATATCGTAAATTGTAAATTTTTTAAAATAGCAAATGTCGATTCTTTCTCGTTTAACCCGCATCAGTCGCACTGTTTCATATGTAGCGCATTTTCATCACTTGTGATGATTCGCTTTAAAACTGGCTTGATTTAATAACGTAAAAGGGCTTGGATAAACGTTATTCTACAATTTCAAACCGCTAAGTCTTTCTTCACACTTTATAAAGCTTTTAGAGAGAATGATGAACCGGGATATTAAAAATGTTTGTCTAGAAGAAAACTCAGGCATTATATCACCGTGGCGTGGAACATAGTGGTATGACAAACATTCTGTGCTTGGCACACGACTCTATGCACATTTCGTGCACATTTTAGTTTAATTCTTTTTTTTAAATATTCTAGTGTATTTTAAATTAAGTAGAAGTTTAAAACTATTTCGGTGCTAACTTAATACCCATTTGTTTTAATTAACCATTTTGAAATCATGTAAACATGTTTACAAAATGTGCAATGTGCATAGAACTTTCAGGCATAAATACATTAATATTTGATTTATAATTTGTATGCTTAGAATTTTTTAATACGGTATGAATCTTTCCTAGACGAATATCTTTAGTAACGTCATTGCGACAAATGAAGATTGCGGTCCCATTTTGAAGTTGTAAAATGAAAATTTCTGTGTGTGACTGCATTTGTAAATGATGCGTCCATTTATTCGCCATTTTTTTTACCATACAATTTAAATGAAAAAATTCAGATTTCAAAAAATTTAAATATCTGGCTTACATATAACAAATAATATTAGTTTTCCATAGTTTTCTGAATATTGTAAGAAATATATTTAAATATTAGTAAACCGACATCAAAAAAAGACAAACCAAACATATTAAATAAATATAATAATTTTTTTGAATCATTAAAATTAATTATTACAAAGGGCCCGTTTGTTTTTTTGAATGTTCTTATTCACCTTCACAAAAAAATATTCTTTGTGCATAATTTTAGATGAAAATAAAATTCATCAACTTGTTACTACACAAGTCGTATTATGTTTCTCATAAAAAGTTTGCCAGTCGATTTTGAAAATGTTAAACTACTCTTACATTCACCATTTTTTTTCTATTCTTTGTTTATTATTCTTGACATTAAATAAATTTCGTTGTGCTTCGTTTTTAATTATTCGTGAATCAAGAGGCTAATATTTGTGTGCACATATGTGCTAAGTGGTGTGCATGGTATGGTGCATACGACATGTGCATGATATGGTGCATATAATGTGAATGACATATGTGGAGGTCCATACCAAAACGCTACATTTCCATTTTCTTTAAAAAATAAATTGTGTACTTAGATCGGCTCCAATTTCTGAATTCGATCGAAAACTCCAAAATTTAGCTATGCTTATATTAGAACTGTTTTTCCTCTTTGTAGAATAGTTTGCTTTAGACATAATGTTATCAGTGTAATGACATAATCAAATTTTCTTGAACTGCGTTGGAAAAATGTAATAATGGAAATGTAGCGTTTTGGTGTGGATCTCCTCATATGTTTTGTACAATTTTGTGCACGAAGATTTTGTAACATTCACAATTAATGCACATTACAAGTACTTTTTCAAAATTGTTTTACGGGGTAGCTTCTAGCTAACTGATAATTAAGGCCTAAATACATACGGCTATACCGATGATATCCGTTTTCTTCTGCAGGGAGGCAAAAGAAGGAAATTAAATAACTTTAATCATCCTTCAATCGGTAGTAACATATAATATATCCAAGATAGTGTGAAGTATCTTATTGTTACTCTCGACAAGTGGCTCAACTGGGCTGGTCGTATTGAGTTGAGACTAAATGCGACAACGCAAATTGAGTTATGTTGTAGTGCTAGAGGGCTTTTGGAGATGAATAGAGACCATTCTGACCCCCTTATTGAGCCCAATCCCATTGACCAATCCCAATTCTATCTTGATGAGGTGACTCGGTCATATGACTTTTAAAAAAATCCGACTCAAAGAGAGTCACTCATGTATTCGAAATCAAAATTCTATGTTTTGCGATTCTAAGTCAAAAAGTGAGTGACTTCAAATCGATTTTCATAGAATGACTATTTGACATTTAAAAAATTTTATTTCAGTTAGTTTTATTTAATTTGTGTTTTTAATGATACATAATTTTAACGTTAATAAAAAAAATGGACATTTTGATTAGGCGTAGAATCAGAGAAGATCACAAATTTTTTCGGTAAGATAAAATACATATAGTTCTCGATTTATACTGAACGTACGTTCTACGCTTTCATTTTAGAAATAAAATATGTCCCAAAAATACGCAGGGTAATTATACTTTGCCATCCGACAACAAAATGGATGCATTGAATGGAATTGGTAGATGAAGAGGATGCTATTGCTTCACAATATAGACGACCAAGAACCGAATACAACAAATGCAGTAAATTTTCTAATAGGACCATATTGCTCTTCAATTTTAATGGTTATTTCAATATTTTTTAAATGAATATTATAAAAATAATAATTTCTATAATTCATTGATTAAATCTATAATCGTTGATTAAAAAAAGTAACACAGGCTAAAGGTAAAAAATGATTTGGAAGTAAAAGTAAAATTATTTTTTTGAATTTGGCGCATTTCTTCCATTATTTCAATTTTGCACCTTTTTAGTCGCAAAACCTTCTCAGTAATCATTATCGTAGCTGCAAATTAATTTTGCATTAAACTTGGTCAATATTTAAACCCTTCCTATTGCATTTATAAGGCAAGTTACTTCCTCCCATTGCTCTGCTAGTTTACCTTTTCCATCCTCTGCAGATGAAAATCGGTTTCTAGCCAACTTCAAATGTTCCTCTAAATAGTTAACCAGCGACCTTTTGGCTGTTTGTGGGCGCTTTAGCTGGGTTTTTTAGGCAGTCACAGTTTTTTATTTAATGACTTTTTTGACATTTCAAATGAGTTTGGAAAAAGTCATATGACCCAGACAGAATCGAGATTTATGACTTCTTTTTCGAAATTTCGAAATTCAAGTCATATGACTTGAAGTCATAAAGTTAGAATTGACCCCCAGGTCTAATTAGTGTTTCCTTCCTTGCATGTATTTTGTTAAGAATAGAAGCTCATGGAAAAACTGAGAAAATACTTGACAAATTTGTTCATGCCATTTGATGACACAGTGCCTTTAACTGTATTTTTAAAGTGGCATCGAATTGTAATGCCAACGATAGAGGACTGGTCTGTAGATTTTTTAATGGGGAGTGTGACCAACACGTTGGACATATACTTAGATTGGTATCTCACCGAAAATTTTACAAGAGCTTCGGTCTTCTTCAGTAATGAAGATCTTTTACTTCAATTTCCACTTGACGAATACTGCACAGTATCATGTTGAAGTATTTGGCATAAATGTAGCATGTTCACTAATTTTTTTTACTGATAGCCAGGCTGCTCTAAAAGCTCTGTACAACACCATTAAGTGGAAACTAGTGCAACAATGCTCTAGGACCTAGGTCCTTAAATATTTTCGTGTTCAAGAAACCAGGGCATAGTGTAAATCTCGGGTTTAAAAATGCTAAAGACTTGGCAAAGAGCTCTATGGGCAGCTAATAGACTCTGAACCAGCAATTGTTATATCAAAAGGTAGATTAAGTTTGCTTTTCAGAGCCGATTCTTCTTTGATACAGTAACTCCTAATGGTGGAACACAGAAGGATACAATGTTTTTAAGATATTCGCTCCAGAGGTGAACCAAACCATTCGATCTCTGTTAAATCTGACCTTTTCAGATAACTTCTAGTTCTACTTTTAGTTCTACTAGTTCAAAAGGTCATCATCATCTGATTAAACGAATGGTATGCTATAAGGATTGAAAATTTCTGCAAAGCAGACCGTTCAAGGCACATATTTCTGTTTTTCAAAAAGCCTTCAGTTCTTGAAGATGAAAACGGCTATTGACATACGAGTTAACGTGAGATATCACATACCACTGGCAATAGCAGTGAGATGTCGCTAGCCAAGGTGACATCTTAGGGGTGGTGGCGGATGAACTTATTCAGTCAACGGTAGCACCCCAAATTTTAGCTGTGGAATATTCCTTGATGGTGAGACGCTATTGCTTCTTCGAGGAAACGAACTTTCGTATAACTATGTGTGGGCTCTAGTCATCAAGAAAAGCAGTGCGTCACAGGATCAAGGAATATTCCACCGGCTGGAATATTGGCAACTCCATTTTCGTTTTATTTCAGCAAATTTTTGTAAAAAATTTGCTCTTTACTTTTTATTTTATTTTTTTTTTCTCTATTCTATCATGAAATATTGGCCTATGTCATATTTTGTCAGTGATAGGATTTATTGTTTAGTTATCCATTCTTTAACAAAAAATATAAAAAAACAAAAAAAAGAAAGATTTACGTCCATCAACACCTTTGAACGTATGTTGTTGTGGGACCTTGGTCTTCAAAGGTTTTTATGTGTTGTTTTGACACATATTGTAATTCCTACTACACAACACATTTTATTAAAAAAAAAAGGAAGTTAACATTCTACATGTCAAACTATGATTACTTAGTCACCTATAATAAAACATATAAAAAGACTGATGTTGTACAAGCTTTCCAGTTGTACTTGCTTTGTAATTACCATATCTCTTACTTGGTTAAATTATCTGATTCTCCACATGTTTGGCTATCGGAATCTGAAATATCGCAAACTAGATATTTATTATGTAAATTTTAAACCTTTTCAAATCAGCATTATTTTTCTTCTTATCAACAAAATACCAAGTATTAAATTTAAATATTGATATTTTTTAAGACTAATTATTCCAGAATGGTGCAAGTGGTTTGTAATAGCAAGACCAATCGTTGCTTACCAAAGGTTTTTTTATGAGTTGAATATGGAATAAAACATTAGTACTAACAGGAAACTCTGCCACCAAACATTTAAATACATTTTCCTCTCTATAGTATAAACGTTTTTTCACAGCGGAACGTGTTTTTTCAGAAGAAACCGATTTGATTGAATAAATTGCACGACATTGTGATGTAAATTTGACGAAAGACTATTAATATCTCGCATGAACGACATTATCTCTCTTTCTGTAATATTTTTTTGAAAATAACATTGAATTTACATTTATAAATTTACTAACAGTGGAACAAACCATATATGTATGCATGAGTTTACAGTTCATAAAATTGACTTTTCTCATAGATCGAGGAGCAAAACGCTTACCATTTGCCTTTCGATACAATTTTCAATAAAACAAATCCTTGGTCTTGTATGAAGAATTGTTGTTAAGTTTTGATACTGCGTCTGTTCTATCTTAGCCTGTTTGCATACTATTTTTATGACAGCATGTGTGTGATATCATAACTTGAACTGTTTGTTAATAGTTTCTTTTATAAGGAGTCAGAGACTTCATTGAGAAACGTAAACATGAATCAAACAACAATACGGCAAGTTATTTTTTGAAAATTATTTCAAACTATTTTTTTTAATATGTTTTCATTTAGTGAAATCCATTAAATAAAACGATTTCGCATCTTGCATCTTGATTTTGTACCATTCTCACTTGTTAATAGTTTCGCTCATGTTAAATCGATTCGTTTTCATTTAACCGTTATGTCAACAGCAGAACTGTTTTACGCAAGTCAACAGTAACATACCCGGGTATACATATAAATATACATATATATATACACTAGACTGGTCGTTAAAAACTAAATTTTCCGAGACGCCCCCTAGAAAAATTCTTTGTGGTCAAAAAACCACAACGGCATTATTTTTTTTTTAAATCAAAAGAACACGTGCCGCAAAATCGTCGAAGTTGATTTTTTGAAAAATTCGTAGATTTTTTCAAATATCCCATAAAATATGCAGATGCCAAAAAAATCACATAAACATTTTTGTAGGAAATTTAATTCTCTACAAAAAAACATCCACGTCATTTTTTCCCGAAAACGTATAGTTCTCATGATATTTTGAAAATGAACTTGTAAGTTTTCGTAATTTTTAAAAAACATAAAAAATAAAGATGACGAAAAAGTCCTAATCTTCTTCTTATGCTATAGAATGAAATGTATAAAAAAATAATCGTGACAAAAAAAATCAAAATTAGAACTTTTTCGTCGAAATTTTCATCATTTGGTTTTACGAGTTTCGACGAATTTCAAGTTTTATTTCAAAATATCATCAGAAATATAGGTTTTAGGAGAAAAATGTTTTGGACTTTTTTTGTAGAGAACTACATTTCCTACAAAAATGATTATGTGATTTTTTTGTGACATCTGCATATTTTATGAGATATTAACGATTTTATCGAAAAATCAACTTCGATGATTTTGCGGCACGTGTTCTTTTGATTTAAAAAGAAAAATAATGCCGTTGTGGTTTTTTGACCACAAAGAATTTTTCTAGGGGGCGTCTCGGAAAATTTATATATATATATGTATATATATATATATATATATATATATATATATATATATATATATATATATATATATATATATATATATATATATATATATATATATATATATATATATATATATATATATATATATATATATATATATATCGATTACTTTACAATTTGCCTGCTAAAGTTTTTGTCATCATATAGAAATATGTAAATCATAGATAGCATAGAAAATCAAAACAATTGAAATAACGGCAAAATTTAAATTTATTATTTTATATTTTATATATGTATTGTTACCGTTTTAACCTTTTGATAATACTATACCAACAAATTAACTATAGAACCGTAGTAGAATATAACGATTGCGTCACATTCTTCAAACAAGTGAAAGAATGAATAAAATTACAATGAAAGACATATACTTGGAGGGCTATATATTCATCAGTATTTTACAATTTATATGTTCATGAGTATTTTATGTTCATATATATGTTCATCAGTATTTTATAATTTATAATAATTTTTATCCACGACTACTAAAGAATATATACTTTCCATGCGTATATCTTTCATTGTAATTGTATTCATTCCCATTTATATAAAAAATTCTCTTTTATTTATTTCATTCCACTTTATTTATAAAAAAATCCTCTAACAAATTAAAAACTTGATTTGTTGGTATAGTAATATAAACAAGAACAATACATATATAAATCTAAAATAAACAACTAACGTTGTGTTTTTCTTGTTTTCTATGATAAATTAATTTCAATATGGCGATATAAAGTTTTCAATGAAAACTTTATATTAATTCAAATATTTTTAAAGTTGTGGATAAAATAGCATCTTGTATTCGCTTAGGATGAAGGCAATTCTTCACTCGGATGATTCCCTCCACTCGCTACGCTCGTTCCGGGAAACTTCATCCTTGTGAAGAATTGCCTTCATTCTAAGCTCATATAAGAATCTACTATTATACCATAAGTATTTTTTTCATATATTTTCATATAATTATTATAATTACAAAAATTAACTCAAAATAAACTATTCTTTTCAATTATATCATCATATTTGCATGCGTTTTATTATACATACCCAGGTATGTATGCTGTTGACGTAAGGGTGCAACTTTGTAAATGAGCTTTATCTTCTAAACGGATGATCCAATCCTAACCAAACTTAAGACTATTGCGTAGAACACTTTTGGCTAGGATATCATGAAATTTCAAGTCGATTCGGTTATCCAGCTCCGAGCTACAGCGTTTTAAAAACGCAAAACATACCCAGGTATGTTGCCGTTGACATAAAGGTTAAAAACTGATCGATACTGTTTAGTATTTAGAATTACAAAACGTTACTTTGATATATCAAGCACCGAATTTTAAACCGAAAGCTAAACTGTATTAGATTCATGATAAAACATTTTTGATATTTTTCGCTTTTTTATTGCCACAACGTCTCTAAATAATCAAGAAAACTGTACATCTCTGACAGTCATTTGGTAGTTCGTCTGGACAGCAAAAACTTGAAAACTGATGGTTTGAATTTAAAAAATGATTGAGTAAAATGAACCCCAAAACTGTTTATTGAACAATTCTTATAGAGGGAGTTTTTCACACATTTGAACAGGAGGTTTCAGTTGATCTATATACTCTAGTTTGAAAATTTAAAAAAATTAGGAAATAAACTGAAAAACCCGACCAATTCTGATCATAAATTTGACACATCTCAGAACATAACATAATAGGTAATGTTTTGCTTACAAACCCTGTAGAATAATAAAAAATCATTCACAGGCACAACATACATAATTACTTTTATTAAACTAATTTTATGCTTACATTTATAAATTTGTTTTTTGTTTTACAGTTTAACCATAAAAATTGTTTATAGCACTATTAAAATAAGCTGTGAGCTAAAAAGAAAACTCACAAATTTTTTATGTTATATGTTAAGGTGTCAACAATTTTCGGAGGAGTAAGAGTGGCGTGGGCCTGAATATTTTTGGTGTTTTCATAGTTTTACCTCCTAACTCTAGAAGGACTGAACGATAGAAAAGCTATTTAACTTTTATAGATCTTACATCTTAGTCCTTCTATGGAACGTTGCTATAAAATGAATATGTATTTGCTTCCATTTTCGTGTTCTTGGACTCTGTTAAAAAGCTTGCTATACGCATCTTGGGTGATCTATATATAACAAAACTTAATTTCGTACTACAGCGAAATTTGTTTGTTTGTAAACTTCGTCGGTCGATACTATGACTGTGACAACCCCGCGTACTCCATTCCTTGCAATTATCATACAAGTTAACGTGAGGTGTAACCATACCCAAGCTTGGAATATTCCATAACTAAGATTAAGGGTGCTACAATTTTCTGAATACAATTAATGTGCCAGTCTCTCAAGGATATCACCGCACGACTAGTGATATCTCACTGCCATTGACAGTAGTATATACAGTATTTCATATTAACTCATATTTAGCAGGAACGGGAGGACGCGGAATTGCTACAACAGTTTGTAAAAAATAAAACAATTTAATAACCAACAAAAAATTAACCCGGAGTCCAAGGGATCCAGATCTCTTAAGTCCAATTCCCTCAAAAGAAAATGTTCACCATAACTTACCGTTTTTACTGCACTTGACCAGCCTAAAGCTTTTCAAATTTTTAAATTTTTTTGATGTTTTTTTTGTAGTTTTGAAATGTCAATAAATATTCTGTAAAAAATTGATATCAAAAATATTTTTTTGTTATGTTTTATTTCTCTAAAAAATGCCTAAAATTTAGGCCTCTAGACTAGAAGACCACCCCTCCCCCCTCCCCCCCTTTAAGATAAATCCTCGACTGAAGCAATATTTTTTGTATTGTAACAGTGTTGTTTAACTTTAGTTAGGAATTAGCCTAATTAAAGTTAAACAGCACTGGTTGGTGGTTGGTGCAGTAAGAGTGGTAGTAATGTGGTATTCACATATGTGAACCGTTACACAAACCGACAAAGTACATTTTTCTACATATATTTAAACTTTAGATTTATTTGTATATTTGGAACTTTAAGACATATGAACAAAGCATATGATAATCAACTTTTAAACCTTGTAGGTCTTGATTTAAGAAGTTGTGAGCGTTCTAATATAAATTTTTTTTTCACTAACAGAAATTAATTAATTAATGAACGTTAACGGAAATTAATTTACGTTTATTATGAGGTCATATATAATCCTCCAACTTTTTAAATTATAATGCATGTTACTGTTGAATTATGCGGCACTTGAATTATGCGATTTTGATTATATACGGTTTAAAGTTTGCGTGAAAGTTGTAAATTATGCGCCTAAAATTTTAGTTTAATGCGATTCAACTTTACGGTACAATTTTTTTTTCAATGCAACTAATCCGTATTTATATTTTATGTACGCACATTACCCAATTTCGTTTTTCCTCTCTTTGACTATGCATAATAGTATATTATGCAACGATCATGTAATGATGGTCAATAAAACACGAACATTAACCGGGATACGAAACGAGCCGAAGGCGAGTTTCGTATGGTTTATGCGATTGTATTAATAACCAATAACCATTACATGAGAGTTGCATACGCTATTTTTTCTATACCCGTTAAATATCCGATCAAACACACAGCATGCTTGATTGAAAAATTATGGGTTTCTATTGATTAAAAATCTGTTTCGTTATCAAAAAACTGTATCATAATGGATATCATTATGAAACCGATTATGGGCATATAAGTGTATTACTATAGTATGGGTGTAGAAAAATATACTTTACATGTTTTCACATTTGTTTTAAATACAAAATATTTGTGTCCATCATTAGTACCGAACGTATTTGTTGTAAGTCCTAGGCAGTGAAATGTTAGTATGTATTTTTTTGACTCTGATAAAGAAGCTGCAAAATTATTCGTACCACAACGGGAGATGATAATTTAAGGTGGACAAATACTTAAAAGCTCTAGACTACACACATATCTCAAGGAAAGAATAAAGCACAAGGATTTCAATCCCTTGAAGCTCTACAAAATGTTTGTCCCAGAAGTTAAATTATTTTTCAAATGTTGCTTATCATACCATGAGGAATTATGTAATGTTTATTGCAATTTCTATAATAGAATTAAAACCACGTACACTTAAGAGCTCCTGGACAAAAGCAATACCAAGCCGGAGTAGACTTATTAAATCTATTTACAAAAGTTCAAGCTGAACTAAGGCACCGTTGGAGAAGGATTTGACAAAAAACTTCTCCTGATGTGTAAAAATTTATAAATTACGATCATGACTGGAATTGCTGGAAGAACGATTTTCTTAATTTAATTGATAAAAACTAAGATTTACTTGACGAGAATGAAGATGAGCCAGAACCCGAAACGCTAAATAAATAATTTAATGAAAATGGCTTTTAATGCACGTATAGTATATGTTGCACGAACGTAAGGTATTTTGGATTTAATGTTGGCTAGTGCCTCAATTTGCAAACTCCACATACGTTCAAAAACCTTAGCTTTACGTCGTTGCATCGATACGATACTATTACATCATACGATACTATTTTTTAGTACCAAACCCTCAATTTTTTTTATGTTTTATTTGTTCATAGTCTCGAAGTATGCAGTTTTGAGTTGTACTCTGTTTTGACGACCCCAAACTACCGCATATTTCAAGGGATACCTGTATTTGCTCTAATCATGCAATAATTTCCGCATAAATGTTGAAAAAATAGAAGGGCAAAACGGCCACTTTCAAAAAAGTGGCTTAAACAAATCTTTCTTGAAGCTGTCACGAACATTAGATAATGCTCTCGGATCGTACAATCATAAATATCGGGGGTAGATATTGTAGGATTTGAAAATTTACCGAATTTTTCATTTACCGGCTGTACTGTAAATTATCTTGAAAAAAAAACTTTAACCGGTAATTTGAAGTTGCATCATATATAATCGTTAATTTTTCAATTAATTGATGTGCATGTATTATTAATAAATGGTTGAGCATTGATTTATATTCTACAAGGACGGGATATGTAATCATTAATTATAGCCAGTGCCATCTTTAAGAGCTGGTAATGAAAGTTAACATTATAGTAAGTCGTTTGTTTTATAAATCAATAGATGGTATTAAAAATTTCGCAACTCATGATGTGTATCGGCAGAAACCATGTATAAGCCTATGTATACGTTAATTGAGTGCCAATATTTTTGAGTGACGGTTGTTGTTAAGCAGCCTTAGAAAGTTTGTTATATTATACAAGGCGCAGTTTATAAATTGTTTTACTCTGTTCTTAAAACCAACAAACCTTATCTAAACGCCAACTATTTTATTAGTTATATTTTGTATTATTAATTAGTTAACCCGATTTCATAAGGAATTGAGGTGACTACGTGTGCAGATAATTTAAATGAAATTCCACAGAATTGCCCGACTATAGCCTTTTGTTGAGGAATGCCCTTATATGAGCTTGACTGGATCAAGGTATAATAAGGTAAATTCTAACAGGGTATTTGCAGCCAGCCCTTACCTGATTTCACTAATATATCACTCCGTATTTTTCACGATCCGGCCCGGAGTGCGAAAATTTCTGATCTAGGACGAGCCCTAATGCGGTTTTCGGGTTGGAGAAGCTGTAATTTGAGCCTTTAACATAATGTTATTCGAGTAAACGTTAAACTATAAATCTATTAAATACAGAATATCAGGAAACATTTATCAGTCATTATATTTGAGAACCAACTATATTTGAAAACCAACCAACACGCAGCACACCATTATTTTGCGTGCTTGATTTATCTAAACAAGCTTTGGTTTTAGTAGAGTATGAATACTTTTGTATATGTTATACACTAAGCGTGAACCGAATATCTTATCAAACTCAGAGAACAATTATCAAATTAGTTTGAGGTCGTTTTTATATAAGGTTGACGCAGACTACAAATTGAGGTTGGGATCTGTTCAATTGAGAAATTCATATTGTTCCCTAACAACCTAAGAGATTAATTAAATCTCATTTGCGAACACTGAAAATAAAATCCAGTGAAATCTAATATATAAATATAACAAAACTATTCATAATATTAATAAATTATTTATTGAACCAATGAAAGCATTGGATTTTCTCCACTGCGTAATATAAATTAACAGTTTTAATGATTAAGCAAAATGATTAAATTTTTTTTGTTTTACGGAAACAGGTAAAACATGATAAATTTACCGGAGTTTAGATAATTATTTTTTGATCAATTTACCGGTTAACCGTCAAAACGATTATTCTGTAATGCAAGGAATATAGGATGGGTGTTTGACGCAAATCTATCGGATCTTGATGATACGTTTGTATAAAAGGTGGTTGGCGGTAAAAAGAGTAAAAGGTAAAAATGCGTGGAATGTGGATTGATTATGCATGTTACAAATCTATATTTAAAGTGACACTAATCACAGTATTTGGTGAATATTAAAGCTCGTTGTGTTTCCAGAATACTATGTCTTCAGCATTCACCACCAACGTCAACCTATGCATCATGGTTCAAAATAGTTATTTTATGAAATAAATCAAAATTTGCCTTGAATTCCGGCATTCAGTTCAATCTCTTTTCAATCAAAAAAATAAATTTAGTACAATATGGGTTCAAGAAAATCAATTTTGTAGCATCGTCCAAAATTTAGTACAATTTATAGTGCGTTTTAACGTTTGACGTTGGTTTTGTTGAACCCATATTTTGGAATACATTAAATATTTTTTTAGGGACCAGCTGTTATTTTGCATCGTCTCGCATCAGTTATTGCCGGATATTTCAGCAAAAAAATCATTTTCGATATGCAATCCAATCCTTACCGTAAGAAATAATTGTTTTAAAAATCAAAGAAGGTAAAAGTTGTTTATGTCGAACAAAATTCAAACTTCCAACAGTTTACCAATAAAGGTAAAGCAAATAGAAACGAACCATCAAGAATAAACCACGCATGAATTAGATTCAGATGAATAAATAGATCCTATTGAATATAGGAATATAATGAATATAAATAAAAATAACAATAAGATATAAAATTTTTGGGAGCGGATATTGAAAAGAAAATGAATTAGATGGGTGTTGAAAATGAAAATGGTAATAAAAGTCATTAATATGTCGGTATATCGGATGTAACACCAACGAACAGAATCCAGCTCCAAACAAACCAAACGCTATTAACGATATAACATCAAAGGCCCACGTAAGGTTGAAAATTATGTTGAATTTTTTAAACTTTTTCAAATTTTCTAACAAACTTAAACCAAGCAAAGGGACTAGAATCGGATATAATTGAACTTATTCCAATATATAATTATTGTTGGTTTGATCTGATTTAAAAATGTTGGTTTGAGCACAGACGTTCCGAGCAAACTTAAAAAGTCTTATGATATAGCAATTATACTGGTGTTACAAGAAGCTTTCACTAATATTCACAAATATTTGCTTTACAGAATGATTTTCACCGAGAATAACCACAAAGGTGAAATGGGATGACGATGTTCCAAACAAAATATAAAAGTAAATAACTACAAAACATGGTAGGATTTTATCCAGTTGGAGAGAGGCTTGGCAAGCTCGTTTGTCACAAATACCACATAAATCAAGGCTAATAAAATATTGTAGAAACATTTAACCTTAATTTGTTTTGAATCTTATCTGCTGAAAAATTTTTTCCATAGAAAAACGATTTAAAAAAAATACTACCCAACTGTTGTGTAGCAGCAAAAATTTCCAACACATATCCTATTTCTCAGAAAATTTATTAATAAAATTATTAAATTTATCTTTTTGCCGTAAATTAATGTTTTATGTTTTGAACATATCTATGACAAGTCCCTAAGGGAAGAACATCCTTAAAAAATGTAACAGAACTATGTATTTTATAATTTATTCCTACAAATTAATTGTCATTAACTGATGACATAATTTTATAGTTAAATTATAGCACCCCAGAAAAATAAAATTAAGTTATTTACCTTTAATGGTAATCCAACAGCTAGACCAATAAAAACAAGAACTACACAAACTATTTGTAACTTCATCATTATACGAAAAATTTATAAAATCTAACACAGTAATTTTATCAATTAATTTAAAGCTTTCAAATTAAGCTTTTTAATTTTTAAATATAAAAATTAAAATAAAAATTTTTTTGAATTCTAAAACTTAAACTTTTCCAACTTGTTATGGATAACGACAATTTAGAAATAATAATTTTTCACATTCAGCGATACCATTTATATATGTTTTTGAGAGATGCTTGATTATATTATATGAATGTATATAGTAAAAATAATTAAATAAAATGGGCGGTTGTTAGGCGGGGTGGGTTCGTTGATGGTTGGAGATTGAAAATAATACTTATGACTACAGTAAAAAAAATTTATGTATAATATAATTGTATTTGTGTTACAATAACAACAAAGTTTTATGAAAACGGACGATGTGTAGTTTATATTCACAGTAAAGAGAATTACTTTTTTTTTGTATTTTGAAAAGCTGAAATGAAAATGAATTTTCTTTTTGTTTTATTTTATTTTATTTTATTGAATAAAAGTTGGTTCGTTAATAGAATAAGTAAAACAAATGTTTTATTAATTAATAGAATTTGGAATCGGTAAATTAAAATGAGGTAAAAATTAAGTGGCAGTAATGCTTTTTGTCACCGATTTGTTTATTTTAACAGTCGCCTGGTTTTACGACAACCTGTTGATTTTTATTGCAAGTAAAATACATACAATTAATGCTTTCAAAGGAAAATTATTTTGTTTCGTTCATGTTTGTTAATTATATTTATATTTAATTTGTTTAGATTTTGTTGGAAAAATGAATGACGAAATAGGCAAAATATGTTTATTTGTACATGCAACAAGTTATTGTGAAAAACACGTTTTGCACTGTTGAAAAATTATAGGTCGTACATGAAAATATTTTTTTATAATTATTTCTAGGAAATTTTTTTGTTATGCGTTGTGTCGTTAGGGCCGTGAAATTGATAATGGGTAAATGGAATAATACAAAAACAGTAAATTAAGTTAACATAAAAGTGAAAAAATGGTCTGACACCTAACATGGTTGCGCAAGAAAAAATATTTATGATCACTTAATGTATAATTTTGTTTCTTGGGTTTTATGTTTCAAAGAGAGACGTAGATTGTGAACAGGTGTCATTCGACTGACATTTTAATTGGGAGGAACTTGATGATTTCTTGATGAAATCAAATTTTTCTCAGTTTTGATTCCGCAGTAGTATATTGGAGTTCTTGTTACTGTCTTATGCTTTGTATTTAATTTTATAATATTTGATTTCTTAAAAGTACTTTTCCATATCGCTGAAGAATTGTAAAAGATAATTTCTGTTTCGAGTTTAGTTACAGTTTTTATTGTACAAAATGATTAAAAGACGACTAATGATAACATTTTGAATATAAAAATTCATTCACTTAATTCCTATCTCCACCACACTACGTGATTCTGTTTGAGTTGATCTATTAATATGATCCAAAGAACATAAATTGCAGAAAATCACCAACAGCCAGGAAGTTTAACAGTTTGCTAGTTTAAATAGTTTGCTTAAGACAATTGTCTCCGGATAATTAAATACAGACAATTAGCTTAAGCACTCTATTGAAATGCTTTGAAGACAGTCAGGCACACGCAATTTGTTGTTGTCAGTTATTCATTGGTGGCTGCAACCTAGATGATGACGAAGATACTTAACTAAAAAAATCAACAAGTAAAATGATTTGTTTTCATTGATTCCGTTTTTTAAAATAGGAACATTACTGGTGAGAGTAAACCGCAGTTCCGTGGTATAAAACTAACCAATAATAAAACACAGTAATGGAATCTATTTTTTACCTTGTCAAGTAAGATATAGCATATATGAAAGGGCTCTACTCCAGTATTCCTTAATAAATGTATTTGAGAATTTAACAAAACACAATTTTTGCATTATTTTGAATTAACATTTTTTATCATCTTTTCTTTCCCCTGCTCCATTTAATTGACAAAAAACCGATAGTGTTAGAAATGATAAAAAATAAATTATATATGATTGGGAGTGAGAAGAGGCCAAACAATATTTAAACGCATTTAGAGATCAGTTTTTATTGATTTTTCATATTTTTTTAATTTCATCTTTTGAACCAGGGATTTATTTTTCATATTTTGAAGCAGGGATTTGATAGGGGTGCGTCGGTTATGCAAAGCAGTCGAAACTATTGGCATATGAAATAACGTGAGATATAGCATACTATACTGGCAATAGGATGAAAATACCACTAGCCAAGACAATATCTTAGGGATTCTAGTGGATGAGCTCTATTCAGCCAACGTTTAATAATCAATCTTAGTTATTGAGTATTCCTTGATGGCATGTTATTGCTTGCTCGAAGAAAAAACCTCTGCATTCTGTAACTTTGACAACAAGTGATCTCGACAGTTTGGTTGTTAGTATAAACCGATTGATAAGTGACCGCAAAAAATAATATGGCTGAGACATGATGGATCTGATTTCATCCAAGCACTGGTGTTGATATTTATTAAAACCAACGAGATCAGCAACAGTGCGATGATGTTGTATAGTGAATTAAGATTTGATGTTAAATTCCGATCACCCACAATTTGTATAGCACGCTTTTGAACAGAGTCTGAAAAACAAAGATGTATCAAACGCATCTCCCCAAACTTGAAAAAATGCATGCTTTCACATTCATTTATTCGTCACACATACTAATTGAAATATCGTTGGGGAAATTAGTCTGCGATCTAGAAACAATCAGCATCTGTGTTGGTCAGTCATTAGACCAACAAAAATCTTTTCAGTAAACCGTTTCTTTTAAAATCTAAAACAGACAGTCTTTACATTAATCGTACATTCATTCCATACTATCAAACAATTTAAGATTCGCTCCGTAAATAACATCTGCCTGTTAATGACGTTCAACTGCTATGTATGTTTTTCATTCCACATCAATTAACGGATCTTATATTTCGGTGTACAACCAGTTGTTTTTTATTTTATTTTTTCAATGTGTAACAAATATATTTTTTTTGGTAAACAGACATTAAAATAAAGTAATTTGATTCTGCGCAGACGTTTGTGTTGAATTATTAATTCAATTAACATTAACATAAATGAAGAATGTACGCAATGTTAATATACATTATTGAATTGTAAAGGACCTTATTTTTTTAATTTGATAGTATAGGATAGGTAATTTGAATAATTTTCTTTTTCTGTTTCATTTGTTTTTTTTTCACGGCAGATTTTCTTGTATGGGTAATATTTATTTGATAAAATGAGACAACTAATCACAACGAAGAGATAAATGGATTCTTTTTGATTTTAAAAAATAAAGTCGATGTATAAAAACGATTTGAATTATAATTTTGAATTATTATTTAAGTTTTAATTTTCATGAGTTAATTTTGGAGCTTTAAAAAAATTCTTTTTTATTTTGTTCAGAATAATAGTAAAAAAAACAAAGGCAAAATCAGGAAGTCCTAATGTCTTTTAGGAAAAGTATTTAGAATTTTAAGATGAATAATGCCCAGAGGGGAACCTTTTTTATATTTAACCCCCTCTAAAGTTTTTCGATAATTTTTGTTTTGAAATGAAGGTCTTTCATATTAACTACTCAATATTGCATGGAGTTTTCAAAGCATGTAGTTTGATTGTAGTTTGAAGTTTTCAAAACAATCGAGTTGAAAGCAAAGCGTTTCGCAAACAATATGACTTTTCTTACTGTGTCAATGACGATTACAACATCGTTAACAATAGCAAGGATAGAAACTTTGGTTTAAGAATTTAAGAAATTAATGACATTGTAAAAATGTTTGCTTAACATAAAAATCTTTGTAAAAGTAAAATAATTAGACGAGATGTGTTTCCTTGTTTGTCAATGATACGCGCAAACCAAAAAAGAAAGGCACGTATGACGATTCGGATGCTGAGGTTGTTTTAGTTCAGGCCCAAGTGGGAGGTATTAATATGTTTTTTGTGGTCTGTGGGAGCTTGGATCTCGTCTTTCTTTCAACTTCTCTTCCCCAATGGATATGTGGTCTAAGTGAAAGCATATTGGTGTCCTGAGTACGGAGCAGGATCTGTCTCTTTTGACTGAGCAGGAACTGATCGGCTAAATCGGTCATTTTCACCGGCTTATTCATGTCCCTTCTTTTCGCGCTCTGAAATGCACTAATCGGAAAGTTTTACATCCTTTTCCTTCCGATCGGTAGCTCATTACGTGGTTGACGAGGCTTTTCATACTATCTTATCGAATGCTGTGGGGCAGATGGTATTCTTTTAAAGTTTTAAAACTTATCTTTCCGTTTGTTTTACCCCATGTTTGCCATCTTCTAAATTCATCTTCCTGTGTGGCTGGAAGCTTTCCAACGTTACCCCTCTTCCTAAGAAAGCTTCTAATGAGTTTCGCCCGATCAGTGTCCTTCCTCCCCTATCGAGGCCTTATGAGAGACTTTATAATGATCAGATTCTTGATTATATTATCTTTGACCATAGTTGTCAGACCATCAATCTGACTTCAGGAAACATTTTAGTACTACTCATACGTTACTCAATATTCAGACCGTCTACGTCGTAACAAGGATGATAAGTTTATATCTCTTCTTCTCTTTCTGGACTTTAGTAAGGCTTTTTACTCATACGTTAATCGATATTCAGACCCACAAGGATGATAAATTGATCTCTCTTCTTCTTTTCTGGACTTTAGTAAGGCTTTTGACTCTATGGATTATGCTTTGCTGGTCTCCAAGCTCAAATCAATGTGACCTCTCCCATCTAGTGCCTGTAACCTCTATTCAAATAATTGTCTGATAGGTTTCAGCGGAATACTTCGAGAATACTTTCATCTAATTCTTTTCCGTTACTTAAGGGAGTTCCTCAGAACTCTATTCTGGGTTTTCTTCTTTTTTCACTATTTATTAATGATATTAATCATTCGTCTCTACTTATCATTACATTCTCCACCGCTTTGCAGAGGATGTTCAACAGCTCCACGCTTGTCCGCAACCTGACATGTATCAATGCTTCTCCGAAGTTAATACGGATCTCAACTAATCTCTATCTGGGAGTTTTCTAACATGTTAATTTTGAACCCTCTCAAATCCCAGGCCATGCTCTTAAATTCTCCTTCTTAACTGAGCAATCATGGGTTCACTATTACGAGTAACGAAGCTATTATCCCTTTTGAGTTGCAGGCCAAGACTCTTGATATTGTTTTCAACAAGGATCTGTCTTGGAAACCTCATATTAATTATGTTGTTTATAGAGTTACTGCCACCTTGAGAAAGCTTAGTAATCTGCATCACTTTCTGCTAGTGCATATTAAAAAACGACTTGTCCATGCGCTTGTCATGTCACAGAAAACTTTTCAGAAAGTTTATTCCTTTTTGTAAACGCTTTTTTTTTCAATAATTACAACCAGACGCGCACACAGAGAAACTGTATGGGGAGGGTACAAAGAACTAAAACATTTTAGGTATATTCAAACAAAATTTATATTGAAAATGATCGATCAGGCGGAGGGGTCTGGACTTTAGAATCTCCTTCTTGCTACTTGCTCCTCCACCAGTGAGACCGCTATGTTCAAACGATAGTTAGAGATACTTTTTATCATTATTTTTATTTATTTATTGATACTTAGAGACTTTTATTATCGGGTACTTAGTTTTGAATGTGATTCCGCGCCTCACATTGTAAATTATCTAATAATTTTGGTGGTAATTTAGCTACCTATCCTGATCGAGTAGTGATAGTAGATGATAATCTAGGCGTTTTAAAAGACAAAGCAAACTTAACTTCATTATTAGCCTCGTTTTGATCTGTGGCTTTGAAGTTTGCATGAATCAAGCCAGAACTTGAAGAAAGTAAACAGGAATGGAAAAATTGTTCTGAATTGGCAATATCTGACGATGAAATTGGATTGGAAAAAGTGCCAGCCTCTTATCCGTATTAGGGCTTAAGCCTATCTACAGAAATTTTAACATATTTGTCCTTAAAGCCAATTATGCACTTTTTATCAGATCAACTGAGTGCTCAGTGACTTGAAAACCAAGACTCAGTTGTTTCCATGTCCTGTAAGTGAATATGGTCTTAGTTTGTTAAATTAATCTTTCAATATTTACACATAGTCGGATTGTCATTCAACTCCTTTTCAACTTTCAAAAAACTATCCAGGTAGGTGTTGTAGTCTTTAGATGTTGTACCGTGGGCAAGTTCAACAGATGTAGTACTAAAATCATCGCAACACGATGAGCGAAGACCAAATATCACTGATGGGAGGATACGGATCCAATCTGGTCAATCATAGCAAATTACCGCTGCTTTGAACGTGCGATGAGGTTAATAAAACCATTCTCACTTTAAACTTTAGTAATCTAGATAGTTTCGTAAATAATTCTGATTTTAATTGAGTTTCTTGACCACAATTTCCACTGACCTGCTTTGGAACGATCATATAATGGCAATGGCAAAAAGTGCGTCAAAAAATTCGGTTTCCGGAATGGAATGCTTTGCCTGAATCAATAGTCTCGGGAGCGTTCAATTCACAAAGTTTAAAAAAAGCGTTCATCAACACCTTAGAGCGCCTGTTGTTGTGGGACCTAGTTCTTAAGAGGTATCTATGTGTTGTTGTGACACATATTGTTATAGGAATTACACAACTTTTTTTATTAAAAAAAATCACAATTATTTTTGGAAAACCAAATTGTGCTATCCAACCAGAATATATTGCAAAATCAGAAGTTTCAGCTTCTTTATCTGGTATCGAAATTGCGTCCGGCCAACAGGTAGATTTATCGCTAATCGTCAAACAATATTGTTGATTTTCGGATATTGGCAATTACTCGACAATATCGAGATGAATTTTGGAAAATCTGTGAGATACTAGAGAGTAATTCCCTAAAGGGCTTTGGTACAAAAGATACAAGATATTTTTGTCTTTTGGCAGCCTTTCAGTTTTAAGCCGTAAGTCTTTTTTAATTCATGGCCAAATATACTTATCTGTCAGCATATATAATGTTGCTTAAACTCCTGAGTGAGATAGACACGTGTGATAAAGGAATAAGTGGCTGACTTACGCCAGCGTATGTTTCAGAGTAGATGAATATAACCAAAAGCAATTGGGAATTGTTGAAATTTCAGCGTAGTTTTAGTTGCTAACAATTCATTAAGTTTAACATCTTCCATCTGGTCATTAGCAATTGCGTAGTAATTGATTGTTTCTGGGACAAAAATTTGATCAATACGCGATTGGGTATCGACCAAGACATTATTCACCCTAGATATATGTTGAAAACAAATTGTAAACTGACTGATGAAACGCTTATTCAGCTGAGAGTTCCCTTGTGTGCGACCCTGATTACAACTATTGTAAAAAACTTTTCAAAACAAAACCTTTCAATTTAGTGAAAATGCTTCTTTGCAACAATTACAACTTTTGTGACGAAAAACGACATTTAGTATGAACCGATATTTTCCAGTTTTGTGTTTAACCTTAAATGTAGTTGTTTTAATTTAACTTGTTAAAAATTGTATTTTACATTTTTTCTTATCAGTAAAATAAAATTTGTAACAACCAACAAACATTTTATCAGTGGACATTTTTTTTTAAATCTAAAAACAAAATATCAACACATTAATCATTCCGTATTATCAAACAACTTAAGATCATTTCATAAAAAATATCTGACCGTATATCACGTTTCACTGTATAAATGTATTCATCTTTTAGTTTATGAATTCAAAATGTATATCTATATTCGAACTCAATTAATCGATCTTATGTTTTGGTGAATAATCAATTATTTTTTTTTTCGTTTTTCATGTGACACAAATGCAATTTTTTGTTAAACAGATATTAAAATAAAGTAAATTGCTGTGCGTTGCTGTCTTGTGATCTGAACAGCGCGATCCAATTTATGTGTTGTAACTGAGATATTTTTGCAATATTAATCATTGATTAAATTTTGAAGGACTCGATGTATATTAATTTTTTATTTGATATTATGGAATTTATATGAAAAATGAGACAACTAAACATAACGATGAGATACATAGAAAGCATTTTTTTTAAATACCAAGTCAATCTGTGAAACGACTTTTATTTTAATTATTGTGGCCAGTACACTCACTAAGATATACCTGGGGCTCTTGCTAGTGAAACAAGAACTCTAGCTTTGCAAAAACAGGTTCAAGGGCCTGGTAAACAGTATGGCCCAGATAATATCGTCGTGCTTATAAATACGGAGAACATTAACTATCTCTCTATTTACATTAATTAGTATCCGTGTCTTTCAGATTTCTTTACAAGAGTTTAGTCCAATTGCAACAAAGCAACATTTAAAAAAAACTTCTTGGGCTGAGTTTAACTTCTAGGAAATGGAATTCATTTGATGTTCGGCATCATCATCGTCGGTTTGTGTCAATACGCATCCTATTCCGTCATTGCTATAATCACATTACACTCTTAATTCCTTTGAAAAATCATGGTTGGCTAGTAAGGGAGCTGATGTTAACACTTTCTTGATTGCCAAGAAGGCGAGACAAGCTTCATTTGTCTACTAAAATTTCTTACGTGACTTTAAAAAACCCGTATGTGAGTTGTGAGAGACTTGAACTACCCAAGAATCGTAAAGCTTGTCACACAGATGTTGGAATTGGAGACTCTGCAACCTCTGCTACTTTATCCCTATCCATATCTTGATACCTTGCTCGATTGTCACATAACCTGAGTTCTAAACTTGAACTAGCTACGACTTAATTTTTTCTATATTTATAGTAAGATTTGCTAGCTTCAGATGCTTAGCCACCTCTGCTAGCATCTGAAAGTGTGAACCAAATGTTAATGAAACTAAAAGTAAATCATCTAGGTAAACGAAAACTTACCTGGTTTTTAAGTTCAGCATGCGAACAAAATGATACAGAGGACAAACATGAACAGCAAACCCATTTTTTGTTTGAGAAAATAATTCCATGGGGATTTGCAAGAACGCATTCTTCAAATCAAGACTTGAAATAAACTGTGATTTGGGTAACCGATTGACAATTCCTTCTATCTGTGGCAGATGGTACGCTAATGGTTTGGTATCTGTATTTATTTTACGTAAATCCATACAAAGATTTACCTTACCTAGCCTACTAACTAAGACTACAGGACTACTTCAGAAACTTGTGCAAGTATCTATTACCCCTTGAAGACAACATACGGCTCAACTCCAAACCATTAAATTCTCAACAGCAGGGGATATGGGATAATGTTGCTGTTTTATTGGACGCGCGACACTAGTATCGATGATGTGTTCCAACAAATCAGTTTTGCCCAATCCCAGCATCGAGAAGGACGACAAAAGTTGGATGGCATGTTCCAACCATTATTGAAGGTTCATTAATTTCTATCGTAACAATAGTAGTGAATATGTTAAAAAATTTGAAGAAGTTGATACTTAGAAGTTGATATTACTTAAATTTTTGTGCAAGGGATGGGACTCATTGGTTTTCGCAATTTCGTTAAAGTATACGTTCGTGAAAATATACCTATGGATAGTTTGACCTTTCCCATCTGCAGTTGATATGTTCGTTCGATAAAGTAAGAATTTCAGGTGATATCAGGATTTCTTTAACAAAGGCACTATCAATGACACTTATCAAAGCACTGATCTTGAGGAACCCTATTCGATTTATACCTAAAATTAGTTTTTTTAATCTGTTCATCGAACGAGTACAACAATGACTTGTTGGAGTATTTTTCAAAACTTCAATATCCTAAACGTTTCTTTGCTGCTAGGTATTCCTGACGATGCTGGTTAAGTAGTTTGATGACATGCAGTTAAATGGCTGCAGGCTGCAAAACAGGATCTCGGCTCATTATTTGAGTTGGTTTAATTGTCTCTTGTACGTTGCAGGGGACCTGACCATTTGTCTTTGTATGCAGATGACGAACTTGGTATTAAAACCAAAACGCATTGGGTTGGAATTATTTCTAGAAGCGCGAATCTGTTTTAACCACGCTCCCTTTCAAGTTTAGAGTGCATTAGTTACGACCAATTCGCGTTTCTTCAACACCTGAAGAGTTTAAGGTGTCTAGTCCACTGCCTGAAACCGTAACCTGACTTTTTGCAGTTCGAACAATATATTGCTACGATTACAGCAAAATCATATCAAAACAAAAACAAATTAATGAAAAGACTTGTGTTATTGTTATATTCTTAGAACTTGGGTCACCAATAAATAAAATTGAATGATTTTATAAATCATATCAACATAACGTAAAATAATCGAATATTCTAATGTTTTCTCAAGGTTTCTAAAAGGTGACCTGGAATTATCTAGAAATTACGCTGAATCATGTATAAACAATTACCTCTTGTAGAATGGATTAGTTTTATTTTAAGCCTGCGACGGTAAAGTTAAAATTATAAAAGTGATTTTTAAATTAGTTTTTGAGAATAAAGTTTTAAGTGTTATAGAGTAAAAATATTTTGTGTATTATTTTGAACGTGGTGTTACTGGAAATTTCTACGATCAACTAGCTAGGAATATTGTTTGCTGTATTATATCCTGTTGTTGTGGAACAATTTAGGAGTTGAATACTTAATAAAACCTGGTGTGTTTGCTAACTATTCAGTGATCGAATTCAAAAAGAGGTTGGAGATTACGTTTATTGAATTGAGAGTAAGGCCAATTCGTAGTAAGGCTGGTAAAACGTAACAATATTATCTTACTTTCCGCAGCTGGAGCCCCTTGTATATGGCATGTAGATCTTCTTTGGAAATGGTAAGATTGCCAACGCTCTTGGAAGTTCAATTTTTAAAGGATCTTTATCACTGCTATCGTGACTTGCGAAATACTTGGTCTGGAAAAAATACGTCGTGGTGGTTGTTTTGATGCAAACAGTTCCTCTAGACGACTACACACCTCACAAAGATGATCAACTGAGCTAACATGGACATAGAGTAACTCCCTTCTAAAAACAAAACTTAGGTTATTGAGAAGAATCTTCAACAACACTGGATCTGCTAGTGGTGTGCCAAGTGTTTCGCTTAGTCTTAAGATGTTTGTATAAAAGCTATCGAATAATTCCATATGTTTCTGTTTATGTGCTCGTATTCTATCCAACACTTCATCATCAGTGTCTTGATCACCGAATTCAGCCCTTGCCGCTCAACACAGGTCTCTCCACGACATTTTTAGTATTCTACGGTGATGTAGTCAGAACCATTCGGCGGCCCTTTCTTTGAACAATAAAAGGCGGATGCCAACACAATGTCCTCTCTACCTAAGAGATATCAATTAGTGAGCACTTTGATGCTGTAAATAAATTCTTCGATATTAAGCCCTTCGAACAGTGTGGAGTCCGACCTGGTGGAGTAAGGAGTGTATATCCAATGTGAGTCGATTCAAAAGCTGGGTGCCTTGGTAAGTTCAAAAGGGTATCATTTTAAGCAACTGCTTTCATACCCATTATTTACGGCTTATTATGCGGTTTGCGAACGTTTAGAAGGCTTAGAAATGGCTCCAGTTGACGAATTCCCGAAATTCTTTATAGTAGGTCGTCTTACCTGCTGCTGGCAGTTAGAACATGACTTATTCGTTTCAATTCAGTCCAACTCACAGGTTTCGTGAAACATGTGTTGATAAGGGGAGCCAATATCGCTTGTGATGTTGTAATTTCTTCTTGGCATATCGAGTACAAATGTTGTGCCAATATTAGTTTTAGTGCACTACTTATTGAAAATGTAGTGCGATTATTGTTGTTTCATACACTGTGTTTCTGAGAATGTATTGAAAAACAATTGAGCAAATTGTTGAGAATAAATAAATGAGAATAAAAAATAATTGAGCAAACAAACAACTGTCAATAAAAGAAGACAATTTTCAAAGACAAATGAAAGAGACAATTTCGGTCTCGATTCTCCAAAGTGAAGTTTTGAGAGAAAACAAAACAGTTATGCTACACTATATCAACGGTGAAATCAATAAAGTAGTCTGCAAAAACCCTCACAGGGAGGGTGTAACTTTTACAAAAAAGAAACGAAAACAAGACAAATTATAATTACTTGGTACTCTCAATGATAGTTAATAAAAGTGACCACCAACTTCTCACCCGCGCCACTGCAGTAAATCAATCAAAGACAAATTAAGTGATAGTAATACATAATCGAACTTTCTACTCAATAAACCTCTTCTTGGATCACCGTATGTATCAACTAACACCAAGCTCAAATTATACAAGACGTTGATTAGACCAGTGATGATGTATGGATCACAAACGGTGAATCCTTACACAAAATGATGAATCACATTTATCCTATTCTACATTTTTGGCCCGCTTAAGATTGACGATGGGGGATGCAGAACGCGATATAACTTTGAGATCAGAGACCTTCTTGAGGATCCAGATATAATAGGTTGTACACACAAAAAATTTTATGGTTAAATTGATCAAAAAGAACCATTTTTTTAGAGAACCATTGTGTGATCGGACTTAGATACACCTGCGGATGATGATGAAAATATTCCAGGCAAAAATAAGCAAGGCTCGGAAAAATAAAAGCACCACAATTTGTATTTTTAATTTATTTTACAGTTTTATTATTTTAAATGTAACTTGGTTGACGATTCAAGCGAAAAGAGAAGGAAATTTTAACATTTAGAATTTATGTCAATTTATAATAATTTGAAATACTACATCTATATTTTAATGCACAAACTAATATTTAATTAAATGGTATAAAATTATTGTTTGAACGAATTGGTACAAAGTTCTTCTTTCTTTGAATTTTGATTATAACATTTGTGTTTGAAATTTTATAATAATTTTTGTTAAATTTGATTTGGCTCATCGCGTAGACAACCATACTATGGTGATATGTTAACTATATTTTATGGTTGCTACGAACCAAACTATGGTGATAGATAACCAAATTTTATGGTTGTTATTATAGATACAGAACCATAATTGACCACATTTTATGGTTCTCTAAAATATGATCACTTTAACCATAAAATTTTTTTGTGTGTAGCCGTTCCAATAGGATTGCTTGGTTAGGGCATGTTCTACGAGCTGATTCACAGTCTAGAATGATTAAAAACATGTACATTAGTACCCCAGTGAGTAGGCAACCTTGAGGTAGACCACGACTGCAATGGGAGACGGACGTAATAAACGACCTACAAAAATCAGCTACCATGGTAATTATGTCACTGATTAGCTTGGCAACCATCCAAAATGGAGCATGAACACCACAAAAAAAAAATATAATTTAAGCACTTTATTCAAATTAAACAATTAATGAATTATTAAGTTTAGGAGAAGTGGTTGAAATTGGATTAATCATTAGCCAAGTGTCGGGGCATCCAAGATTCTCAACATCTGTGGACATCAATCAATTAAAACCGAAAAAAAGTTAATATGGCCGGTCCATGGCTTGGCTTGCAAGTAGTGAAGCAGTAGCTGCTATAATCGAGTTTGCAATTTGGAAGAAATTGAGTCCTTCCTTGCCTCTCATCGCGCCTCGATTATTGGTTTGCAATACTTCGTAATACCCAAGATCGACCATGAACCACATAAACACTGCAACGAAACAAAAAAAAAACATGCTAGTAATGGTAATCAGTCAGAGCTTCCATCCTAGAGATCGTCAGTTCTAAATGACCGTGTTGGAAGAGCTCCAACGATCCAGTCTCAACCATTGCCGATTGCTTGGGTTTGGCTCAGACAGACCCATGTCACGTTGAAAAAAATTCTTCAACAAAAAAATTCTTTGAAGTTTTTTTTTATTAATAAAATGTGTTGTGTAGTAGGAATTACAACATGTGTCACAATAACACATAAAAACCTTTTAAGACCAAGGTCCCACAACAACATACGTTCAAAGGTGTTGATGGACGTAAATCTTTCTTTTTTGGTTTTTTTTTATATTTTTTGTTAAAGAATGGATAACTTAACAATAAATCCTATCACTGACAAAATATGACATAGGCCATAATTTTATGATAGAAAGAGAAAATATAAGTATATTAAAAAGTTTATAGCAAATTTTTACAAAAATTAGCTGAAAAAAACAAAACTGCAGTTGCCAATAATCCAGCCGGTTGCATATTCCTTGATCCCGTGACGCACCGTCTTTCTTAAAGATTAAAGCCAACACATAGTTATATGAAGGCTCGATTCTTCAAGGAAGCAACAGCGTCTCATCATCAAGGATTATTTCACAGCTAAGATTGAGGGTGTTACCGTTGACTGAATACGCTACCACCCCTAAGATGTCTCCTTGGCTAGTGATATCTCACTGCTATTGCCAGTGGTATGTGATATCTTATGTTAACTCGTATGTCAATAGCAGAGACTGGAGTACGCGGGTTTGTCACACCCGTAGATCAAAAATAAAAAAAATTTCAAAACAATAAAAACTGATCCTTTAAAAATTTTGATTTTCAAAAAAAATTGTTTCTCAAATAATTTTGTTGTTTCAAAAATTATATTTTTTCAAAAAATTTTGATTTTCAAAACCATTTTGTTTCCCAGGGATTTTTGTTTCCCAGAAGATAACTGGTTTTGAAAATACATAATAATTCTTGTTTTTAACAAAACAAATCTGGTTTACGAAAACAACTAGATTCAACAAAAAATTTGTTAAAAAAACAAATAGACCACCTCCCCCAAAATCTGGTCTTAATTTGTCTGCGCCATCTTTTTTGCACGCGTACGAGCTTCTCACCGAACTATTCAACGGGATAGCTTCAGCATGCCAAGTTTTACAATCTTTAAATTATCTAGCCCGGTTGCAAAAAAGAAATTGTATGAGATTTTAAGTTAACATTTCAAAAAGAATTTTAACTTGGGAACCTCCACAGCTGTCAGATCGAAGTCACCCTCACGTCTTGATCACTTAGTTACCTTATTCAATGATACATAAATCTATCTATCATAAAGGTAACTTTAATACTGATTTAGCTTAATTTTAATAAACAAAATTTACATTAAATAAATATTTTTGTTACGAGATGATCTGCCATGGATACAGATTTAAGTTAGGATTTAAGTTATAATCAGTTATTGCTGGGTTAAACTAAGCCAGACAGTTTAAGTTCCTTTTTGTTGTTTGCTGCTCTTTCACTATTTGATTGTTATTTTAAAGTTCTGCTTCCATATGATTTACCATTTTGACGAAAGTAACAGACAGGGAGACAGTGGATATTTCGTCTATTGATAGATTCCAAATTTATTAGACATGAATTCCAAGTATTGGCTGTGCACAAGAATAACTTGTTCTCTGTTAAGGTAAGCAGGTTAAGTTTACACATGTGATATTTAAATATTTTTTTCAAATTTGAACATTAAATAATAAGTCACCTTTAATAGATATGTATCTAAAAGAGTGACTCATCCATGATACATATATTTATATTTTATTATTTTCTATTAGTATAGAACACAAAAATTATTCTTTATATAATAAAATTAAAAAATTATTAAATGAATTCAAGCAATTAAACTTCCAAACATAATTTGAAAATACTAATTCAATTAAACCCAAGAAGATAAATAGAAGATAGAATAATCATTGTGTCGATCTAATTAATTTATCTTTATAACTTAATATTTCAAAACCACTAATAATTTGTTGTAATTTAATTAAACAACTGAATTCATTCAACAGCTAAAAAAATTTGTGATCCTTTTTTTATATATTACTTTGTATAAGGATTATTATAAAATAAATAGGAGCACATACTTATCCATACAGAAAAATATGTTTTTCATTCATTATGTACGGTAATTCATTTGACCCTTTTCAATTTTTTTTCTTAGTTTTTTGTTCAATTAAAGAAAAATTCTTTCATGTGCAGATAAATGAGTTCATACAAAAAACCAATATGGCTGCATTACTATAACATGAAGAATGAATAAAAAAAAATGGTGAAGTTTTTAACTTATGGTTTTTCTTAGCATGGCATAAAGCAACATGTTGGTTTTATAAGCAAAAAAATTGATTTGATTTACTACATGTGTTAGTGATATGAAAAGGTCAGTGATATTCTAATTGATTTTTCAATTCATAATTTATGTTGTCCAATTAATATTTTATTGAACGACATTGATTTTTTTTATATGTACGATATATTGATATCGTATATCAATATCGTATATATTGATATATTTATTATATGCTAAGGTTTGTTCTCAAACATAGAAAAAAAAACTTTGCCTAAATGTGGTCTGATCTAACATCTGTTAGTTATTGTTATTTTGCTATTTTAGGCCAACTAAGAAAGAGGAAGTTTTGATTTATTTAAAACACTAGGACTAGGAACTACAACAACTATACATATTCATTAAAATAGACAGATAAATTAATAATTTTGCTTCAATATCAATAACAAAAAAGCTCACACAGATTACAGCCATGATAACGAGAAAATAATACAACACACTTTAAAAATGAGAACCTTGACCATAACGAAATAGATATCTATTTGTTAATAATTAGTTGGACATGTGCAACATACCAACCATGAAATATTTATTATTTAGAATTTTAATAGAAAATAAACTAGAAAAAGAACAGAGTTTGGAAAAAGGAAAAAAATGGGACTACTTTGAAACGAATTTCACAATTTGACCAATCTACTAAAATTTTTCTGGAAAGTCGATGGAAAGCGAATGGAAGGATATTAACGTAAATTACAGCATTTATTTGTATTTGGCGGAAAAACAAACTGATTAGTTACGGAAAAGGGAATTTTAACCACCACAGCGTAGTAGAGAAAGGGCGTGGCTGCCTGATCAGCCATTTGAACCTTTCATCTCTGATGAAGAGCGTAGAGCGTTGG
>OY856187.1:175498793-175623793 GCA_963693315.1 Diogma glabrata | reverse complement strand
TTTTTCTCAGAAGAGCTGAAAGGACGATGTGTTGTACCAGAAGTGTGTGTTAAAAAATCATGAAGTGTGTCAAAACATGAAAATTGGCATATTTTTTGCTTAAAAAACGTTCATTCTAAGTGATTACGAGTAGTAACATTGAATATGGAGAAATTTTGATGGTTCGCATTGGTATGTGAGACCAGGACCTTGATTATTGTATTATAAGTGTGTCAAAAAATACTGTCAAGTGTGTCAAAAGAATGATTTTCATTTATTTTTTAACCCCATTTTTTGGAAAAAAATAAAATGAAGTATGTAATTATTTGAATGACATGAAATGTAATTGAACATGAAATTGGACATGGAAAATGTTTTATCCAGTTTCAACTTCTCCCAACTTATAGAAACAGTTTGGAAATAATAAGTTGTAGCAGATTAAATATCGTTTTTCAAAAAATTGTAATTATGAGGGAAATATTTCTTTTGTAATCTTTTTGTTATTCCACGACTTCCGAATAACAGAAACATTTGGAAAATATGTTTGAATTTTTGAATATGTTATAATTTTTGCAATATTTTCAGAATTTTGAAATTTCAATTTTTGATTTTGGATTGATATTTGGAATATTTTTAGAATTTTGAGAAAAGTTTAATATTTGATTTTATTATAATTTTTGGAATATTTTTAGGATTTTGGAAAAAGCTTGCATTTTTGATTTTGTTATAATTTTTGCAACATCTTTAAACTTTGAAAAAAGTTTCACTTGTAGATTTTGTAATATTCTCTTGAATATGTTTGAAATTTTGAAGAAAATTGGAATTTATGATGTTATTATAATTTTTAGAATCTTGTAAAAGTTTTAACTTTTGATTGTGTTATAATTTTTGCAATACGTTTAGAATTTTGAAAAAAGTTTCAATTTTTGATTTTGTAATAATTTTTGGATTGTTTAGAATTTTGAAAAACTTAAAATTTTTGATTTTATTATAATTTTTTTATAATGTCCTCGTACCAACCTTTTGGTGAAAACTATATAAAAATCCTTAACACAAACCGAAGTCTTGATATCTCAAAGCCTTAAGATTTCAGCCCCTTCATATATTATTATTTAAATTTTTAATGTCATAAAATTAGCCTTGTTAATAAGAGTAAACACAAGTTCAAAATTTAATCTCAAAACCAAAAATCCAAAGTGAATCAAATGAGAAACCTGCAATATTGGTGACATAGGTATTTCACAACACAAAATTGAAAAACACCAAAAAGAGAACACCTTACAAAAATAAAATTAACAAAAGTTAAGAGTTCTAACGTTGCAACCTACTATTTGGAAAACAACTACAGCACTTCACGAACATATTTAGAACTTATCAAAGAAATTAACAACCCAAAACACCAAGAGATGCACGAATCTTTTTTCAATGAAAAGAATAGTAGATTCTTGTATGAGTGTAGAATGATGGCAATTCTTCACGAGGATGAAGTTTCTCGGAACGAGCGTAGCGAGTGGAGTGAATCATCCGAGTTAAGAATTGCCATCATTCTGTTCGAATACAAGATGCTATTTTATCCACGACTGCAAAATATTTGGATTAATTTCCAGTTTGCCTGCAAAAGTTTGTATCACCATATTGAAATAAACGCATCAAAGATAGAAAGAAAAACAAAACAAGTTTGTTTATTTTATATTTTATATATGTATTGTTCATGTTTTAACCTGTTTATATTACTATACCAACAAATGGAGTTTTTAATTTGTAAGGTTAATATTTAATAAACTATAGAACTGTTGAAGAATTTAATTATAATCACTAGTTGTGGAATGAAAGCAATTACAATGGAAGACATACGCATGGAAAGCATATATTCTTTAGTAGTCATGGATAAAATAAATTAAATTCCGATATTCTGATGAACAATAAAGAAAACATCAAATTCAAGTTATTGAACCTAAAAATTAAAGGACCGCATAATAAAATGTAATAAATACTCCACCGAAGTCCTTAACTATTTATTATGTGAGGATATCCACCCATTCTGGACGCACTAATAAAATCGGAATTATTTAGTATTAGTTTTATTTGTCAAAATCATTTCAATTTTTTTAAATTGTCTCAAACGGTTTTATTGTTTTATTGTTTCGTGTATTTTATTTTTTTGTTATTAGATTCTTAATTTTAATGGATTTTATATTACTAATCCACCAATATCTATAATGTGGAAAGTGTATTACTTCAAAGTTTATTTTTTTATATGTGTACAGTAAAAGCCCGATTATGCGGCATTCAATTAACCGACTATTCAGTTAACCGGAATTTTAAATTTTCGAATTTTTTCCTCTTTCACGAGAAAAATGTTTTTGATTGTTTAAAAATTCACAAGAAATATATTTTGCTTTGACTATTATTTATTTAAAATTTTAAAATATTCTTATTATTTATTTCAGTTACTTATTTATGTGTTTGTATAAAATATTATTTGCAATCAATGTTATAAACAACTTAAAATACATATACAAAAATAAGTTTCTAGTGCAAAAAATCCGATATACTTGGTCGTGTTAAATATTTCCATAATATTGAGTCTAATGACAGTGGAAAAATTCAACTTTTAAGTAAAATAAATAAGTGATGAAGAAGTTTTAACTTCGAAATTGTCATCGCCTCAACGGTGTAATCGATAGCGGGTCTGCCTAAGAACTCGAACCAGCACTGAGGAGGAAGGTTCGAATTCATCCAAACACGAAAAATTTGAAGTGGAGTTTTGTCTGAGAAACTTCCAACCATACCTTTGAATTGAAAAAAATCCAATTACTTCTTTACTTACTTGAGTTTAATTGATCTCAAAAATCCCCAATAAATTTAAATTCCCTTAATGTAGTCTAAAATAAAGACATATAGAACTACAAATTGACCACATTGATTGGAAACAATCAATACATGACTATACAATCGTGACTTTAGAGGTAATGTTTCGATTGATAAACAAATTTCAGTTTGGGATATTTTGCTCGTTGATGGTTGATTGCTGGAATATTTCGAACTCTATTTTATTATTATTTCTTGTTACCATACCAGGAATGAAATTGTTTTGTTGACTTCATTTTCGTGAGTGAATTTTATGCTATTATTTTGATTGTTTTATATGTTCAAGATTTTCTCTTTTGAATTTTTTTTATTTTGGCAAAAACGTCGACCACGTAACGCTACCAAACACGTGGTAACTGTTTGTATTTTGCTCTAAGGTTTATTTCAATATTTATTTTCTGTTTAGAAATGTATTATAAAACTAACACAAAACGATTGTGCTGAAATGGTGGTGTTGTCGGAAAACTATCATAAATAGATCATAATTTTACGAATTTCGATGGTATGATTTCTCGATGGTATGATATTTTCAGTAAATCGAAAAAAATTCGGTGTAACGATTTTTCGATACTATGACTTTTCGACAGTGTGAACTTTTGGTGTTATGATTTTCGATGTTGCAATTTTCGGTTGTTTGATTTTTCAAAAGTTTGATTTTTATTTTCCAATTTATTGCTATTTTTCGATGTAACGATTTTCGATGGTATGATTTTTCGATGATATGGCACCATCCGCCAAATTCCACCTCAGTTAAAATTCCGAGTAATTCCTAATGCCGAGTGTTCGAACCCAAAAACCAACACATAGTGGTCCAATAGTGATCCAATTTAAGAAGAGTTTTTCCAGACGGAACAGTTGCCGACCATCAGATCCAGTGTGCAACAACATATATTAGCTGTAATCAAGAAGTCCCAAAAACAGGATAATCTACGGACGCGAACACGACCATCGATGTTTCGGCCAAAACAGCGAGTCTTGGTACTACAACATTGCTTAAGTGGTGCTGGGAATAAATGTTCGGCTAACCTTAATCTTTTGCCATCTACATTTATAAAAATTATTTAATTATTATTTGTCTGTCAATATGTTTTAATTTTAACATACAATATGTAAATTCATCTATAGCTTTAGAGACATTTACTTAATGGCTTTTGCTGACTGCAAAATGATCTACTATTACATTTTTTTCAAACTTTTTATATATTACTAATAAAATAAGTTGAATTAAATGACATTAAAAAAACTATAGGAGAATTTACTCAAAAAAAACAGTTTTCAACCACTTTATCTGGGAAGCACGGGCATCGCCGTGCGGGTACCTTCTAGTAATTAATAATTATTAGTTTTTTGAATAATATATTTTTCTATTTATTTAATATTTTTTTTTTGAATATTTTTTATGAATAATATTTTCTTTTTGAATTATATTTTTTTTGAATAATATTTTTTTTTCTTTTTGGATAATATTTTTCTTTTTGTATTTTTTTTTTTCTTTTTTTGAATAATATTTTTGTTTTGTTTTTAGTTATTTTTTTTTAATGTATTCTATCTGTCTATCTGCGTGCGTGTGTGCGAGCGAATGGCCAAAGAAGTATAACTTCCACTGTCTGGTCCGACGCAGACCCTACTTTTTTTAAGGCGTGATTCTTAGAGTTGTTATAAATATGTTCAATATTTTTTAAAGGGTTTTCGTCTAAATTTAACAAAACCAAAATTAATATAGCTTTTGTTTATTGTTATTCAATATCAAGTTCTATTATTTTGTATATAACACATTTTTTCTATCTTTCATTTAATTATATAATATACCATGATTAACATGATTTATTGAAATAGTTTTTATTATAGATTTTCCTGAGCCAGAGGCCATATTGCTATATTCTGGTGGTGATAAAATTTTTAACATCCCGGGTAACAGGAACGGAACACCGTTTATAACAATCTTTTTTAATTGAAATTATTGCATAAATTAGACAAAACAAAACTGAAATCAAAACAATAAATCAATTACATAAATAATTGGAGGAACAAACATCTATTTGTAAAATATTCATATTAAAGATTTTTTTTAATGTGATTGAATTCATCTGCAAAAATGATTTTTTTTTCTCTCTCCATTAAAATAATAAATAAAAACATTTCAAATAACATTTTAATAAAAATGCACCAGCTCTGTTAAATAGTATTGACACTCGCACTGTTGAACATCATGGCTCCATCGCTATTATCGCGTTTCAATACGCAAATATTATTATGGGCGCTTTAATGCTTTTATTCCTTGCTAGCTGAATGTTCCCTGTGATATCGGCAATCGATCCTCCAAAAAATATTCCTAAGCGGAAGAAGAGCTACAAGCTTTGATTAAAGAGCGACAGAACTCATTCCCGAAAAGAACAAAACCCGGGTAACCTCTGCAAACTCCTTAAAATCTACCCCCTTCTTGTTCTGAGGAACTTATACTTCAACAGACGACACAACTTAAATATATTTCGGTTAAAGTTCTTCCTTTCTGGATAAATCAACTAGACACTTGGTTTACGATTCTAGAAAAACATTTCCGAATCTCTCGTATCAAATGCCAATCCGAATTACGAATATATTCTAAACGTTGTAACTCCAAAAATGGCTACACTCATCTTGGACGTCTTACATGCACCTTAGAGGACAAATTCGTACAACCAAGTGAAAGCAGCTCTTCTCAAACGCCCCAATTCTAGCACTAGTGAACGCATCAAAAACGTGCTAAAAGTAATGGATCTCGGCAATCGCAAACCTTCCCAACTTCTGTGGGACATGATTCGGGAAACACAAAATGCTTTTAAGGAGGATACCCTCAAACTTCTCTGGATATAAAAGCTCCGTTTGCACAGCACTTCCTGTTTTAGAACTCGACATTGCTAACACAGCCGACCTGACTGATAGCATCTACCTTGCTAATGTAGGATCCTATATCATAGCTTAGATCGATCTCGATCTAAAAAGACTTCATCTCATTTATGATGCTAAACCGAAAGCCAGTTTTCAATCCGGTAGATGGAATCAGGGATAAAATCCTGATTTATGCTTTGTTTCCATGGATAATTCTCGTGTAGCACTTCTGATTACAAAGCAAGTTTTCCATCAGTTTTCAAGAAGTCAACATCGATGTGTAATACTAGATGTTGGCATTAAAATTCCTATCTACACATCTCTTCCAAAGCCTAGATGGAATTTTAAGAAAACTGATTGGACAGAGTTTGCTAAGTCCGTTGATATGATCATTCGTTGGTTTCCTCCAACAATCCAACATTACGATAGCAACGACTGTTGTTATTTCATCTGTAAAAAAATTTATACCAAGAGGATTCCGAAAAATTTATATCCCTAATTGGAATGAAAAATGCGAAAGACTTTGGAATTCATACCAAGAATCTGAATCAAGTGAATTTGGTGATTTACTTATTGTTGAATTAAATAAAGCACGAACTGATAAATGGATTACCCTAGTTGAAAATATGAATTTCTCGCACTCTAGTCGTGGTGCCTGGAGTTTATTAAAAAATTGGTGACTCTAATCAAACCAACAATCATACAGTTGTATCGGTTAATCCAAATTTAGTTGCTTCCACAATGGTTGAAAACTCAAATTTTCCAATTTCAAAAAACAGTAAAAGAGAAGTTATAAATCAGTACAGGAAAACAAAATCTAGAATTGCAGACTCTCCATTTGGTAATTCAGTATCTATCGAAGAAGTATATAAAGCTATATTAGTTATGAAACCTCATAAAGCAGCAGGAATTGATAACATTTTTTCAGAATTTGTCACCCATTTTTCAAAGAATGCAAAAAAATGGCTTTCAAATCTTTTTTCCGATTGCTATAACAAAGGAAAGATTTCTAAAATCTGGAACATGGCAAAAGTAAAAGCAATTCCGAAGCCAGGAAAGGCAACACACTCTTCTCGCTGTAGTCTATAAATTATTTGAGAGTGTCATTTATAACAGAATATCGAATATTATCGATTTAAGTATTCCGCAACACCAAGGTGGCTTTCGCCCTGGAAGAAATTGTTGTGATCAAGTATTGTCTATGGTCACATATATTGAAGCTGGGTTTCAAGACAAAAAGCAATCAGCTATTGTGTTTATTGACCTGAGCTCTGCATACGACACAGTTTGGAAAAGGGGGTTATTGCTGAAATTGGCCAAAGTCATTAAATGTCTCAAAACTCTGAATTATCAGCATTATTATCTAATCGAAAAATTGAGGTTCATCTAAGAAAAAACAAGTAAAATCCGAAGTATTCGAAATGGACCCCCACAAGGATCTGTACTTGCTCCTATATTGTTTAATCTTTATACTAGCGATATGCCTGATACAATTTCACGGAAATTTGTTTATGCAGATGATCTGGCAATTTCAATACAATTTGCATATAACTCACTATCAACTAGAGAAGCTGAACAAATTCTACAAAACGACTTGGAAACATTAGTTAGCTATTATGAAAAATGGCGCCTTAAAGTTAATCATTCGAAAACTGAAATGTCATGGTTCCATCTATCAAATCATAATGCGAACGATGTACTCAATGTTTGCATTGGGGAAAACGTAATCTTTTCCAACCCAACACCAATATACTTAGGAGTGACACTTGATAGATCGCTTAAATTCCACTGCTTAAAACTGGGTCAAAAAGTGAAGTCAAGAATCAATATTATTCAGAAGTTGTCTGGATCTTCCTGGGGTGCTAATGCTGTAACTCTGAGAATTTCTGCTCTGGCGATTGTATATCCAACCGCGGAATATTGTGCTCCTGTGTGGATTGACAGTATTCACACTCGACATATTGATACTAAACTAAATTCCTGCATGCGAATTATATCAGGTACTATCAAATCAACACCTCTTCCAGGGCTTCCAATTTTATCAAATATTGCCCCTCCAAGACTAAGAAGAGAGATACGCACACAAGGGGGGGTTTTCGGGTCCGGACCTCCCCCTTACCGATTATTTTTCATTATTTTCTTTAGATATTGTATAGTGTATAGTGATAATAAGTTATAAATTAACGTTTCTGAATATCAGAAGATACGATGCTAACTAGGGAACTACATTTGGTAGTACATATTGATTAATTTTCTTTGAGGATTTTCGAAGGCTAATTTTAAAGTTTTGATGATGTCCTGGGTTGCTCAGTAAATTTAGTAGCTTTTTTCGTAATAAATAGATATTTCTTTGCATCTATTAGTTTTCTACATACATTTTATTTATTGCATTTTTACATTTACTCTAATATATCAGTTTTCGGAACGATCAATTGGAATAAACTTGGCCATACCTAGGTGAATTATTTTTGAAAAACTAGAAGCAGAAATGTTTGAATTAAACATATCTGTTAAACATTTCAATTAAACATATCTCCCTGCCAATCTGCAGTTCTATAATCCCAAACGAGACTAGGATCAGATTTAATCTGTTTAGAGACTTATAAATTTAAATATGTGAAAATCAAATTATGATCTGTTCCACCTAAAAGTTCTGATACTCTAAATTGTACCAACGAAAGATCATTTATCAAACAAAAACAAAAAACAATTCACTACTTTGGCCAGGATTGTCAGGAACTCTGGTAAGTTGGTCCATTATCTGAGTTAAAAATAATATAAAAGTAAAATAATAATATAATAATAATATAGTATAAACTTTGTTTGACTAGAATGTTTTCAATACATTTGTTCCCTTCCCAATAATGAAATCCTAACAAAAATATTTGTTTTCCAAGGCAGCCAAATTGGCCCTTTGAAACAAACGTAGATTATTTAACATTTGGATCCATAACAAAAACCCCTTAAATCGTTCCCAATATCTAAAGGTCAATAAAATATCGAACCAGATAATCAAAAACGAAAAAACAGGTATTAACAGAGCGAAAGCGGAAAACTTTCTACCATGTTCATTTCTGACAAAGGTTTTACAGTGCCATTCATTCTTTAAAGTCTGGTACCAAATCTTCTATCCCTCTTGTTATTGTGGTGAATTAATCGTCACTGACGCAGCAACCAACCACGTTGCTCGCGAAACGCTTTCTTTTAAACTCCACCGTTTTGGAAACTCCTAAAGAAATGTCGAAAATCCAGTCTTTACATGTGAAAATGAAAGATTAGGAATGAAAATGAAGAAAATGAAAGACTTACTCCTCCTCTTACCCAAATTTTCTACAAATCCTATCAATCTGGTATTTTTTTCCTTCATGCTAGAAGTTAGCCAATGTCCAGCCCGTCCCCAAAAAATGAACATTTTGCAAAATGTGATATTTCAAATTATAGATCAATAACCTTACTCTTAGTCATTAGATGGCTTTTCCTTTGAGTCAGAATTAATTAACGCTAGTGTACACCGCTGCTCATTTTTATTCTCCACTCTATTTTTATTTATATAAACGCACTGTTGAAAATCACCAGTAATCCGATAAATAGTTTTGCATATGATAGTACACTGCACTGCAAAGCTAAGGTTTATTGGGAATCACAATTTTCAACTGTGGAACGATCATATAATGGCGATGACGGAAAGTCAAAAAAACTCGGCCTCCTGATTAGATGTAAAAAGTATTTCACTCCGTTCACAGTGCGACGATGTTGTAGGGAAGCAAAATTTCATGTTAAATTTCGATTACCCATAATTCGCATAGCACGAACAGAGTCTAAAAGAACTAAGATGGAAGCAGATGTAGCGCTCCAGACTTGACAATAATACTCCATACAGAACCAAATATAGGCCTTAAAAATGTGGAGTAATTGATACGGAGTAAGGTAATTTTTACATCTAATAAGGAAGCCGAGTTTTTTGACACGTTTTTTGCCATCGCCATTATATGCAGTGCTCGAATGGTATCGGTTCCATCATGCAATCGGATCAACCATATTATTTTCCCTGTTTTACACGTCAATCGGTTTATGCAAACAGTCAAACTGTTGAAACCACTCACTTTCAAAGTGACAGAATGCAGAGGGTTTTCTTTGTGCATACATCGTACAAATGGAATGCTTTGCCGGAATCAATTGTCTCGGGGGCGTTCAATCCACAAAAGCTTAAAAAAGCATTCATCAACCCCCCAGAATGCAAGTTGTTGTGAAACCTAGGTCTTAATAGGTATCTATGTGTTGTTGTGGTAAATATTGTAATTTTTATGGCATAATGTTTTTTATTAAAAAAAATTTTTCTTTGGACCCCCCCCTAAAACATTTTCCGTGTGCGCTCCTGCTGGGCCGAGAAGTAACTAAGATTCTATGTAACGAAAATTTTACCGATCCATGTTGATTTGAATAACAGAAACCAAAAAAGACTTTTATCAAGATTCCCTCTATGATCTAAAATTACATCTATTGGTAATATTATTGAGTACTCAACTAAAGATAGATGGATAGATCTTCTAACTAACTTAGATTTCGTGAATAAAGAAATAATTGCCGATCAAACTGTTAAAGTTCTTGGTTTTAGTGAATCTCGTCGTCGTTGGGTTAAAATAAATCGCATACGAAGTAGCCTGGGTGTAACTAACGCTGAACTTAATGATCCCAACATCTCTCCAAGATGTAACTGTGGATATCCGATACAATCCATTACACACATCTATAGTGAATGCATCCTTAGAAGATTCAATGGTGATCTAATCGAATTACATCAGTTAACACAAAATTCTATTTCTTTGATTGATAGTTTGGATATAAATATTTAATTGTCTCTCTTGTTTTCAAATTTATTTGCTCTTCTTTTAATTTGTAAATAAATATATACGATTAATAATAATATAACTTACTTTAATTTACAAAAAATATGTCTGTAAATATATTTATGTTTTCTTTGAAAATAGTGTTAAATTATTTTTATTTTTTTTGAGTGTATTAGTTTGAATTATCCAATTTTAAGTGATAGAATCCAATCCAATCAAATAGACTGTTTTAATGTATTGCGCTAATTTGCGCAACAGAATCAAATTAACAGCCATTCATTATTCCCTGTTAAACATAATAACTCACATAGTTATAGTTGTAAAAATCAAGAGCAAGACTATTGTTATTGTTACCAAAAAGAATAAAAACAATAATTAAAAACATAATAATTGTCGATATGTTTTGAGTTGAGTGCTTAACAAATTTGTTTTCAATTAAGTTCAATGGTAGAAACAAAAAAAAAATAAGTATGATATTCAAACAAGTAAAGTAAACGAGAAATCTCTAACGATGTCGGAGCGTACTCGCTATCACGTCGCGATCACTTATATTATTTTATAATGACATCTGTCTGTAATTCCTCGTAGAAAAACAAGTATTGTCGTTTTCCTTGAAGGAGCAATTTCCAATTTGACCTGCCTGCTTTTAATTTTACAGTTAAGGAGATTATGAATTTTTCTCACTTAAAAGTAGATTGTTAGTGTAATTTAATTTATTTTGAAATCGTGGCAGTTTGTTGTATAAAGCTATTTCAATAAGTTGAAACCGCCTCTAGCATGTGCAGTCTATTTCGACGCCGCTTATTTTAGACATTTAATATGTATCTGTATTGTTGTATATTTGTGCCATCTGGTTGGTGAGTCAGGCAGTCAGATGATGCACTCAGTATGCTCAATACCCAAAGATCTTACTTTTGGTGGACTACGTTTAGCCTCGAGTTTTTTATCCTTGACGGAGTGACAGTCCGTCGATACACAATATTTTTAGCTTGAGTGTGGGCATTATATTTAACCGTAAAGTAATCAGAACAAACAAAAAGGAATAATTTTTAACAACCATTACATAAAAATAGAAAAAAAAAACACTTCAAACGCAATATACTAATTATTATTTATGTACTTAAAGTATATTGCCAGTATTAATAATAATATTAATGATAAACAAATAAAATGATAAGATTTAATTGAATAAATGCAAAACAAAATAAATAAAACAACAACAACTTCACATCATAAATCGAGCTTTCATATAATATTTGATTAGATTAACTGACGTATGTATATAAATATAACTACTTAAACTATTTATTGGGAAAAGGTTTTTCATTATTCAATTAAGCGAATCCAATATTTAACATTTTATGTCGATAAGATTATTTATTGCTCTAATTATTTTTATGTTTCGGTTTTATTCGAAATCAGAAGCTTTTTTTTTATTTTTAATGAAAAATATATTAACTTAGGCAGCTATTGATGCGTTGGTTTTTATGTCTTTTTTGTTGATGGTAAATGAAAATGTCAATATAATTTATTTGTATTAATAGTTTTGATTGTTTTACGATACACACTTGTTCTGTATGAAAATTAATAGTTTACCTACATTAATTTTCATTTCATTTTTTTTTGTCTCGATAAATAAGAGAACGTTATTGGATTGTGTCAATATCTATAGAAAATATATATATATATTTATTATATTTAGTATCATATCGTAAAATATTTCATTTTGTTTCGTTAAGTTAAGGTATAAACATAAATAAATTTTGTTCCGATCAATTTAGTTTTATAACATTTTAAATATTAATGTAACTAATTTTAAATTTTAAGACAACCACAGTAACAACTTTATGCAGTTACAGTTTTCTATTTTAAAAGTTTTTCTCTAAATAATTGAATAGTTAGGAGGAAAATTAGGTCAGTATGATGTCGATGTTAAACAAAATGTAAAGAAGAACTTATTTAGGATTGAAAAATGACATATTGTTGGGTTTTTTTTATGGTTTGAGCAAAAAGTTTCAAAACATTTTTGCAAGTAAGAATATTTTTGAATTATTTAAAGTAGATACAATATTTTTTTTTAAATTTATTTTTAGTACTGGATACAGCGAGCGAAGAAAACATTTCGTCTGGTATAGATCACTTTCACAAGTAATTCTTATTTTTCGGATCATCAGTATTGCAGTAAAATAAATCCTTATATCACAAAACAAACAGCTACACCATCAGCCCAAGCAGGGTTTGCTGGACTCTGAAATACGGCCAAGCACTGGTTCATTAATGATTAACAGTACTTGGTTTTTGTTATTGCCCCAGTACTAGAACTATTCATCGGCCGATCTATTGTTTATAGAAAATAACCAATGTATAATTACCTTTAAATGGCAAAGTACTGGTCCACGAATAGTAAACAGTACTTGACAATTGTTATTGAATTTTTATTGGAACGATGAATCGGCAGATCTACAGTTTCGAAATGCGGCTTAACCCAAATATATTGGGTTTAGCCTCTTTCTATATAATGGTTATATTTTTCTTGTTTGCATGAACACAAGATTGTTAGAATTCATCTGAAAGATCTGCTAGAAGATCTGCTACTATAATGACACTAATCGGCAAGTTGGCAGAGATATTTCTAATGAAAATGAGGTGAATTTTAACAGCATACATATGCATTAGAATGATGAAAGCAAGGGATTGTCTGAGTTTGCATTATCAAATATTTTAAAATGTACCGGGACTTTCTAGCCACACCAATCGATTCATAAGCTTAGCTGGTTCTCACCGAACGGAAACACTCGAAATCAACGGTTGGTAATAGTACTTTTTGTACGTAGCGGTCGTACACTTCCTTGTATCAGTTTAAATGAAATTCCACTTTTCAAACCGAGGCATTCAAAAATTGAATGAATGGAATTATAATGTCATTAAACCAAATAACAATACAAAACCCTCAATTCTGTGCACCAGTAGAGAACAAAATATCAAAGATTTTAAAAATCGAATCTCTTCTTGAGTGTCTTGATAATATTGGTTGCAGCTGCTCCAATTCGATTGCTAGGTTTTGAGATGTTTGTTGTAATTCGTTGTTAAAATGATCAAAAACATGTACGTTTACACCCCTGGGAGTGCCCAAAGGTGAGGTCGACCACGACTACAATGGAACACGAGCATAATGAACGACCTTAAAAAAAATCGACTGCTATAGTATTTATATCACTGTTGCGAATGATTGTGGTGAAAATTTGAAGCTGGTTAGGTTCACCATTTTTTTACATGTAGCATATACGCCAGAAAAACTGATTCTGGTAAATCATTCCATTTACGTGCTGCCCGAACACAGAAGTCTGTACGCATTTCGTCAATGTCAAAATTTTTTCCATGGTTTCCCTTTCGACCGTCATTGTTTTTACACTGACAATGTAAATGTTTCTGCTCAAAACTTTACAGAAACCATCCAATTTGCTATCAATAAATTTGTCCCTTTCTCCATAGTAAAACCCAAACAAAAATACTTGTATTCGAAAGCTGCCAAAACGGCACTTAGAAACAGACGTAGATCATTTAATATTTGGATTCATAACAAAACTCCCACTAATCGATCCCAATATCTAAAGGCCAACAAAATATCTAATCAGATTATCTCAAACGAAAAGTCCGAAATTGACAGAGTGAAAGCCTCAAAACTTACGTCTATGTCTGTTTCTGACAAGAGTTTCTACAGTGCCATTAATTCTTTAAATTCTGGTACAAAATTTTCTATTCCCCCTATTATTGATGGTGATTTAATCGTCAATGATCCCGCAAGAAAAGCTAACTTGTTCGCTGAACGCTTTGCTCTGAACTCCACTGTTTTGGAAACTCCTATGGAAATACCCCAAATCCAGTCTTCAGGAGTTAATATGAATGAACTTCACTTCAAACCCAAAATAGTAGCTAAATTTTTAAAGGGGTTAAACATCAACAAAGCCTCAGGAATGGACAATATTCCACCCATTATTTTAAAAACCTTTTCCAAAGAACTTGCACCAACTTTGACTAAAATATTCTACTAATCCTACAAATCTGGTATATTTCCCTCGTGCTGGAAGTGGGCAAATGTCCAGCCCGTCCCCAAAAAGGGACCAAAATCCGATATCTCAAATTATAGGCCAATAGCTTTACTATCGGTCCTATCCAAAGTCTACGAGCATTATATTAATACACATATTTCAAAATTTCTGGAAGAAAATCATTTAATATCCGACAGCCAATACGGTTTTCGAAACAAAAGATCAACTACCGATCTATTAAACTATGTAGCGCATTGTCGGAACAGCATACTTGATAAAGGTGGTGAAACATACGTTATCGCTTTAGACATCTCCAAGGCATTCGATCGAGTCTGGCATGCCAACTTAATCAACAAGCTCGTTGCGTACGGTTTTCATCCCAATGTTGTGAAGCTGATTCAAAATTTTCTATCCAACCGATACATTTCGGTAACCTTAGACGGATTTTCTTCTGAGTCTAAACTAATTAACGCTGGTGTACCCCAAGGCTCAGTATTATCCCCAACCCTATTTTTGATTTATATCAACGAATTGTTGAAAATCACCAGTAACCTAATAAATAGTTTTGCAGATGATAGTACTCTGCACAAGTAGTTCGAGCCCCTTCCTTCAAAAGGTAAAATGCACGAACGAATTAATCCTGCCTGGAGAGACGCTGCCATAAACGTGAACAAAGACCTGAATAAAGTCGCCGACTGGGGTGACCAAAACCTTGTCAATTTCAACTCCACCAAAACACAGCTGTTGATTGTTTCCAGATTAAAGACCGAGTTCCCCAAAGATATTTTATTTAGTATGTGTGATGAACCAATAGGTGAATGTAAAAACATTCGTTTATTGGGTGTCACAGTTTCAAATGACCTACTCTGGAACGATCATGTAATGGCAATGGCAAAAAGCGCGTCTAAAAAACTCGGCCTCCTAAATATATGCAAAAAATTTTTCACTCCACACCAATTGCTCCATGTTTATAAGTCCTATATTCGTCCCTGTATGGAGTACTGCTGTCAAGTTTGGGGTGCTGCCTCTGTTTCCATCCTGGCCCTCTTGGACTCTGTTCAAAAACGAGCTATACGAATTGTAGGTGATCGAACTTTGACATCAAAACTTGATTCCCTACAACATCGTCGCACTGTTGCTGACCTCGTTGTTTTTGACAAATATCGTCATCAGCAGTGCTCAGATGAAATCAGCGGCATCATGCCTCAAACTTATTCTTACCCCCGTTCCACTCGGCAATCGGCTGCCGCAACCAGTGAAACGGTAAAGATCCCGCGCTGTCATACTGGCAGATCGCAGAGAGACTTCTTTGTCCGAACTGCGTACAAATGGAATAGTTTGCTGGAACACTTAGTCTCAGGTGGCTTCAACCCACAGATGTTTAAAAAAAGCGTTAATCTACACCTTAGAACGCCAGTTGTTGTGGGACCCAGGTCTAGACCTGGGTCTTAAAAGGTATTTATGTGTTGTTGTGACACATATTCTAAACCCTATTACACAACACATTTTATTAAAAAAAAAAAAAAAAAAAAATGTGACAGTGTAGGATCTCAACAGTTTGGCTTTTTACACAAATCGATTGATGGGTTTAAAACGGGGAAACACATATGTTTAAGGAATGATGGGCCTGGCTTCATCTTAGCACCGCTAGTAATGCTATATACAACTAACAACAAAATTAACAACAGTGCAACGAGATTGTAGGGCATCAAGATTCAAAGTTTAATTTTAATCACCCACAATTCCTATAGCACGATTTTTGCTGAAAATTGACAGCAATACTCCATACAGGACTAAATATCGGACTAATAAATGTGGCGTTATTGATACGCAGAAAATATCAATAAGAGATACTTCTAAAGAATTTCGATAGAACTTCCACAGAGAAGTCTTACCACCACTCAATTGGAAACTTCTAAAGTGCTTCTTTATTTAATATTAGAATCTTATAGTTTGGCTGATTTCGGTCTATTAATTTTTGCTTGTTTGTTTTAATTATTTGGTATTCTGTTAATATTGGGCCATCGAAAACAAAATTTTTTGTCGGGGTTGCATTATTGAAAAGGAAATTTATTAATACCAAATTCAATGGTTTCAGTATAAAAACAATGACGAGCGAGGGGTTTCAAGGTAAACCTTGAAAAAACATCGAAGTCATTCATGTCCGTATTTAAGAAGCGACACATCTTACGGGCCTTCCAGTTTTTATTAAACCATTTTTGATAACTGATGTAACTCAATTGTGGTCAAAATATCCAACGCTACCCTTATCATAATATCTGGCATAGATGCAGTGAGATAGATATTTTAATACCACCATTATAAAGAGCAAAAGCTGGACTTCTAATATTTTGAAATATTTGCCCTGTGATGGGCAAATATTCTGCCAGCCTTTCATTGTTGTCGAACGGGTTTAAAAATTCTAACCACGTTGTGGACGTTCAAGTCACCGTTAATGATGATAATTTGGTTAACAATATTGGTCAGGTGATTAAAAAATTGTGATTCCGATTTAGATTTTAGTGTTTAGTTTAGATTTAGTGTTCCGTCAGAGGAATAGGTTTTATTTATTTTTGTTTAAATACACATAAATGTACACGCAAAACATGCACCTTCAGGAAAATTAATTTTCAGTTTATCATGCTCGAGATAGTGTTGTACAGCGTGTTCAATCTTAAAATATTTTAGATTTTTATTTTAAATCTTTTGTCAAAAAGCTTTGTTTTATCGTCATGATTTGATCAAAAAATTTTGGTTTTTTAATATAGCAATAAATCTTAGCACATAATAAAATATGGCATATGCCAACATTGACAGAATGTAAGTAATAAATTAAAATAAAATTAAGACATATTGGCATCTTGATATGTCGATAATTACAGAAATATCTGATTATTTTTACTCCACACTCCACTAACATGAAAAAGATTTTAACAGCTTTTGGAGTACATTGGATAAAGGGTTGGGGAGTCCACCATACAAAAGGTGGTTTTTCCAGCATGTTTTTTATGTTTGTTGGGAGCATACAACATGAATAAATTTCGATGACACTTTGGAAAAAGATGCAAATATGTATGCAAGGAGCTGATTAGTTTTTGAGCGATATTGAACAAAGTGGTAAGGGGTCCCCCGACTCGAGCACCTGTTTTATTTAAAGCTCATTTACATCTGTAACTGATAATCGAATTGGATGAAACTTGGTAGTACGGTTCATAAGCGTGTAGTACGGTTCACAACAGTTCTGCATCCCAACTTCCGGTTTTTCACTTCCGATAAACATTAATTTTTGTAATTTTTTTAAGTTTTTTCAGTGTGTTTATGCACACTACAGCCTACAATAAAGTGGTTTTGTAAAGTGATTATGTTGAAACTTATGGAAAAGGTTTCAATTAGCGAGTGAAGATAATTATCATCTTTTGGGACACATTGATCAAAGTGGCGGGAGGGATAGTGTGTAAGGAACTTCTTTGGACCAATGATCACTTGCCATCAACATTTTTTTTCTTCTGTCTATAATTTGTTTCCGTTTAGCAAGGTCCAAAAAACTCACTAGTAATCGCACCTCACTATACCCTGATTTTTAGCCGGGATCAATAGCAGCCTGGTATAGAGTTTGTGGACAATTGATTCTGTTAATGTCTTCAATGGAATACACTCTTCTTTCTTAAGAAGACTGGATGTCATTGAGGAACGTTACAGTTTTTTGGGACTATACACCATTCGTTCGTGAATGAATTTTGATGATATTTTGGAAAAATATGCAAACATGTATTACGAGTAGCTGATTCGTTTTTGAGCAATATTGAACAAAGTGGTGGGTGGCACCAGAGAACCTATTTTTTGGAAAACTAAGTAACATCTGTACCTGATAATCAAATTTGATGCAACTTGGTACATAAGCATTTACTACGGGCCACAACGGTACTGAATCCCAACTTTCGGTTTTTCACTTCCAGTAAAAAATGTGTCTTTGCAATTTTTTAGCGTTTTTTTTGACACTACAATCTACAATAATGAAGTGATTATGACGAAACTTAGTTATGTTACCGACGCATCGCAAAAGTATTTGTTATTTTGATATTGCGAATTTAACTACTTGTACCAGTTCTAGAAAAACAACGTCTCATTCCTAACCATCACTGTAGATTCAGATGCAAGTACAGCTGCACAGCTGAACAGGTCCACAATGAAATCAAAACTCATCTATAAAATAAAACTACTTTTTCTTGGGTCTTGGGTCTTCTCAAAAACGGTTTTCTGCAAACAATATTTAGGTGATCACAATATGGCAACAAATGACTAACGGATCAGAAAAGCTGGTGTTCCTTAAGGTAGTATGATTGTAGTTAAGCCAATCACAGAGTTTTCCTGCAACAACTCCCCAAACTATTATTTCAATATTTTACCAACTAAAAAAAACAATTGATCTAAAACCAATTCATTTAAAAAAAGTCGGACGTCGGATTCCGTATATATGTTATTCTACGAGAATAGTTCTTCTCCAAAACACAATTTTAGAAGTAAGCCAAAAACAGTGCTTTCGAAAATTACAAAAAAATTGATTTTTCACTATAAAAAAAAGGTGATTCTTTTATATAGGTGGTGTCGGGTGCCAAAAGTAATTTTTTTTCAAAATTTCTACTTTAAACCACCTCCAATGAACATTTCAAATTATAATAAATAAAAAAAGGTTTCTATTTAGCAAAATCCCAACATCCGTATACTTTTTTAAATTTTTTCTTTTGTTATGTTCGTAGATAAGGGGGGGGGGGACAAAAAAAATTTACATTTTCGAAAATATGTCGAAAACTGTGCTTTTAAAAATTTAAAAAAAATGTTTTTCACTACAAAAAAAAATCACATTTCATATGACTTGACAAGATCAAAAATTATTTTTTTTTCGAAATTTCTACTCTCAAGCCCCTCCAATGAACATTTGAAATTATAGCAACCAAAACAAAATAACGGGTTTTTTATGCGAAATTCCCACAGCCGTGAATTTTTTAAATTTGTTTATTTTATAATGTTCGAAGTTAAGGGTCGGACAGAAAAAAAAACAGTCGTTTTTGGCAATAACTCAAAAACTAAGCAGTCGAAAATTAATTGAAATTTTTATTAATCTAAATTTCGATTTAGAAATTACGATTTTTCTAAGCCAAACTCGATTTCTTAAAGAAAACTTTTGTTTTACTATCTCCTTATCTATGTCCATAAAATATAGATAAAAACAAATATTTGAAATTTTTTTGTTATCAGCAGGCGTGGGAAACACATTTAATAACTGTTGATAGCACTTATAATTAAATCGATTATGTAGGTAAATCGATTATGTAGAAATTCGGACGGACACCAAAGTCTCACCAATAGGGCACTATTTTACTTTCAAAGTACGGAAGCCTAAAAACGAACGCTGAGTAAAACTTTAGTTTTTGTATAGTAGATTTTATTACTAGTGCGAATGCGTTTTCCAAACAAGAGTTAGTTGTGGCAAATAACTCGCGTTTGGAAAACGCATTCGCACTAGTAATACACACTATTTTTTGTAACAAGCGCATAAAATTTATAAATATTTATTTAATTGTTCATTTAATCATTTATTTAACAAAGTTATAAATAAATTTAAGATTTTTAAATAATTAAAGAGCGCCATCTTCGTTGTAATAGTTGTAAATTATACTAGCTCGAAAAAATAAACATAAGAATCCAACTACGGGTTGTATAAAAAAAACATAGTAATCCAACTGAGCTGTCAAAATTGTGAACTTTGAAAACCTAAATGAATTGTTTTTTCTTGCAATTCAAATGATGCAATTTGTTTAAGTTGTTTTTACTATATGGTAAGTTATTTAAATTATTATTTTGATATTTTAGTGCTATTTAAATATTATATATAGATGGATATATGGATAGATTTAACTACAAATTTCACATGCAGGCGGCGTTACGGTCCAGGCTTACAAAATATTTTGTGGTCTTATGTGCGGAAAAGTTGTTTTTTCTTTTATTCTATTCTAGTACAAAATTACATATTTTTTATGCATGTGTTACAAAAAATTACTTTTTCACTAAAAATTTGGGTTATTCCAAAAATTGCTAAATCGTTTCGTTAAAATAAAATTAAAATAAAAGGAAATTCGCGAAATTGGCATTATGTAATTTCTACATACAATTAAATAAAGAAAAAACAAAACTAAAGTTTTATAATTATTTCGATAATAATTAATAATAATTTTTTGTAACTCGTGATCAATTTTAAGTCAATTTTAAGTTTGCAAAATAATAATTAATCGGTCAATAAGTCAGTCGTTAAGTGGAGTCAATAGGCAAAATCAGCAATTAAACAGTCAAATAGTCAGAAGTGAAGTGAGTCAGAAGTGAAGTGAAGTTGTTAAGAAGTAGTTAATAAGTAAAGTACCTATTAAAAATTAAAATAGTTAAGTCAAGCTGATAAGTGGATAAGCAGCGAGTTAGTCATTAGTCGATAACCATATTTTTATTATAAATTAATTTATGATTAAACAAATAAAATTCAATACAAAAAATACAGTATTACTTTATTTTAAATCAGTTTAATAATAATAAACAAAGTGCCACAAACAACTTATGTGGAGTTCTATGTGTTTGTAAAGTGAAGTGTCTAGCATATAAATAAACCAACAGCACAACTACATTTTACAGTGTTATAATACAAATAGTAGTGTCACTAATAAAAGCATTACATGTTTACCATTTGTATTTGTTAACCTATCAAACAACATTCACAAACATAAGTAGTGTATCGAAAAACAATTTCACTACATCTTAGTACAAGTTGTGTTGAAAGTTAATTTCACTATATCATCACATAGTAGTGTATACCAATAATTGCACTACATGCTGTCACTAATATTATACTTATTCTACACAGATGATTTACTTGTTACAAACGAAATCATGCTTTTGATTGTAGATAAAATCGGACATTTATACGAAAAATATAACATAAAACCAGAATCTATTGAATCTACGACAAACAAAGCTTATCTGGAAATCCCTTATTCTCGTACAAAAATTTACAAAAACTTAATTTTCAAAAAAACGAAGGAATTTTAATTTAACATAAAGAAAAACATTTTAATGGAAAACAAACACAAAATTATATAAATCAAAATACATAAGCTTATGTATATCTTGAATGTTGTCTTCTTCCAAAACCAGTCCTGTGGAACAAATGTTGATTGTAGGCTGTCATAAATTGCATTCCACAAATCACTTATTTAAAATTCTGTAACGTCATCCATAGACGCTTTGTAGAATGCAATACTCAATGTGAATCACACCAAAGATGAACAAAATCAAAAGATGAACCAGCATGACAATCATACATATAATACTCATTTGTATCAAATCATCACTTGATGCCCCAGTAAAATGCTGTGTTATCATTAAAAAGTTTTACTGTTGTTCTGATGCTATAAATTCTTTAAATATTGCTTTGTACATATAACTTTCGCGTTGAAATAAATCAATCACATTAAAATATTGATGACGAACTGAATTTATATGCGCTAGCTTTCGGACACAGTTCGAATTCAAGCACCATTTCGGACATCCAATTCATATTCATCCATGGCCTTACCTTCCAGCCCCTCTCGATTTAATTTTTTTTACAATATCCGGAATGGTAAAACAACGATTTCGCTATCTTCGAAGTCGTTTCCTAATACAAATATGCTCATATTTATAGATACAATTCTCAACACGCAAAACATAATAACAAAAACTTAACACTTGTTAAAATAGAAACACAAATTTCAAAAATAAATTAATTTAGCAATTTTAATGTGAACAAAAAATATAATATTACTATAAAAAATTTTTTGAGCAACAATCACTTCAGTATTTGATTTTAAATTACATAATCTCCCGATCAAAATAATTTGATCGCTTATATATACAGATTAGGTTTCCTGTTTCCCTCTCCAGTTTCTTAATAAGCAATTTTCTCAAATACAGAAAACAATTCTACCTTTTATAAATTAAACAATCATTTATGGAAAACATGTATTATTAATTGACATTCTAAAAGAACATACATATTCCACATTTACACACAATTCAATAAAATGCTGACCTTTTAAATTAATTAATACTAAAATCTTTAAAATTTAATCTGTTAAACGCTGGATTAATCGTGTATCAATGTTCAAATTGTACAACAAAAGCAATTTGCTAACAAAAATCTCTTTGACTTGTGTCTAAAAACCGGCAATGTTCCGAACCTATCCAAAAACCAACGTTGAACGCTTGTATATCGATGTATATCGTTGGACGCATAATGTTTGGACCATGTGTCTAACCATCATGCGTCCATCGTTGAAAGGTGTTCGTAGTATCGTGTAGAAGCGGCAGTATGATTATGAACAATAGATGTAAGAAATATTTAGCTCCGAATTAATTTTTCTACATGAATAAGTCTTATATTCATCTTTGTATGGAGTATCGGTGTCAAGTTTGTGGCGGTACATCTGTTGACATCCTAGCTTTTTAGACTCTGTCCAAAAGCGCTTCCTATACGAATTGTGGGTGATCGAAATTTAATATCATATGTTTATTCACTACAACATCGTCGCACTGTTGCTGATCTCGTTGTTTTTTATTAGTATCGTCACCAGCACGTTTTACACGTCAGTTGGTTTATGCAAACAGTCAAACTGTTGAGTTCGCTCACTGTCATAGCAACAGAATGCAGAAAGATTTCTTTGTCCGTACATCGTACAAATGGAATGCTTTGCCCAAATCAGTGTTCTATGGTAAAAACTTTAGTACTAATTATATTGTAAATATGTAAATATTTAAACTCCACATATGAAACATGCAATATCGTTGTCCAAAACATAGCTTGATATGAATTCATGAGCAGTGGCTTCGGATTTTCTTGGATGTTTTAATAGAACGACGTTGGTTCTGTTTCCTGTCAACCATATAAAAATGGAATCATGAAGCGTTCTAAAACATAAGAAACCCCAAAATGATGAACTTAGAGTGGCAATGAGTGTGTTTTTGTTTACATCAATTCCGGTGCTTTTGTAGTACTCTGAAAGCAGTTTAGGGATTCTGTTGCAAGATACCAAAATGACAGTGTCATCGACAAAAACAATGTAACCACGGACTATTTTCAATTTTTACTCTAAAATAATAGTATTCATATTTAAAAAAAATTCGCTAATATAATGTTTTAATTTATTTCTTTTTAATTGTAATAATCGTAGGGACATTTGTTTGTACTGCTGTGCAATTAAACATTTTTTTTGTTGATGGTTTAGTTACGTCACTCAATTTCATCACGTGTTGTGGGAAGCTCCATTTTTTGATTCTAAAAGAATTTATTTTCTACCTATCGATTTCAACCGCTATTCTGTCATTGTCGAGGTATTTTCTAAAGAATCTAAACTAAATGTCAAATGCTAACTAAATACGGGTTTGGTCTAGGGTTTCTCATATCCCGTAGAAATTCAAATCCCGGGAAGCCGGGACAGAAAATATCCAATTCCCGGGATCCCGGGAAATCCCGGGAAACGCTAAAAAGCTAAATTTTTCTAATTGGGTGGTAGAAAAATGTGTAAAATTAAAACAGCACAAAAAATGCGCTATTGATTTTTATATTTCCATTATTTTTAATTAGAAAAACTTCAAACATTAAATAAAAAAGAATAAATAAAAACAAAACAAAAATAAATTCATAATACTAATTTTTAAACAATTTTTCAAAAAACTAGGTTGTCAATGGCGCCATCACTCAATTTTGTCGAAATGTTCGTGACGAAACGTCCATTGAACCATCCGTCCAAGAGAACCATTAAACATAAATTAAGAGAAATGAAGCGCAAGTTTTAGGCAGATTTCTCAGAAAAATCTACCTATTTTAAGTTTGATTGGTTTTAATTTGTTGTGTTTATATGTGTCAAAAAAACCATACAAAAAACCATGATACCATATGTGTCAAAAAAATATTTTCCTAATTTTGAACGAAATTAATTACTACAGAGGGAAAAGAATTAAAAACTACTCGATTTTCGAGTGAGAAAACTTTTAATATCTTTGAAAAAAGTACAAAAAAATGTTAATAAAAATTAGCGGGATACCCGGGATCCCGGGGTGAAATCCCGGGAAAACGGGATGAAAATTTACCTCCGGGATCCCGGGAAAATGGGATCCCGAGATCCCGTTTGAGAAACCCTAGTTTGGTCCATAATTGGACAATGAATTTAAATTAGTGTGGTTGTAATATGATTATGACTATTGTTGACAAAATTGAAAAAGAGAAACGAAGATTTGTCCGTTGTCAGCATACATTGGATTTTAGCTGAATTGTATTTCAATTACTTCAAAAATGTGATAATTTGAAGGTTATTGTAGTTACTGGTTGCAGGTACAGGTGGCTAATACAAATATATAACTCGACTGGTTTATATATATTTATTAGGATAATCCTATGAGCAATTTCACGCAAGTTCAGCAAATTTTTGGGAAATTTTGACTTGACCCCTTTTAATTTTGATTATTTTTTGTTTATAGAGTCTTTCATAAATAAAAAATACAAGTTCTCTTAGAATTTTTTTTTCGACCAGGGGTCTTCACAGGGTGCCCCTCAATTTTTTGTTATTTTGTGATGTGAGTACATTTTGACGAGCGATTGTAGAAAACCTACTGAATCGATTTTCATAAATGATATGTCATTGAATAGGTATTAGAACAAAGTTTTTAAAAATGTACACTGTTAGTTTTTTGAAATAAATTTTAACGGTGTAACATAAGGAAAAAACGGTGTAATTGAAAAAAAGATGACATAGCCTTTTTTTTTTTAAACTAAATTGAAGCTTATTTTATATGTAACCACTTGTGAAAGTTTAGGACACGCGTTATTTTTTGTTTTAAAGATAAAATTCGTTGTGCATATGACTGTCGGAAATCAGTTTTTTTTGTTCTGAAGGAAAATTATAAAAATGGCGATTTTTAGATTCAGATTTTTTTTTATGTTAAATATCAAATATTTTATTATTAAATGAACATTTTAAAAAGCAATTTCCCGACCCTTTTTAATTTCGTTTATTTTTAGTTTATAGATAGCCTTTGATAAATGAAAAATACGACTTCAAGTAGAATTTTTTTAAATATAATAATATAAATTATTATATTTTTAAATATAATAATATAATTATAATAACAATATAATTATAATAACAAACAACAGTAATGCTACGCGTCATTTGGTTGAAAAAAGTAAAACTCTACATGAAAATAATTTTCAGTATTCATCTGCGACGGATAAAAGAGGTGTATCCACAACAGATATAAATGTTGTGGAGCAGTTCTATAAAAAAGATGAAATCAGTAGATTATTGCCAGGAAAACGAGATGCAATATCTTTTAAAAAAGGAGATGAGCCCATAAAAACACAAAAGCGCTTATTGCTATGTACATTAAATGAAGCTTATGTGGAGTTTAAAATAAGTTTCCTGATGTGAAAATAGGATTTACTTAATTCACGTCCCTTCGACCACAAGAATGTATAAAATTATCCCAAGGAGTTCATAATGTGTGCGTGTGTACTATACATCAAAATATGAAACTAATGATTCAACACTCTAAGATGTCTTGGATTACAGATGCTGCTTTCCAGAATTATAAAACAGTAATTGACTTTGTTTCATGTGGTGAATTAACAGAAGATTGTCATACTTTGAAGTGCAATGAATGTTCAAAAAAACTTCAACAACTGGAAGAAAAATTACTAAATGATTTTGACGTTAAAGGAATCCTTCAAGTCAAATATCAACAATGGAATACCACTGATCGATGCAATTTGGATACTTTAATAGAAACTGTAGAAGAATTTATGAAAAAATTTATTTACCGTTTACAAATTTCGATACCACACAACTTTATAGCAAAACAGCAATCTACATGCATTGAGGAAAAAAAAATTAGAAGCAGGAAGTGCTTCGTTCAAGGGTATTTTTCTGAAAACTACGGCTTCATAATTCAGGATGCGGTTCAAGGCTATTATTATAATAATTCACAAGCTACTATTCATCCATTTGTCATTTATTTTAAAAGTGCCGCAAGTGAATATATACAGCACCGAAGTTTTATACTCATTTCGGATATAAACGATCACAACAGTACTACAGTCCATCTTTTCATTACAAAACTTATTGAATTCATCAAAACGCATATAAATTCTAATATTACGAAAATAGTTTATAACACTGACGGTGCACCTTCTCAATACAAAAATAAACACATCCTAATTAACTTATGCCACCACAAAAAAGACTTTAAGGTTGATGCAGAATGGCATTTCCATGCTACCAGCCATGGAAAGGGACCATGTGATGGAATTGGTGGTACACTGAAGCGTGCTGCACACCGTTATAGTATAGGGAGCAAAGATATTATTGATACACCAAAAAAACTTTTCGAATGGACTTTAAAATGGGAATCTACCATGAACTTTGGATACGCTGATAAAAATGAATATCAATTAACAAAAAAAAATTACAAAATCGATATAAAAAGGTGATAACTTTAAGTGGAACTCAAAAATTTCATTCTTTTGTACCATTAAATACTAAGACAATAAATGCAAAAATGTTTTCCAACTCAAAAGAAACTTTTAAATGTAAAACAAGTAAATAATTTTTAATAACTATATTTATTTTCTTTAACCTACATATATAATTTGTATGATACTTTAAAAAGTTTATTCAATAATAAAATATTTGTAATTTAATGTTAAAATACAATCTTTTACTTTATGACCATAATAACATAATACGAACATAATGCTTCTCCAGTCAAAAGTTCCTAAATAGATTTTGTTATTTATACGGTTTTTTTGTTTGCAGTCGAGACTGTCAAATTATTTTTTATAAGAGTGACAAGTGATTACTAAAAGTGACAGATAAACATTTCATTTTTTATGCCATCTAATACAAAGAAAATAATTGCAGAAGTGTTTTCCTATTCAAAAGAAACTCCTGTTTGTAAAATAACTAAATCATTTTTAACAATTGTATTTATTTTATTTTTTGTACTACATATATAATTTTTATAATATTTTAAAAAGTTCATCTAATAATAAAATATTTGATATTTAACATAAACAAAAAATATCTTAGTTTATAACGCCATTTTTATAATTTTCCTTCAAAACAAAAAAAACTGATTCCCGACAGTCATATGCACAACGAATTTTATCTTTAAAACAAAAAATAACGCGTGTCCCAAACTTTCACAAGTGGTTAGATATAAAATAAGCTTCAATTTAGTTTTAAAAAAAAAAAAAAAAGGTTATGCCATCTTTTTTTCAATTACACCGTTTTTAGGGTTCCGTTTTTTATACGGAACACTATTGGTGAGAGTACAACGTGTTTTTCACATTATTTCGATTATCTCGTGAACCATTAATCCGATGAACTTAAAATTTGAGGTGCTTATAAAACTAACCTATCCACACAAGATGGCGGGTTAAAAAATAAATAAAGTTGTGTTCGTTTGTTTTAAGGAGGTACGATGTAAAGCCTTTGAAAACATACATTTTTTTAGCGAAACGAGTAGGGTATCATATGAAAGGGCTTCATTTCAGCATTTTTTAAAAATATATTTTGGAATTTTACACCTCACCATTTTTTGTATAATTTTGAAAAATGACGTTTTCGGGATGTTTTATTGCCCCGATTAACTCCGACCCTACTTCATCGAAAATCTTGAAATATATTTGGAATGATAGAAAATTGAGGAGGTTTTTAATGAAAAATATAGAAAAGTGGCAGACACTCATAACTATATTTATTAAAGGGGTGGGAATGTTAAGGGGTAAAAACATCATTTAAAACCAGGTCATGTGGGGTGTCATTTGAAAGAGCACTTGATTTTAGAAATATTGCCATTTTTTTTAAAATTTTGCAATGCATGGTTTTTGAATTATTATCAATAAAGTGACACAAAAAGTTGGTCCCCCCCCTTGCATTTCGAGCCTAATTAACAGAAAAATTTGAAAAAATTCACAGAGACAGGAAGTTTGATAAACTCTGAACGAAAAATATAGCGAACCCTCAAATAATTATATTTTTGTGTTTTTAAGGGATTGGGGTGGGGAAGGGTGAAAAAAAACTTTTTTGACCCAAGCGAGTGGGGTGTCATTTGAAAGAGGACCAAATTTCAGACACTTTGCAATTTTTTTTAGAATTTTGTGGTACACAGTTTTTGAGTTATTCTAAAAAAATGTGCAAATCCCAGACCGTTCCCCCCCCCTACGTTTCGACACTGATTGACAGAAAAAATTGAAAAAATTCATAGGGACAGGAAATTTGCTATATTTTGAACGAAAATTATAGCGAACTCTCAAATAATTATATTTCTGTGTGTTTAGGGGATGGGTGTAAAGAGGGTAAAAAAAAACTTTTTTTGACCCAAGCGAATGAGGTGTCATTTGAAAGAACACCAAATTTCCAAAACACTGCAATTTTTTTTAGAATTTTCCGGTACACCGTTTTTGAGTTATTCTAAAAAATGTGCACATTCCAGACCGTTCCCCCCCCCCTACGTTTCGACACTGATTAACAAAAAAAATTGAAAAAATTCATAGAGACAGAAAATTTGCTATATTTTGAACGAAAATTATAGCGAACTCTCAAATAATTATATTTCTGTGTGTTTAGGGGACGGGTGTAAGGGGGGTAAAAAAAAACTTTTTTCGACCCAAGCGAGTGGGGTATCATTTGAAAGAGCACCAAATTTCCAAAATATTGCAATTTTTTTTAGAATTTTGCGGTACACAGTTTTGGAGTTATTCTAAGAAATGTGCAAATTCCAGACCTCCTCCCCTACGTTTCGACACTGATTGACAGAAAAAATTGAAACAAATTCATGGAGACAGGAAGTTTGCTATATTTTGAACGAAAATCATAGCGAACTCTCAAATAATCATATTTCTGTGTGTTTAGGGGATGGGTGTGGGGAGTGCAAACAAACTTTTTTTGGAACCACCGAATGGGGTGTCATTTGAAAGAACACTTAATTTAAGAAACATTGCAACATGTTTTAGAATTCTGCGATGCACAGTTTTTTAGTTATTGATGAAAAAAAGTGCTATTTTAAGTGTATGTATACCACCCTTTATTTCGACGCTGATTTATAGAACAAATATTCCCAATTTAGACCGTTAAAATACTAGTTAAATCTTTCTTTAGCTAACATAAACAGCTATGGATAAGATTTAACCTCAAGTAACATTTTTGATCAATGTAGATGTGATTGACATTTACTATAGACGTTTACGATTAAACATTTATTCTGTTATGCGTCCATAGTCTGGCGATATAAAGACTTTACAACATAACTTTATGTCATTTATTTTTGATATTGTGTTCTTTTACATTCACGGAACCCTTGGCGAGCGAATTTTATTCGCACTTGTCCGACTTTTTTCTTATGTTACACCGTTAAAAATTATTTCAAAAAATTAGCAGTGTAAATTTTTAAAAACTTTGTTCTAATACCTATACAACGACATATCATTTATGAAAATCGATTCAGTAGTTTTTCTACAATCGCTCGTCAAAATGCATTCACATCACAAAATAACAAAAAATTGAGGGGCACCCTGTGAAGACCCCTGGTCGAAAAAAAAATTCTAAGAGAACTTGTATTTTTTATTTATGAAAGACTATCTATAAACAAAAAATAATCAAAATTAAAAGGGGTCAAGTCAAAACGTTGTTGAATCTTCGTGAAATTGCTCCTATACTATATATTTCACAATTATATTTATGTTCACAGTTTTAAAATACGAGTTGTAATTAACTTAAGAACTTATTTTTATAAATTGATTTAATGTATTTCAAAAATTTTAAAACTTTTAAATTTTATGAGAAAGAAGCTAATGAGCACATCGAGTATTCGATAACAAGTGATTTTATTTTATTTGTTTTATCCGATCGGAAACCAAAAAATGGCAAATAAAATGCATTGAACTAAAATTGAATTTTTCGAGGTTTGATTATTATTCCGTATCAATTAATTAATAAATTAAATGATCGTTATGGCGCTGTGACTTTTATCGATGATTATTTAAACGGATCGTGTCACAGGCAAATTAGGTGATCGTTAACTTTTGTAGAGATTAATTATTTAGGTTTAAATATATTAACCTCTACAAATGTTTAATTTTCGATTATCTTGACATTCGCGAATTATTTTTAAATTGTGTACTGTGAAATGATGGAAGTTTTGTATCATGTGTTCAGTATTTGGAAATTCATCTATATGCTCTTCTCTTGTGCCTCTATCGTGCTCCTTAAACATGGTGTTCATTGACTGTTTTGTTATCTCAATTTACTAACCATTCGCACGTAATCGAATAGACACCTGACTTTTATCTTGTTCCTGCTTATCTTTGGTTCTAGCTGTTGTATATTCATTCGTGTCAGCAATATTGTAGATGGTTGAGAGTTCAGAGTAGTACTTATTTTCTTCTATTGGTTTATTTCATCAGTTAGTAAACCATGCTGTTGATGGCAGATTTCTTTATTGAATACAATGGCCAGACCTTATGGTGTGTTTTAAACCCAATTCCATTATCAACTTTATTATACATAGTGACTTCAAGAAAGGATAATTTGTTGTCTACTTCAACCACTGCGGTAAATAGATACGATTGTATTAGTTGAAAAGATGAGTGTTCACCATTGACAAAATTTTCGCTTACATATGAAGTTTTGTTTTCAAGATATAAAATTCCCATCTAATACGTACAAAGTCTCTTAAATTGCATAACACCGAAAGCTTCACTATTATTTTCACTTGGATCGATCTTCCTTTTTGAAATCTGTATAATGACTTACATTAAGCGTTTTTCTTTCTCAAATATTTAAGCAAAAATAGATAAAATCGAAACGGGTCTGTAATTTGTTGGATAAGTTTGGATAAATACTATAAAACCTCAATAAAAAGTTTTTGTAAAATCTTCAGTCGTTTAAATATTTTGAGATGTATAGAATGCATAGCAACATTTTTATGACAAACGAAGCTGCATTCATCTCATAAAGCAACTTAACCAAGTAGTTCCGTGACTGTAACCGTAGCTATCAGAATATTAAGAAATATCTGCGAAATCTCCCTGCGTTTCTTTTTAATTTGCAAACGGATTTTGGAATCCACAAAATACACTTTTTTGTAAATAAATTAACAAACAATAAAGTCCCTTTTCGAGGGTCGAGCACTTGAGGAGGAGTATGACAACAGACTCAATCTAAAGATAGAAACAAACAATAATGAATATAAAGTATACTTAAAAGCTTTTTACAACCTTTACAATTCCATTTAATAATAATTTTAAATTGTCAAAAAAAACTCTTCCTTTCTCATTCCAAACCACCTACCCCAATTACAACGATTTCAAAATTGATTGATTTCTTATCCGTATTTTCCAAATCTTCGTACAACAAATCATAAATTTAATTAAATTCATTTTCTCATATAAAATTTTATAGCAAAAAAAAAGAAAAATATAAAACAACAGATAATAAAAATTGAAAAACATAATTTTAAAATTTTCAATTTGATTTATCGCGTCCATAAGTGAAGTTTATATAAAAGGAAAAATTGTTATAAGTTTTGATGAATGAAACATGACTGAATGACTGACTGACTGACTCTGGATAAATGTTTTTCTAAAAAATTTCATTTTATTTCCAAAATTTAAATAATCCAATAATGTAGATATATTTTATGCTTAAATAGTTTTTCAGATGCATGTCAACTTAGATGGAGGAATAACAAACCAGTATGATTATGAATAATGGAATTGTGTTAAATTTAATTTTTGTAGTTTTATGATGTGATGGATTGTAATGAAAATAAACAAACGGATAATTGAAAAATTGTTTATTTATTATGATTTTATAGAGAGTGATGTTCACCATGATGAATGAATTTTGTCTATAGGAGTTGTCGATTGTTGGAATATGTGAAAAAAATTCAAAATGAAAATCTGATTTTATTTAGAAAAATAAAAACTAATTAATTTTAATTTATTTTTTATCTACATCCGTGCTTTTACAATCAAGAAATTTTTATCCATAACATTCGTAAAATGAATTAAATTATAGAAACAAACATTTTTTTTTAGATAAAAACAGTTTGCTGTTTTGGTCGCAAAAGTGTGAAAAAGAAATTTTTTCATTGGAAATTTTGTTCCATTTTACGTAATTTAATTATGTTCTACTTTAATTTCACATAGTAATACAATTTTTTTAAAAGGTATAATTAGAATCACGTACACAATGTGTTTTATTTGTAAAGTGGAAAGTTAAATTGAAGCTTAAAAAAAATTGTCACATAAATTGTGCTGAGTTGAAACGTAGAGTGGACTATCATAGAGAATATAATTTGAAAAGATTAAAAATGTTGATTTAACGAATAGGTTTAATTTTATTGAATTTAATAATATAAAAGGATTAAAAGTAAGGGTTTGAGATTTTTTCTACTGATAATAGGACTAAAATATTTGTTGACGAGTTGAAGTTTTGTATTTAAAATTGAAATTTACAAAAAACTTCACAACCAATGTTTGTCATAGTATCACACACTACGACTGATATGTCTGGTTCCGGTTCACTAAACTTTTTTCTTATAATCCATATATCTTCGTTATAATTTTATTTTACAGTAGTCAAAGATGATATAACTAGTTCGTAATCCAAGACCTTTTAATCTTTTTAATCAAGACCTTTTATGTTATCTGAGTTTTAATAATACAAAAGATGTTGAATGAAATTAATATTCCATTAGAATCATAAACCATTACATTCACTGTATCGAAACTAGATTATATGAATTTTAATATTTTAGTTTTCAAAATTTATTGATTAAATTAAAAATTTTATTTCCTTTTTTTAACCATATCATTTCTAATTATAATTTCTAACCAAATGATTCCTAATTTTTGTTCATATGTAAGTTATTAATTTCACTACCTATGGCCAAAAATTTATTTTTATTTTAATAATCAAAATATATCGCCTTTTTAAAATATGTTAATTTAATTAATTCATTGGACCAATGTTAAAACTTAACTAAATTTTACAAAAACGTGGTTTTACACAACGACTTGGTCTTTAAAAAAGACTTTCTATTTATCTTTTTCGCTTTTGTTTTCTAATTCAATAAAACAACAAAAATTATTCCACACAATGAAAATCTGCCGTAAAAAAACAAATGAAACGAACAGAGAAAAATTATTCGAATTAGATTTCTGTAGAATTAGTAGATTTCTGTTTGTCACATACATTTGTTACAATAAATAGTTTACGAAATTTCACATTTACTTTAGTTATCGCTTCTCGGCTTAAAAACTATGTTAATAGTGGCTGAGCTATGACTACACATGGGTCAGTTTTAGTATAAAGTTATGAGATTTTTATTAACGACTTAATTTGATATTTTGTAATATATTATAAACATGTTTCTAAGAAGTATACAGAAAATATGTGTACCTTTTGTAAACTCCTCATGAACATATAAATGCGCAAGTAGAGCATTGAGTCTAAAATGAACCTGAAAACTTTCTGAACAAAATTTGAGGTTTCTGTAAATCTCGTGATGCACATGTCGCGAAAATGTGTGCGAAAAACGTATACATTGGTGCAAACCTGTGAATGTACATATTATGAACATTTTAATGCACATTTGGTGCACATAAGTTGGTGTATGGTGTATGGTGCACATCATGTGCATGATATGGGTTATGCACAATTTTGTGCACGTCTATATTGTGTCATGCACAATTAGTGCTCATGCACATTTTATGCATTTTTTCCAAAAATTGTTTAACGGGATAAGGGCATTCAATATCGCAATTATTAATATCGCTAACATATTTTAGTTCTAACATCACAAAATGAAGTACCCTATTAATGATGGCAAGATCTGCACAGAATCAATAAACTCTATTTCGTTATCTGTTCAACAAAAAAAATGTATTTGTTTCTCATTAAAAAAGAAAATTAAGCAGCAATCGATCACATACCGAAATATCGTTAATTAATCGTTAAATATCGTTAATCGTTAATATCGTTAATTGAGATCGAATGAAATATCTATATTCTAAAGTAATTAACTAAAAGATGAATTTGTTTATACAGTGAAACGTTGTATACGGCAGATATTTATTTATTTATTTCAGTTTATTCATACAATGATTACAAGAAAGGCCATAGGCCCATATTTATGTACAGAAGTGCTGTCAAGTACTTAAAAATAATTTTAGATATAAAAAATTCAAAGAAAATTAAATACAATTGTTAATGTAGATTTCAAATAAAAATGAAAGTTAAACTAACTCAAGTCTATTACTTAGCTATAAAAAATAAAATTCAGAAAAAAACTACATCTAGTCAATTACATAACTGCTTTCAATGGATAGCCTCACTCACTGTATACTGAAAGAAGAAGAAAAATATGAAAAAGAAAGAGCAAACGACATAACACCAGAAAAGCTAAGATAAGGTAAGATTAAAAATAGGCAAAAAGCCCATGGTTTTGTACAGTAGCAAGAGAGAGAGAATTTCTGGGTGATATGAGTAAGCTATTAGAATGAGAAAGCTAACAGTAGAGAAGAAAGCTGCAGTGGACAACAATTGCAAGCCACCAACAATAAGGCACACCTGTTGAAGTGAAAGAAGACAGCACTATAATTGAAGCGTGAAGATCAAAACTAGAGACATAAGGGAGGAAATACAGAACACAAAACAGAAAGGGGAGGTGAGGAGAGGGAAAGGAGAAAAGGAAAGAGGAAAGAGGCTCAATGGTTCTATTAGTCTTTAAATTATAAGAAGCAGTCAGTTATCACAAGGGTACCAGAAGGAGAGAGAGAGAAAGAACAATCCAGTGAACTAGACAATGAATCAGAAAAGTGATCAAACCCAAACTCAAGCGGAGCAAAAATGATTAACCAGCTCCCTTCTAAAGACAGCTGGAGAGAAATTAAATCTCTTCAATGACACAGGAAGATCGTTGAAGAGCTTAATGACCCTTACAATAAAAGATTTTTCCCACAAAGCACAACTCACTTGTGGAAGAACGAGATTTAGTTGCCTTTTGGAGTGACCAGCTGAATATCGTCTAAGAAGGAAAGATGGAGCTTGAAACTTGATTACCCGATAAAGATGACAAAGTAGACGGATTTTAACATGGTCAAGGAAGGAGGTACCAAGGAGTTTCAGAACATAATGAGAGGTATGCTCACGAGATCTTAGATTAAAGATATACCTAACAGCATGGTTGAAAGTTCGCTTCAGAATTAGAATAGTTTCATCAGTACACCCGGAAACAACCTCAATACCATAATCTATCAGTGGAAGAACAAGAGATAAAACAAGGTGTTTCCGAATGTGAAGAGGAAGAAAACTGTTGAGAGAACGAAATCTCCTGATGATGCCGACGATCTTACCTACCAAGACATTTACTTGAGGTTTCCAGGACAGTTTATTGTCAAAGATGATACCAAGATTTTTAGCGCGATCAGAGAAGGGCATAACATTCCCATCCAGCTTTATTTGAGATGAGTTAGGAGACAAGGCGAGATTGAGCAAAAGACGATTATCTCGAGCCCATTTAGAAATGCACACTAGATCAGCATTAACCTCCTCAATACAAACATTAAGACACGACTTCAACCCAGAATGGAGAATCTGTACATCATCCGCAAACAGGTGGACTGTAACTCGTGAGCAGGACTCCGCGATATCATTAATGAAAAGGGAAAAAAGCAAGGGACCGAGTATCGAACCCTGAGGCACACCCTTGGTGACGGGCAACAGATTAGATGACGTAGTTCCAGAGACAACACTTTGAGAACGGCCTGACAAATAAGAATAGATGAGAGTACAAGCTGAGGATGATAGCAGGAATTGAGATTTAAGCTTGGAGACCAAAAGAGAATGGTCAACTGAGTCGAAGGCCTTACTGAAGTCTAAGAAAAGGAGAATGGAAAGCAGTTTCTTGTCAATATTGAGTCTAATTAGATCGGAGACATCAAGTAAGGTGGATGTAGTGCTGTGATGTTTGCGAAAACCTGACTGATTAACATAGATCAGCCCAAGTCTCGAAACGTGATCATTTAGTTGAATGTAGATTAGTTTTTCAAAGACTTTGGCCAGAACAGGAAGGATACTGATGGGACGAAAATCGGTACTACCCTTTTTAGGTATCGGTAAAATCTTGGCAACTTTCCAGGCGACAGGGACACGCGAGGTCATAATGGCATAGTTGACTAAATTTAAGATATGAGAAGAAATATGTGGAAAAATAAGCCTAAGAAACTTCAGAGGGATATTGTCAGACCCAATGGAATTAGAGGTAATAGATTGGAAAGTTAATACAAGCTCTTCATGAGATACGGAACGAAAGGAGAAAGAATTAACGTCCTCAGGTACATCAGGATCAGACCGATCAAGAGGTGGAAATACATTGGGTTTGACAAATGTTTTGTTGATGTAATTGAGTTCAGGTTCGCTTAGGGAAGGAGCTTTAACTTGGTCAGGAAGAGCACCAGCATTTTTAAGCTTTCTCCAAAGATCAGCAGAAGAGAACACTCCTCTAAAGATTTTGTCACCGTAGTCCAATTTGGCTTTGCGCACCATCCCTTTAAATTTATTCCTAAGAAGACAAAAGGTGTTCCAGTTCAAGTCAGTGCCATCTCTGAGAAATTCCAGATATGCTAGATCTCTCATTGCTCTAACATGTAGAGTGTCAGGAGACAGCTGAATGGTGGAAACTCTACGACTCGAAATAGCTTTGAAAGGCAGGAACCTATCAATAAGTAGACAAATAAGATGGTTTAAAAAGTCCAGCTTAACATCAATATCTGTAGAGGAATAAACAGGGGAGAAATCAACAGTATCAAGAAAAGACTGCAAGCTGATCATGTCGACCTTACCAAAGTCAGGGACACATTTAAACGAAGTTTCAGGCACCTTAGAAATACCCAGCGATAAGATAATAAAGGCATGGTGAGAAATACCAGGAACCCAGAACTGGTTATGAAGTTTTACTAATGAGTTGTCACTTACCATGAAGAAATCAATACAAGAGCCAGAATAGTCACTGGAAATGCTAGAAGCCTGAGATAGCATAGACGAGGACGCATGATGTGTTGGACAGTTATTAGAAATGACGGTCAGACCAAGCCTATCGGCAAGGCCATTACAAGTGGCAAGGAGATTGGGGGACAAGAGATTCACATTGAAATCACCCATGACCACAACAAAGGGGCATCTAACGGCGAACTCTGCAATAACATCTTCCACCGCCTCAATACCTCCAGAAGGCAAGTAGGAAGCAATGGCAAGCAACGATAACGATCCAACAGTCACTTGGACAAACAATAACTCTGCGTAGGACTCAGACAGAACATGAACAACCTTAGATTTAAGTTTGCGGCTAACATACAGGGCAACACCACCTCCCTTCCTACCAAGCCTATCCAGACGATGAACTCGGAAACCATCAATAGCGATCGCAGTGTTGGTGGTGTTCTGTTTAAACCAGGTTTCCGAGACACCGACCAGATCTAAAAAGTTACCCTTGAGAAGAAGTCGAATTTCATCGAGCTTGGAGGAATTCAGTCGAGGGTTCAGACTCTGTCCATTAATATGACCAACATTCAGCAGATCCTTGCAGCCTCGTAAAAGACCAGGTATACAACTTCCGGTACCTAGTGTTTGAGACAATCGACTACCTGGCATAAAATGATGATAAGAGAAGACAGGAACCATTAGAGTAAGGAAAGGGAAAAGGGGAAAGGAACGAGGACTTACAAAAACAAGGAGTACAAAAAGGAAGAAGAAAACTCATAGTACTTAATAGGTACTGCAGTGGGAGGAATGGGTAGAGAAAAGGGAAAGAGAGCAAAGAAAAAAAAGAAATAAAGAAGCAACTTAGCATGAGGCAATAATGAAGCTGCGATTAAGCTGAAGGAAAGTGCAAATTAAGGGTAGAGAGATCATCGTATTTAGTAGAGACACCATCCTTGGTGACTTCTACTGACACAACCCCTGTGCGAAAGCTAGAGATTAAGGATTTTTTTTTAAGTATTCGTGCCTTTTTTGTAAGAGCCGCCAGCATAGGAGGAAGATTGTCATTCAAGTAGATAATGGATTGATTGTTAGTAGAATCCACAAGATCTGATGCTAAAATTCTTTTTTTCTTTTTAAAATAGTTCGACATAATATTATCACGGGTAAGTGTATGCGAGATGGTAACAACAGCAGAGGACTTAGAGAGATTAAGCCATCGATAAGCGACGATTTGTGTGTCATCAAATTCAGGAAGACAAAGGAGCAAGACCTTGAGAATCATAGCACGAAGATCGAACTTAGAGTTCGGAAATCCAGAAAGGACAATGTCATTCCGTCTCTGAAACCTTTGAAGTCTCAGGTTATCAGTTACGAGGGCAGACAACTTCGTTTTGAGGACAGCAATAGAAGCTAAAGAGGAGTCAAAAGACTCAGCCTTTTGTTTGACATTGAATAAATCACTCTTAAGAGAGTTGACTTCAGCAGTACATTCAATGACCAAAAATTTAGTGGTAGACCACTCAAGAGAAGCTGTTTGAAAGATGGCAGACAAATTTTGGAGATCGGAGGCAAGACTAGCTTGCGATGACTTGAGCTTGTTAATCTCCTGAACAAAGTTTTGATGTGCTGCCTCAGAGTATGTGCGGAAGGCATTAATACTTGAGATCTGAATTTTCATCAGTGCAACTGGGTCAGAGCCAATTTTGCTGCAACTGGGGCAAAGCCATTCTTTGGACCTATTAGATTTCTGGGCCCTGAGTTTGTTTGACGAAAGGTTGGAACATTTGAAATGAACCCACCCAGAACAAATGTCGCAGCAAATACCATCTTGTACCTTCTCAGAGCACACAAGACAGGCAGAATCACCATCAATCATAGGTGGCATTGCAAAATGTCAATAAGAACAGGTGAAGTCTTGATGATGGTTGGATAAGCAAGCAGCCCCTACAGCTCCCTGAAAAAAAAGAAAAAAAAAACTTAGGTGAGTGAGAGAATTCAATGAAAGCTATTAGGCAAAAAAAAAAAATTGTTAGTAGTAAATAAAGATTAGTAAAGCAAAAATAAATGATACTGAGTGATTATGAATTAAGATGAATTTAGAAGTCGATATTGGTACCAAGTTGTATGACTTCAAAAAAAAACTGCAGCTATTGAGCTCCTGACAGTGTTGATTGATGAGAGCAGGAGCAATTGGAAGCTTTGTTGCGCCACAGTTAGAGTTCAGCAACAGTCCCCTAGTGATTTAGTACAGCTGTGTGATAATATTGACGGTAGTATAATATTAGTTGATTTTTGATACCAGAAGAAAAATTCCCCAATAATTAGTTCAAAGTGACAGGTATTAAGTACTAAATACTACTTGTGTTGCATTCAAAATTAAGACAAATTAAGAAGTAAATATGGGTACTAAATTGTTTGACTTCAATAAATCTGCAGCTATTTAGCTCCTGACAGTATAGATTGGTGATAGCAGGAACAAAAGGATGCTTTATTGTACCACTATATATTTCTACAACAATCCCCTTGGTGTATCAGTTCAGCAAATGAAGATGCTCAAATCAATCAAATTCAGAAATATATTGTTTTAAAATTCAACTTGAAGCAAACCAGGGATGATGTAAAACGTGGCTTAACAGTGGTTGATTATTGATAAAAAAATTCACTGATTAATAGATTCAAAGTAGCAGACACCACTTGGTAAGAATGTTAACACAGTTGAGATTTACTGAAGGTTGACACAGACGTTTAAATACAACTTGTAAATTCAGTCAACATAAACAGATAGACTGCATAAACATACAATATAGCACAGCGAAGCCAGCAGGTTGAATTTAATATTAATAGCACTTTAGTAAATATGAATCAACAATCCAAGCACAACTAGCACTATTATTAACTAATACAGTTCAGATGAAGATGAAATGATTAATTAATTAATTATAGTAATTAATAATGTTATTTTACCACTTTATATCGCAGTTCAAATAGTTAATAAAAAAAAACTTTCATTAGAAACATTTGTCAAAAAAAAAAGCATACCAATGGCAGCCATTGAGAAAAAAAAAATATTATTTATAAAAAGAACTAGCATTCAATGTTTATATCCACTATAATTAAATACATAGATAACTTTAAATGTGAATTGATAGTATTTCAAATGATAATTTTGTTAAACTTAAGATATTTTATGAAACACGTATTTAAGTTCTTCATAATTAAATGTGGTTCAGATGAGATATATATTAAATGATGCACGACGCAGCAGCCATTATTATAAAAAAACTAAAACTGATAATATCTCATATTCATTTAGAAATAGTACTGCTCAAACCTCCCACCACAATAAGAATATTAACAAGGCATATGCCTTTAGATATATTTAAACTTTAAAACTTTATTAAAAATAATTTTAATATATTTATTATCAAGAATAATTCGGAGAGTAATAAAAAAAACACGACTCTTCACTTTGAAATATGACGAAATGATTATAAATATTATATATTATATATTATATTATATATGAAATGATCTTAAGTTGTTTGATATTATAGTATGATCAATACGTGATGACTGTTGGTTTTTAGATTTAAAAAAATGTCTAAATGGAGTTTTGGTGGTTGTTACACATCGAATTTACTTTATTTGAATTTCAAAGTTACATAAAAAAAAAATCTGAATCTAAAAATCGCCATTTTTATATTTTTTCTTCAGAACAAAAAAAACTGATTCCCGACAGTCATATGCACAACGAATTTTATCTCTAAAACAAAAAATGATGCTAGTCCTAAACTTTCACAAGTTGTTAGATATAAAATAAGCTTCAATTTAGTTTAAAAAAAAAAAAAAAAGTTAATGCCATCTTTTTTTCAATTACACCATTTTTTTCTTATGTTACACCGTTAAAAATTATTTCAAAAAATTAACAGTGTACATTTTTAAAAACTTTGTTCTAATACCTATTCAACGACATATCATTTATGAAAATCGATTGAGTAGTTTTTCTACAATCGCTCGTCAAAATGCACTCACATCACAAAATAACAAAAATTGAGGGGCACCCTGTGAAGACCCCTGGTCGAAAAAAAATTCTAAGAGAACTTGTATTTTTTATTTATCAAAGACTATCTATAAACAAAAAATAATCAAAATTAAAAGGGGTCAAGTCAAAACGATGTTGAATCTTCATGAAATTGCTCAAATATTTATTAAAATTTTCGTCAAAACATTATTCTTTAAATAATGAAATTCATGTTCTGATCCACCGAAAATGTGGATTTTTTAGACGGACCATTTATGATCGACCTCATACTTTTCATACAAATAAATTTTTTTTTTTTTTCATACAAATTTTTAATTTTTTTCTTTTTTTGTTGTTTAGATATATATTTTTGAAGTTGCATCCAAGGTCAAACAATTTTAGTTTAAGATGAAATTCGTGATTTTGGCGATCAACGATGAACTCGACCATTTTTGATCGACCTCATACTTGGGAAACAAGATGTATAGGTTAACTAAAAATACATGATTTTTAGAAAAATTTAGAAAAATGTTTATTTTGAAAACAAGGTGATCCGAAAATTTTTCTGGAAATCCAAATTCAGGGTACCTTAAATATTTATGTGCATTGAACTAGTAATTCAGGCTAGAGAAAATTTTTGGCTATCCTTTTAAAAATATTAGGATTTAAAATTTTGGAAGATGGCGTTGATGCCGTACGTCAAGCATTTTCTGAACATTTTTTTCAATATAAAAATTTAAACATGCCTCTCCAACATGCCTTTATATATTTAAAAGCTTGCTTCTTATTCTAAACATTTTCGTGTTTAAAGGTGAGCATCTCAGAAAAGCTAGCACAATTTTAAAAATTGATATTCGTAGAACAAAAATAAACTCTTTCTTCAAATATTTGCGTGTTTTAGAGTAAAGTTGGAAACAACATATTTAAAAAAAAATTCAAAAAATGCTGAACCTATGACAAAGACGCCATCTTAAGGTATTTTAGTCCATTGAATATTTTAACGCAAAAGGAAAAAATTTACTGTGTATTTTTTAGATAGGCCTATGCCAAATGAACTACCTTTCAACGCACATAAAACCGTTTAATTTGCTTTCAGCATTTCAAAGTTTTCGTGAGTTTGAAATTCCACAAATCTTTCAGACCACCCTGTTCTTACAGATGTAAATTTACCGGTAAAATATATTTGTGGTAATTTTACCGTAAAATTGCCGGTAAGATTGGTAAAATTGGTAAGATTGGTAAAATATAAACTTTTTCAAAACATTTAAATATAGTTGCAATTTCATTTAATTCAAAATTAATGACTATCACAATCCTTTCTAGTTTATTAAAACATAAAATTCATATCAAATATATTATTATCGAGGGTAGATATCCTCACTCGCAGATTATTATAGACAGGAAGATACATACGCAACAACGGCAAATTCTTTTATGCCCTATCCATGAACGAAGTTCAGCTGTTGTTCTGTTAGCAGGACATCTAGAAAATAAGCTGCTCGCCATTTTCACAGCTGCAAAAATGCAACAAATCCTGAACACACTGGCTTCAACGATAACTGCTTTCTTCACTATTATGTAAAATTATGCGTTTTTGAAAACACTGCCGTATTCAAAAATGTTTCGGTATAATACATCGAAAAAAAGTAGAAATGCATTTCAATGGCTCAAATGCAAAGAGCAAATTGACAGATAACCAAACATTTTCAATGGAACTTACTTTATTTAGTCTGTACGCAATGGATCGCAATCAAGCTTTTCCTGCAATTGAGAATTGTCAACGGCGTTACACATGTCACTTTTCGCGTACAACACTTACCCCGGCCGACACTGGGATAAATGTATCAATTACGTGTGCAACACGTCACATCAAAATCTATTTCATGCATTGTTTCTTTCTCGTTCATGGGAAAATATAAATCGCAAATTGCTGCAGATTTTTGCCTTCAAAAACGCAAGGAATATTTAAATATGAACGTGCGTTTCAAAGCAAAAATTTACAACGAAACATTGATAATGGTTTGTTGCGTTGAGGCTCTGTTGCTGCTGATCGTATAATGTATAATTGGAAGGTGTACAAAATTACTACACGAGTGACCTTTGCGGGTGATTAACACGGATAATCAGGAAACTGTCAAAATCAGGGAAAAAACTACCCATTCCAAGTTCCAACCCACCGATCGACACCAGTAGATAAAATAAATGTTTGCCTAAATTACTCTACTTTGTGGTAACACCTAGAGACGTTAAAATTATCTACATTTATGGGTATTCAGCTGAAAATCGATCGATCAGCTGAGATATTCTCACAACAATGTGCAAACAGTTTTCAACCATACGGGGGTCAACAAAAAAGCATAAACTTTAATTTTTAATAAATAAAGATTATTCAAATTTTATTCTGATTTTACCAATTTTACCAAGCCTAAGTAATATTACGTAATATTACCAATTTTACCGGTAATTTTACCATGGGTAATGTTACTTTTACATCTGTACCTGTTCTCAAATTAAACAATTTAACATTTTTCTAAGAAACACACAATTTTTATTTCATCTATATAATACTTGAATGTCTAGAATGAAGTCGATCGGTTATCTGCCGTTTGTCCAAATCACTGAATATGAGATTTGTCTCCCATATTTATAGATTTATAATGTTTTTCATTCAATGTTAACTTAGTTGATATATGAAGAACGGTAAAATACCTTCGTAGAACAAATAATTATACAGAAACTTAAACCGGTTGTTTGTTGCTCTTCTTGATGCTGCTTCAACTTCAACCATGAGATGTAATCTACTTACAAATGGAGAACCAATAAGGGTTAGTCCTCAGCTAAGCAATGTTAGTTGTTATACGTCAAATACATCTCACTTATCCCCAAATGAAATAAAAGAATATATTTTGCTCTTAATTTTCTTCTCCTTGTATATATTATTCTCTTGTTATATTTCTACAGAATTCAACTTAATGCTATCCCCAATACAATAATGTTACCTTATTATATACTTAACCTTTAATTTCCTTGTTATCTCAAATCTGTGAATAACATCCCATAGGAAATACCGTCATGCATTTCCTCATTCATAATTTCCTCATAAAATTTCTTTTAAATAAACAACAAAAATGTTAATTCAGTAAATTATTTGTGATATAACATCACCCCGATGGAAAATCTCCCATCAAGAATAATATACTAGGTCATTCAATAAGTCCGTAGGATGACACATAGATGGCGTTACTAGAATTTTTTCCATATGATTTTTATTTAGTACTAACCTTCAAACGATACGTGTATAAATTTGACAGCAATCTGACTATTTATTCGTGAGTTATAGTATTTTGTGTGAAGCAACTTTTGTTTTTGAAAAAAAATGGAAAAAAGTGAATTTCGAATTTTAATAAAGCTTTGCTTTTTACAGTGGAAACCAAACAATGGCTTGATAAACATTATCCAAACTCTGCTCCATCGAGACAAATGGTAGAGAAGTGGATGGCTGAATTTAAATGTGGTCGTACCAGCACAAAAGATGCAGAGCGCAGTCATCTTCCTCTCACCGATACAAGTTTGTTATTCAATACTAGAATGTCTAGAGTATAACAAAACAGTGATCACCAGAGAAATTAATTGACTAAACCTGAATTTATTAAATGTATGTTTATGTAAATTTTTTGTTTTTACACTTCGCTAGAGTTGTAACCTAATTTTTGGTTTATATACATTAGCGTTGACATTTTTTGGTAGAGTTTATCTAGTCGGCTAGCCCTGATGAGAATGATAAACTTTTTTAAAGTTTAAAATTTTCTCATTGGTTCGAAACTAGATCGCTCTAAAATTGTATGGATTGCAAAAAGTTTCATAATTTGCACCATAATTTTTTAGATTCAGTTCTTATAAACAAAAATGTTACAAACAAAAATATAACAATTTGCAAAAATGACATGTAAGCAAAATGTTCAATACCTACCTTTACGTAATATTTTGTTTATGATATAAATAAATATATTTTTGTAACACATGCATAAAAAATATTCAATTTTGTACTAGAATAGATCGAAAATATACTTATTTTTTCGAGCTAGTATAATTTACAACTATTACAACGAAGATGGCGCACTTTAATTATTTAAATATCTTAAATTTGTTTATAACTTTGTTAAATAAATGATTAAATTAACAATTAAATAAATATTTATAAATTTTATGCATTTGTTACAAAAAAGAGTGTGTATTACTAGTGCGAATGCGTTCTCCAAACGCCAGTTATTGCAGTACTCCCTACGGTCGTGTTGCAAACTAACTCTTGTTTGGAAATACAATCTACTATTTCAATGTTATGAAAGGAATGTATGCATTGGTTTAAGTTTCTATCTTATTTACAGATTTGAGATTGATTTTGATTTGAGATTAATTTCTTAATTATAGATTTATAGATTTAAGATTGATTCGATTGATTTGATTTGAGATCAATAGATTTGGGAAGATGTAGGTAGGTATGCACCACAAATCGACACTAAAATTGAAGAAAAAATTGTGATGCTAGTTCGATCGTCCAAAAACCAATTTTATCTCATAGGAACGCCGGAACGGTGACCATAATTTAAATTGTTATTTATTTTGTCTATTGTTTGAAATTAAATTACAATCATAAGTTTTGAGGAGTTCAAGTGTAATTTACACTGATCCTTGTAGTGTAATCGCTATCAGGAACATCAGAGGAACTGCGTGCCTTGCGTGCCTTAATCCCGGCTTGCCTCAATCTTGCGGATTCGAGATTGTATTTTTGCAGTCAAGTACAAAGCAGAAGTGCACACAAAAGAAAAAAGCAATATAATGGATTTAAATGAGTAAAATAAGAAACTGGGACTCTCACCACCGCAAAATACGAAGGAACTAAGATTTCCACACAGACCACATCAATCAAGTTATTGCATTTTTAAAAACACATAAAAACGGTCCAACTCTTCATGCCCACTATAATTTATCTAGTAAGCCATCTGGACCTTATGCTAAGCAATAAACTATGATAATCAATAATAATTCTTTCAAAAGATGTGCCAATATACCAGGCGATTGTCAACTTCTAGATTTACATTTTTAATTTTCTTAACAAAATAAAGAGAAGGGTTTCTATCAGAATGTTCTCTTACTAATACTTTATTGACAATATTGTAAATATTCAGAAAATTGTTGTACGTAGTTTTGAGCAAGAATAACCCGTAATGAACAGATGATCATTTTCGTTTTTATTAAGAAGATTTTTGATTTCTGACATGGCTTACAAATGTTCTTGAATAAAAACTGGTGTCAATGTTTATAGATGGCGAGAAATTTCGCGACATAATTATCTTCCTTGAAGCGCGTACATCAGGATGAGACATATTGTGGGAATTGTTAAATAGTGTTTGTCGTAGTTATTTGATGGTGGTATTTTAATTTTAAAAATCTACAACAATTGCAGTGTTGACTTGACACTACTATGTGAGCATTATTGCATACACCCTTTATATCTACCAATACCTGATTGAATTCGGTAAACAATTACCGATACCCACTGAACTCGATTATTTCATTATACCATTTATTCATTATATCATTTCATTATACCATTATTTCATTATACTAAACATTACATTTTAAATTCTTCTTTATTTTTTTAAATTCACTTTTGATCGAGCTCTGGAGGTAAGCAATTGTTCCTATTTAATATTTACCAATAAATAATTCCTTTGTTTCAATTTATTTTTTAATAATTCTTTTATAATCAAAATATAATTATTCTTGATTTTTTAAATAAAGTCGTATTTAAATAAAGTGTGTGCATTTTCTTTAACATAAATATAAATTGTATTTGCTTTCTTTGCAATTTCTTACACAATTAACATCAGCATAAAACGAATTCCTAGAAACTAAACTTTAGCCTTTTAATATATTGTTAACAAAACCTGCATGGTTTCCAAATTCAGAATATACCGTTTCATCCTCACTATAAAGATCATTTATGGTTAGTGTAGTCTAAATGTATTTGTCCGAAAAAATTATCCCTATAATACATATTTTAGATTTCATTAAACCTGCGTTACTAAAGTGTAATCATAATTCAATCATAAGTAAAAGCTGTGGTGCCCAAACAAACATAAAAAGTGAAGTAAAAAATCAATAGTTGTATAGAAGATCCCCCACCACCCCATGTGGTTGTACTCTAAAAGCAAATCAACTCTTTTACATAAAGAAGGGATCTTAAGGGACACTTTGAGAACACTTTAGCGACCAAAAAGATTTAGCGACCATTAGTCGCAGCCGACAGAAACACTTTCAACACCTCACAAAGATTCTAAATGATAGCATATGTTTTGATCTGTTAGAGTTTGAAGTTTTTAAGTAAATTTTTCAAACAATTTTATAATTGCTTAAAATAAATATGTGTGCATGCAGCAGTCATGAGCAAAGAAATCGATATTAAAGCGAACTTCTTTCAAAATCAATTATTTTAATAAAAAAAATTGTCCAAATATCTCCTGATAAAAGAAAATGAACTTTGAAATAAAATCACAGATAACAAAGTAAAAAGTTTTAAAAACAAGAAGAATAATAAACCATTTTACTTACTTTTTCAATACAAAATTGACCATCCACCGACAATAAAGTTTTTTCCTTACAAGAAAACGAATAAAGTTTGCAAATAGTTCAACGGTTTTGTTTTTGTTTATTTCTTAATCTTTATTGTGCAAACTAAAAAAAATAATATTTATTTTCTTGGAACAAAAAGAGAACAATCCTACCAACACAACATACTTCACTAGAACGAATACAAAAAAAAAGAAATAGTAAACATTTTGTTAAAAGTTAAGAAAAATAAATTTAATTTAATTTTTTATACATACAAGTATGTTTGTTTGCTTCAAGAATTTTTTCCAATGTTCTTTAGTTTTAAAGTTTTTGAGGTGATGTTTTGTTTTTTTTCCTCTTCGAAATACAACATAAGAAAAACTAATACGGCAAATAACATAAAATAATCATAAAATTTTATTTCTATCTCACTTGATTTGATAAAAATTTTAAAAGATTTAATTATTTAGAAAAAGTTCTTTGGATTTTTTGTGATTTAATATCTAATGTTTGCAATAAAATTTGGTTTTATAAACGTGATTTGAAGTGTATTTAATATAAACAAAAAGAAAACCAAAATTATTTAAGAAACCTGACTCATTTGACTAACATATGAAAATGGTTTTCCTAATTTATACTAAACCAAAAATTTTAAATAAAAACACGGAACATGTACTCTTTCGCAATTCGTGAAAACCTGAAAGTACATTCTATAGCAGAATAACAGTAGCGTTTTGTTACTAAAACGAAAAAGAGCTATTAAACATTGCTTTTTCTGATACCAATTTATGATACAGTTTTTACTAATTTAATATGGAACGTTGAATCGATGACTATATATATTAGTGTGGTTTTCGTCCCAACCGTTCAACCACAGTTCAACGGTTTACCTTACGAATAATTCTGGAAAAATGTTGGAAGTACAACATCATTACAGGATTATAGATTAAGTTGATTTCAAGCAAGGATAAAATAGGATCATAACCTTGGTACGCGTTCAAATGCTTTGGTATTCTAGAGAAACTTGCAGTGTTGCAAAACGTTACTCGTAACGTAACGCAAAAACGAAATAACGAAATGAAATAGCGTTATTAGTAAGAATTACGTTCATAACGTTTAAAAAATTAAACTACGTTACAATAACGTAAAACGTAACGATAACTCAATATTTTATTTCGTTTTTCGGGTGACTTTTTTTATAATTATGTATATGAAAATCAAAACGCAAAAACCGGTTGAATAAAATCCAACTTATCTGCTCTTTATCAATTTTTGCGGACGCTTAAACTACAGATTTTGGTAGTTCTAATGCCCGATTTACAGTCGGTAACGTTAACTTAACGTTAACTTTAACTTAACCCTAACTTAAGACATCTAAAAATTTTGATTTATAGTCGGTAAGAAATTACGTATTCATTGACGTTTGATCTGATATTAATTATGGTTTTGTAATCAATGTTACAAATCAATCAATTCTTTAAAAGTAATAAACTGATTTTAAAATCAATATTTAAAATAATAAAATTCGAAACATACATTTGATACAAAATTTAAAAATAAAAAAATTTATTTTCATATTAATTTTCTGCTAATATTTGGCTTTAAAGTCGCTCTTTTTATATCCTTTGCATTTTTTGAAAAATAAAATTTTATTTTTATGGACACTTGCAATTAAAAATTATTTTTCTTCAGTTTTTATACCAAACGTCAAAAAATCCTTAACAAAATCTTTAAGATAGAATGAAATGAACTTTACGTTAAGTTAACGTTAAGTTTGCGTTAACGACTATAAATGCTCTAGTGCATTTTCATATATTTGTACTTTACGTTAAGTTAACGTTAAGTTAAAGTTACCGACTAAAAATCGAGAAATCAATCTGAAGATCTATTAAAAGCAACTCTAATAGTTATAAACAAACTATCAGATTTGTGAAAACTCCTGATAAGATGCTTAGTTTTGGTAAAAATTAATTATTTTTAATATGAAATGATTTCAAAATATTCGTCGGAGTGACGTGAATAATCCATTGTATAATTCTTTAATTTTAATTACGTCAGTTACATATCTACGCCCGTCGATGATTTCCACGAGATCAAAACTATAGTAGTGTGAATTATAAAAAATATATATACTTAAAAATTTTAAAATTATTGTTTTTTAATTGTTTTTTATATATAACAATAGTGAATAATAAAAGTGTCGTTATTAAAATTAAAGAATTTGAAATGAGTCAAATTTTATAGTTACGTTATTTTAAAATTAAATTGTAATGTTTAAAACTAATCTGTTAAACATTACATTTAATTTTAAAATAACGTAATTATAACGTTATAATATAATAAAATATAATATTTTTCTGTTTCATAACGAAATAACGTACCGAAAAAAATAAATATACTGTTATAAAAACGAAACGCATAACGTTACCATTTTTTTTTTCGTTTTGCAACACTGGAAACTTGTTTTTCTGTATTAACTCATAATAACTGGGCTCAAATTATAAAATAGTAATCGAAGGTTTAGTTTCTCACCTTTTGAGATAACATCTGGTGTTTGACAAGATGATGCATCCTCAGCTGTATTATTTAATTTATCACTTGAGAGCATCTCGCATTCTAAAAGGGCTAAGATCAAAATCTGATGCGGCTTTCCTATCGGATCAGGCTCTCTGAATATGCCCTAATCTGTAATGTAACGCCTTAAATTATCCCAACCAGATAAGCTCTACTAGAATCGGACAATGACAGGATCATTTAAAACAGGAAATTTACTACTACATACATTACAAAATGTCGAATTTTTGTAAATGTTTTGAAAAAATATTCTAATACTTACTTACACTGAAAAAAACATGTCCTATTTCCAATCGAAATGCAATTGTCTCAACCTCACCGTGCGGTCACATATGGCGAATCAAACTACGAAATTGCTTCAACAACTCTACAATTATAAATCGATGAAGTTGAGACAATCACATGAAATATTTATGTGAAAATAAATATAGTTCAATTAATCTCAAATACTTAAATTTTAAAATGAAAAACTCATGATATAAGGCCTAAGAAAATTTTTTTCAGGGAAATAGTTATTTTCTTTATTCAACTACTGTTATATTGGATATAACACTTTATATTTTAAATAAACCTCATTCTGTTGTTAGGAAAATGATATCGTGTAGTTGTCCCAATCACAGTGAAATTGTTTGCAAATAATTTTTCTTTGCATGAATAATCAACTGCCAACTTCGAGATGAGGTTGTCATGAACTTCAATTTTTTTTTCAGTGTATAGGTAGTCATAACATAACGCAAGTAACCCAAGGAGAGTATATTTAATTCAATTTTATTTTATTTAATTCAATAAACCAGTAAATTAAATTAAATAAAACAATAAAATTAAATTAAATAAAATATCAAATTAAATCAAATAAAACAATAAATTAAATTAAATAAAACATTAAATTAAATTCAATGAAACAATAAAATAAATTAAATAAAACATTAAATTAAATTCAATAAAACAATAAATTAAATTGAATACAACATTAAATTAAATTAAATAAAACAATAAATTAAATTTGTTTTAAATTAAATTCATAAAGTAAATTAGTTTTAAATTAAATTCAATAAAACAATAAATTAAATTAAATACAACATTAAATTAAATTAAATAAAACAATAAATTAAATTAAATAAAACATTAAATTCAATAAAACAATAAATTAAATTAAATAAAACATTAAATTAAATTAAATAAAACAATATATATACAGTTAGAATTATTTTAAAGTTTAGTGATGGTTCGAGAAGGTCGGAGGCAGTTTGCCTGATTTGCGAAGTGAAATGATCATTAGATCATTAGATTAATGGACTTAATGCTTAGCAAACAAGGAGCATGGATTTAATTAAAATACGTGACCTTGTGAAAAATTAAAATTGTTTAGCTTGAGAACAGGCTGGTTCGTAAGATTTCTGGTTCAACTTAGGGTAACTAAAATTGCCGGAGCAATGACTCATCCGACGTAATTGGTTTTATATGTGTCAAAAAAGTAAAAAACTGGCCTACTGAAAATAATAATGCGCAGTAAAAGTTTTGCTTACACTGTAAAAAGTAACTTTAGCTTAAACCACTCACAAAATCTACGACAATTTAGAAATAAAATGCAGCGCTAATTTACTTACGGTATAACATTTTTGTAATATGAATGTTTCAACCTTCCCTTAAATTGCTTAGTTTATAACTAAGTAATTTAACGGTAATTTCTTGAATTTCTGGTCTTTAGCTTAAACCACTCACAAAATCTACGACAATTTAGAAATAAAATGCAGCGCTAATTTACTTACGGTATAACATTTTTGTAATATGAATGTTTCAACCTTCCCTTAAATTGCTTAGTTTATAACTAAGTAATTTAACGGTAATTTCTTGAATTTCTGGTCTAGTCTTTAAGTTTTTTTTTGCAATTCCCAGTCTTACCACGACTTTTTCATCTAATTTTTTTTTAAACGTTGGTTTTTAACGTTAACAATCGCGAAATAGAAAAACTATTAAACGATATAAAATGGGGTTGTGAAAAATTAATCGAAGCGAAATATGGATTATCTAACATCAAACTAATATAAAATTGTCCTATTCCAACTTACACAATTGTGCTAACAATCAATATAATGTCGAAATTCCCGTAACCTACAGTCAAATTCTGAAACTATGAAGCGGTGAAGTAATAGTTTGTTTTATAGAAACGAAGAAATAAAGAAAAGAAACGAAGAAATTTTCAACACTTCACCGCTTCACAGTTACAGAATTGGGCTACTGGACAAAATTGCAACACAAATGATTCGTTTTGCATTCTATTGTGAAAAGTGTCCATTTTAACATATTCAAAATCCCCATTGATCCCGGTCCAGGAAATCAGTGAAAATGCAAAATGGCGGATGAATTTTGTATTTTCATTACAAAATGTATAACTATGTATAGCTTTGTATTTATAAGGTGTAACTTGGCAAAATTGTTTTAAATATCACTGAAAAAAATTTAAAGTAATATGTACAAAAAAAGTGGTATATTTGACTAAACAATTGTCAATAGTAGCTCAACCATAAAATGGTAAAATTAATTAAATCATTTTTATAAAACTGGCAAATCTGTTTGTTCGACTATACCCAATTTATTGTCAGACTGAAAAACCATTTTGTTATAAGTGTTTGATTAGTTAGTCAGTTAAACAAAACCTTTTTGTCAAAGTATAAAGAAAGTTGTATAATTGATACAAATATTGTCGTTGTATTTGATCAATATATTTTGTTATGGGTCTACTAAGTATTTGATCCAATTTACAAAGCCGTTGTCAAGCTGTTTCATGTTTTGTAATACAATACATTTGCCAATAGTTTTATCAGATCTACCGATTTGTTTTACCAGTGTTACAAGACTTTCGGTTCATAGTACCAGAAATTTGGTTAAACAAGAGAAATATTTTGTCACAACTAGCATTGATTTAGCCGTTTCAATATAACTGTTTTGTGGATCGTAGAATTCATCTCATAAAATTCAATATTAGTTTTTGTGGTCCTAATACGCAAAAGAAAAAAAGTCGGACAAGTGCGAATAAAATTCGCTCGCCAAGGGTTCCGTGAATGTAAAAGAACACAATATCAAAAATAAATGACATAAAGTTATGTTGTAAAGTCTTTATATCGCCAGACTATGGACGCATAACAGAATAAATGTTTAATCGTAAACGTCTATAGTAAATGTCAATCACATCTACATTGATCAAAAATGTTACTTGAGGTTAAATCTTATCCATAGCTGTTTATGTTAGCTAAAGAAAGATTTAACCAGTATTTTAACGGTCTAAATTGGGAATATTTGTTCTATAAATCAGCGTCGAAATATAGGGTGGTATACATACACTTAAAATAGCACTTTTTTTCATCAATAACTAAAAAACTGTGCATCGCAGAATTCTAAAAAATGTTGCAATGTTTCTTAAATTAAGTGTTCTTTCAAATGACACCCCATTCGGTGGTTCCAAAAAAAGTTTTTTTGCACTCCCCACACCCATCCCCTAAACACACAGAAATATGATTATTTGAGAGTTCGCTATGATTTTCGTTCAAAATATAGCAAACTTCCTGTCTCCATGAATTTGTTTCAATTTTTTCTGTCAATCAGTGTCGAAACGTAGGGGAGGAGGTCTGGAATTTGCACATTTCTTAGAATAACTCCAAAACTGTGTACCGCAAAATTCTAAAAAAAATTGCAATATTTTGGAAATTTGGTGCTCTTTCAAATGATATCCCACTCGCTTGGGTCGAAAAAAGTTTTTTTTTACCCCCCTTACACCCGTCCCCTAAACACACAGAAATATAATTATTTGAGAGTTCGCTATAATTTTCGTTCAAAATATAGCAAATTTTCTGTCTCTATGAATTTTTCCAATTTTTTCTGTCAATCAGTGTCGAAACGTAGGGGGGGGGAACGGTCTGGAATTTGCACATTTTTTAGAATAACTCAAAAACGGTGTACCGGAAAATTCTAAAAAAAATTGCAGTGTTTTGGAAATTTGGTGTTCTTTCAAATGACACCTCACTCGCTTGGGTCAAAAAAAGTTTTTTTTTACCCTCTTTACACCCATCCCCTAAACACACAGAAATATAAGTATTTGAGAGTTCGCTATAATTTTCGTTCAAAATATAGCAAATTTCCTGTCCCTATGAATTTTTTCAATTTTTTCTGTCAATCAGTGTCGAAACGTAGGGGGGGGAACGGTCTGGAATTTGCACGTTTTTTAGAGTAACTCAAAAACGGTGTACCGGAAAATTCTAAAAACAATTGCAATGTTTTGGAAATTTTGTGCTCTTTCAAATGATACCCCACTCGCTTGGGTCGAAAAAAGTTTTTTTTTACCCTCTTTACACCCATCCCCTAAATAAACAGAAATATAATTATTTGAGTGTTCGCTATAATTTTCGTTCAAAATATAGCAAATTTCCTGTCCCTATGAATTTTTTCAATTTTTTCTGTCAATCAGTGTCGAAACGTAGGGGGGGGAACGGTCTGGAATTTGCACATTTTTTAGAATAACTCAAAAACTGTGTACCACAAAATTCTAAAAAAAATTGCAAAGTGTCTGAAATTTAGTCCTCTTTCAAATGACACCCCACTCGCTTGGGTCAAAAAAGTTTTTTTTCACCCTTCCCCACCCCAATCCCTTAAAAACACAAAAATATAATTATTTGAGGGTTCGCTATATTTTTCGTTCAGAGTTTATCAAACCTGTTAATTAGGCTCGAAATGCAAGGGGGGGACCAATTTTTTGTGTCACTTTATTGATAATAATTCAAAAACCATGCATTGCAAAATTCTAAAAAAAATGGCAATATTTCTAAAATCAAGTGCTCTTTCAAATGACACCCCACATGACCTGGTTTTAAATGATGTTTTTACCCCTTAACATTCCCACCCCTTTAATAAATATAGTTATGAGTGTCTGCCACTTTTCTATATTTTTCATTAAAAACCTCCTCAATTTTCTATCATTCCAAATATATTTCAAGATTTTCGATGAAGTAGGGTCGGAGTTAATCGGGGCAATAAAACATCCCGAAAACGTCATTTTTCAAAATTATACAAAAAATGGTGATGGGTAAAATTCCAAAATATATTTTTAAAAAATGCTGAAATGAAGCCCTTTCATATGATACCCTACTCGTTTCGCTAAAAAAATGTATGTTTTCAAAGGCTTTACATCGTACCTCCTTAAAACAAACGAACACAACTTTATTTATTTTTTAACCCGCCATCTTGTGTGGATAGGTTAGTTTTATAAGCACCTCAAATTTTAAGTTCATCGGATTAATGGCTCACGAGATAATCGAAATAATGTGAAAAACACGTTGTACTCTCACCAATAGTGTTCCGTATAAAAAACGGAACCCTAAAAGGAAAATTATTACGTTTAGCTTAGGTCATTTCGTTTATTTAAAAGTAAAAATATATCCATAATATATAATTAAATTACAAAGCATATTCAATTCTTAGTATTTTCTTTATATTCCATTTAAATTCTAATTATTTTATTCTTTATTTCGAATTTTTTATAAATTTATTTATATTTCTAAAATAATTTTGAAAACCAATACCCTTCCACAGTCCTCAACTTCCACAGTTAATAATTTACATTAACTAAACTACGAAAATTAGCACTTTATTCAGAATAAAAAATTTATCCGAAACACATATCAATTTATAAAAATATTGCTGTAAGAATTGCCACATCATTGCTGACTCAGATGGAAATTCCAAATTAAAAACATGGAATATTTTCACTTCACGTTTGCGAATTATTTCACATTAATTGAAATCATAATTTTGACATAAATCACAAATCATTAAAAATATTGTGTCTTTAGCAGAATAAACTAAAAATAAAAGAATTATTAAAACCATATGTATCCTTAAATAAATTTTTAGACAAATTATTTTGTATATGCCATCATTTCTTGATGAATTCTATCTTTCTTGTTTGTATGTGCAACAAAATATTTACCATATTTGAACAAAGTTTGTTGCTTAAATCAACAAAAAAACTTGTACCTAGGATTAAAAATATTTTAAATTCTTCATTAAATGCTTGTACCAGTAGCTAATTATTTTTAGAATCTACAAAACCTTTTTAGGTTTAATCAACCATCAATTTTAGTACCACTGTCAAAATGTTTGTCATTTCCACGCTGTCTGTGTGAACCGATGACAAAACACTTATAAATTTAACCACATAGGCTTACAGTAAAATTTATTAACAATATTAGTACCGATAACAAAAAGTTTGTAGTTTCTATCAAATTTTTGTTTGTTTATCCTTCTGAAAATGTTTTGTAAAATTGACAAAATGCTTGTCAAAGTTTGACAACAGCTTTGTCTACTTTACTTAATTTCAGTTGATATTACAAAACCAAATCAACCAAATCCTTATTGTAGAATACACTAACATATTTTTTTCAGTGTACAAAGATAAAAATATAAAATAGGTAATGAATAGGTAAGATAGGTAATGAATCACTCAAATTGCTAATTATACATTAGAGAACACTTTATTACACATTAGACTTACAAGAGCAAAAAACCATTATTTCAAAGTATGAGTTATTTTCCATTATTGAACAAAAATTAAACTAATTTGACAGTTTTTTCACAATTCATTATAATATTCATCTGTACTTTCCTTTTCGCCACCTATACATTTCATGCTACCACAGCTGCTTTTGCAGTTACACCTAACGATGAGTAATAAACTTCAGATGCAGGTAGCAGATCCATTGTTCTTTGTACATACAAATTATTATGTATACTCCATCCAGTCTGTTGAGTTCAAGTCTTCTTGCATTTGTTTCCATGCAAATATGTTATATTCTAGAGATTCTGTCCTATCCTGTATACGAATTTATAAAGAATACAGTGCTCACTAATTTATTTCCGAGCGAATATCTAATGGCATTGATATCATAAATGTTATTCTATTTGGAAGATTTTTTATCACTTCTGAAAAACAGCTTGTGGTATGCTTGATTTGAACCTTCTTCTATCACTGATGTATTTTTAATTTTTGAAGATTCCACTTAACAATGTCAATATCAGCATCATCAACTGCATAAATGCATTGCGTGTATATCAGTAGATAAACCATGTTGTTGTATTTCTTCAAAGATTAGAGTTATTATTTTCTGCTTGTTTCCCTTATTTATTAGTGAGAAAAATTTCGTTAATTCCTGTGAACGACATATCTGGTGTGAAGTTCACGGAGAGGAAAATTCTATTTGTTCGGGGATTATGGGTCATGTCTTTTATCGTGTATTCTGATGTTTAACCATCAAAAACTACAGTTTCTTGTCCATAATTAGGTATCAAAAACGTCGATTAACATTTTGCTATATCTCTGAACGTTTCGTCATTACGCCATGGCAGGCGATTCAGTAAGGATCTTCTACAGAGCATTTGATAGCTTTGACTTGTCTGCTTTCAACAATAATGTTGGACATTGATTTAACGCAGAAGGAAAGGAGCACAGTTCATATATCATTACTTTCGCAAGATCAGTTGCCCTGGAAGAAGATGGCATAATCAATCGCTGAAATGACAGAACTGGGTCAATTGTGGCCTCCTCGTTTTTGAACATAATGAATGATACAAAAGAAATTATTTTTGCCTTGTCATTTCGTTTCATTTTAGACGAAATAGCTCCTGGCACTTTTATCTTCTCCACAGTGTCCATACCAATGATTTTAAATGTATCAACATTCACTTGTTCAGTTATTTGCATGAAGGTGATACAAAAATACAATGTAAATGGAATGCTTTAGTACATAATAAGACCTATTTTGAGTGAACATATTTGGTGGCCCAAAAAACAAAACAAGGTGAACAAAATAGTGGCCTTTAAATATTTGAAAACTAAATACCTAACTATTTAAATGGCCGCCATTTTGAAAAAAAATTAAGTAAAGTCAGTGGTTAGTTTTTATAAACTTATCTTTGTATTTTTAACAAAGTTATACAAAGTTATTCATTTTATAATAAAAAAATTCAGCCGCCATCTTGGCTTTTAACTGATTTTCTGGGCCTGGATTAATGAGGATTTTGAATATGTTAAAAAGCCACTTCACACAGTATAATGCGAAAATAATCATTTGTGTTGCAATTTTGCCCAGTAGCCCTATTCTGGTACATCGTGAAATAGGAATTGAGAATTAAATTATAGCAATTTTTTCACAACTAGTATTTCGTGCCGGGGAAAAAAACAAAAATCCGAAAATTTTATTTATTTCATTTATTGCACTTTTTTCTCAATTCTCAATTCCCAGGGAAATACTGGAATACGAATAGGTCATAATTTATTTTTACTGCACTTCAATATTGTGCAATACGTTTTCCGTAACATGATTACCTTTACCGTTCAATGTAATAAGATCTTCACCATATTGTCCAACTTCACATTTATGAGTTAAAGAATAAGGCCCCAGCATCACATGTTCATTAAAGTTTTGTTATTGAAATGTTTTATATATAGTGGACATTGACGTTGATATCAATATTTTTATAGGTAATCACTGATCCACATTATGGATACCTGCAGAATATAGCGAGCTTCTCAGGAACGAAAAGGCTAATGAGTTAACAAAGAATTCATAAGTCTTAATCCAGTAATTAGTAAATTGAAAGGAATTATAAGTTTGTTAATTGAATCGGTCCTCCTTCGATGCTTTATTTCTAATGAAAGAACACAGAAGACTGCAAGGTTTCTCAAACATGTACTACACCCCATACCCACCGGATGTTTGTTAAATCTGGCTCGTTACGACTACAGACTATTGGTGGAACTAAAACAGGTAATAATCATATGAATGTGATTATTTAACATAGTGAGGATTAAAGTTATAATGATCGTGCCAATTTTGTCTTAAATAGGACAAAACAGTCCCTTACGTAGTGGGAAATGTGTTGGATTTTTTCAAAAAGTTCTCCAAATCTGGAACATGAGAGAGGCATAAAGGACCTAGAAGCCTAAATGTAAGGGTATTAAGAGATTTGGTCACCTCTTTAAATGGGCGTTTTCATCACCGACGTCACATTAAAGAACATATTTTAAGCCATTTTCACCATGATTTTAGATCTGAGTAAAAAGTGGCATATATTTGTTATAGCTCTATCAAACACCTTACTAAATCAGATGAAAATCTGAGTTTTATAAAACGGACTTAAATGCTGACATCATCTTTAAATGAGAAATACGGCTTTCACAAAATTATTTTCGATAATTAAAGACTTTGAGTAATAAAGTAACAATAATTGAGCTATATATTCGGTGTATTGTCCGCATACTACAATTATATTGAAGACTTTAAGAGCCCAAAAATCAATTGTGCCTCCCTTCCTAAACAATATTTAATGTTTAATAGCGAACAATTGTTAATGGATATAACTTCATTAACGACAAAACGAATTACCATAAACACTCAACGCTTTTCAATACTTCACTCCTTTTTTCAAACTTTTAAACTCCTTTAACACACTAACTTTCAGAAAACAAATTATTTTTTTTTTAATTTAAATCAAAATTAAAAACTTTTTCTTCTGAATTTTCTTCTACATTTATTTTTTCCTCCGTTGTATCATTTACAGTTTTTTCTATTTTATTTCTATTTATTCTTTTTTTTTTTAATTTCAAATGCTTAACATTATTCAAATCATTTAGGAATTGCATTTTGCATACATTCAGACATACATATATTTATAAATTACCATCGTGAAAAATTTGATCGTTGAATTTTTATTCACAAAAGTAACAACAACATAAATGGTGGAAAACTCGAATATACAACCGAAAAGTTTTTAAAGTAATTTTAAAATTCACATAAATATTTATAAATTGTATTTTTTTGTGTGTTTGTGTACATATTATATCTAAAAGCTCTCTTTTAATTTCAACTTATAATTAACAAATTTTGTCTAATCCTTTGGAAAATTAAATTACATAAAAAAAACGTTCAAGTTTCATTGATATATGTACATAATTTTTATTTACGCGAGTAGAACTTAATTTATTTTTGATGTGATTTGTTTGCTTATATTATTTATTATATTTTACAATTTTATTAACTTTAAGTTTAAAAGAAACGGGAAAACTTAAAAGTTTAAATGCAATTTTTTTTTTATTCTTATTATATTTTATAATATTTTCCGGGAGTTTTTCTTTAAGAAGCGAAAAATAAAAATAGAAAATCATAAGAAGATTGGATAAAAAAAAATTGGTTGGAATAGTAAAGTTAAAGGATGATCTATTATAAATGATGGATAGCTAACTTATGCTATCTCAGTGAAGTAATATGAAAAATTATAGAAGCAAAAAGAAAAATAACAGAAAAATGAAAAATTGTGATTTAAGTTTTGTTATCATAATTGAACTAAATTTGTTGTTGTTGTTTTATGATTATTGAATTTGTTTGCTGTTTACTTGTTACAAAAATAAAAATACGTATATTCATTTTTCTGTCGAAAATCTTAAATGTCAATAATAAATATATTAGTTTTGGATGTCAAAATTAGATAAGATTCGCGAAATTATCGACAAACTATTATTTTAGATTACTTGTTATTTATGGTGATGATATTTTGTATTTGTAATTTTTTTTTACTATCTTCTTGTCAGTTTTGTGGTTTGTTGATAAGGAATTTGAAATATTTGTTTCATAAAATATCGAGTATATATAGGGTGCAAGTCTTACAAGATACGTTGAGTTTACTTTTGGAAACTCCTTACTATCTGTCACCTTAGTTGTCTCACACTGTTGTTACAATTGATTTTCAGTGTCACCATCCTAAAAAGAAAATAAATTGTTATTTACGCAAGCTTAATATTTTGTTTGAATACAACAGTTACAGTCATATGGGGTGTCATTTGAAAGAGCACTTGATTTTAGAAATATTGCCTTTTTTAGAATTTTGCAATGCATAGTTTTTGAATTATTATCAATAAAGTGACACAAAAAGTTGGTCCCCCCCTTGCATTACGAGCCTAATTAACAAAAAAATTTGAAAAAATTCACAGAGACAGGAAGTTTGATAAACTCTGAACGAAAATTATAGCGAACTCTCAAATAATTATATTTCTGTGTGTTTAGGGGATGGGTGTAAGGAGGGTAAAAAAAACTTTTTTTGACCCAAGCGAGTAGGGTGTCATTTGAAAGAGCACCAAATTTCAAAAACACCGCCCCCCCCCTACGTTTCGACACTGATAGACAGAAAAAATTGAAAAAATTCATAGAGACAGGAAGTTTGGTATATTTTGAACGAAAATTATAGCGAGCTCTCAAATAATTATATTTCTGTGTGTTTAGAGGATGGGTGTAAGGAGGGTAAAACAAATCTTTTTTTGACTCAAGCGAGTGGGGTATCATTTGAAAGAACACCTAATTTAAGAAATAATGCACTTTTTTAGAATTTCACTGGTCACAGTTTTCAAGTTATTGTCAAAAAAGTAAAACTTTCAAACCGTGCTCCCCCTACGTTTCGACACTGATTGACAGAAAAGTTTGGAAAAATGCATGTAGACAGGAGGTTTGGTAAACTTTAAATGACAATTATAGCGAGGTCTCAAATAATTATATTTCTGTGTGTTTAGGGGATGGGTGTTGGGAGGGTGAAAAAAAACTTTTTTGGACCCAAACGAGTGGGGTGTCATTTGAAAGAGCACTTAATTTTAGAACAATATTTTTTAGAATTTTGCGATGCACAGTTTTTTAGTTATTGATAAAAAAGTGCTTTTTTAAGTGTATGTATACCACCCTATATTTCGACGCTGATTTATAGAACAAATATTCCTAATTTAAACCATTAAATCTTGGATTGGTTTTTGTGAACAATTAAGCTTAAGTACATATTGGAAATCACTTGAATTTTGCAATTCGAAATAACTTTTCATTTTGTCTAAAATTCCTTTAGAAAAAATTTTGTTGTGTTTCGTGTCAGGATTCGAACTACATTCATCAGAGACACATTGTTCAAATCCCGTGTGTCTTACACAACTTAGGCAAAGCGGCGATGACGAAAAATATTTTAATTTTGATGTTCAGATAATTTCTAAATTGAAACTTCATCATTTTTCATATTTACTTAAGTTGAATTTTTCATCTATGATTACATATTGAAAATTGTATTTCTTTGGTATTTTTTGTATTAAATTTCTAGATATTACGATGTGTGAATTCATAGGATGAGAGAATATTTCGTCAACATCTAAGTAAACATTCTAATCAACATCCTAAGTCACGAGTGTAAAGTCATTATTGATTGTTGCCAATCAATGCGAAACTTAATATCTGACGTAAAGTCAATATGTTGTTATATTTTTGGTTAGGAAATATAGACAACATTAGGGGAATTTTTAATTTCTTAAATCTTGGTTAAATCTTTCTTTAGTTAACATAAACAGCTATGTTTAAGATTTAACCTCAAGTAACATTTTTGATCAATGTAAATGGGATTGACATTTACTATTGACGTCTACGATTAAACATTTATTCTGTTATGCGTCAATAGTCTGGCGATGTAAAGACTTTACAACATAGTCTTATGTCATTTATTTTTGATATTGTGTTCTTTTACAGTCACGGAATCTTTGGCGAGCGAATTTTATTCGCACCTGTCCGACTTTTTTTTTATTTAGATTTGTTTTAGATGCGTTAGGTTCTTAAATTTTCTCTTTTTTTTCATTATACCAATTACGAAATACAAAATATTTATTCACCTACATTTTCAGACATGAACTAATTTTTAGATCATGATTTGTGATCCAAAAACAAAGTTGGATCTCAATTTGCATGTAAAGCTCAAGCTGATCCGGATCACGTTTCATGAAATGCAGCTATTGTTATTAAATTTAAAACAAGTATCTATATTTAAATGCCTAAGAATGTAAATTAAAGAAATTACATTTCTGAGCTATTATTTTGGAAACGTACATTCTTTTGTTGATTTTTAAATTTTTGATTTTTGAAAAATCTGAAATTTTGATATATTGTTGGTATTGATGAAAAAAAAACTTATTTCTGGAATTTTTTTTGATCTGAATCGGAGTTATGCACGTGTGAATTTTTAAGGCTTTGCTAATAATGTTTTGCTAATAGGCTCCACAAATTTCATGCGTTGTACGTATATTTTTCCAAGTAAAGAGGAAAATTGTTGAATAATTGAAATGTGTAAGTTGGAAATAATTAATTTTCTCTTTTCTGCTAGGCGGCGCATTAAACCTTGGTTTACTTCAAAGCTCATATCTCAAAAATCGTCCATTTTTTCTTGTTTTTAACAAATTTTAAAGTAAACACATGCAGCTATGAAATTACAAAAGAGAAATGAGAGAAATTCAATACGATGTTTTTATACGATTTCTTAAAGTTTTTCACATGCGTTTTTTCATCAAATTAATTATCCTTTATTACATGTGAATCAAATATATTGAAAATTTTATAGTTTAACATATTCTGTGGATAACTCATTGAAAAACAGGTTTTTATTGAGAACAAGAACTGGGAATCCCAACGATCGAAGATTTTGATATACTTTCAATTTCTTAATACTGACATAATTTATTTAGAAAAATATTTATTTATAGTATTCTCATCACTATAAATAAATATTTTTCTATTAAAATTATAATTTAATGAAACAATTTTAATATTAGAAACAAATACATTAAAAAATGTATTTATGTAATTTTCTTTGCCTTTATATTGAATTATTTCTGATTATCGGAAAAGGAAAACATTTTGGCAATTATTTTATCGGGTGTAGTTATTATATCCGTTAAAAACTCAAAACACCCAGATGTGTCAGACTTTGAGGTCAAGCACTGATCCATTAATGGATAACACAGTACACGGCTTTCGTTATTGGGCCAGTACTAGAGCCAGAATACAGTTACCCTTGAATGGCAAAGCATTGGCCTATGAATCACTTAACAGCACTTGGCTATTTTTATTGGGCCATTACTGGAACCATTATTTAACTGATCTATGGTTTATCGTAAAAAACCAGTACATTTTACTTTAAATGGCCCATAAATGGCCCGTTAATAGTAAACATTAATTGTACTTTTTAGTTAAAATGCAATATTTAAAAATATACTTTCAATATTTAAAAATATAAACTTCCTTACAGTAACAATTTGAGTTTGATTTTTTATTTTATTGAATTTCGATTTCGACTTACGTCAACCTCAGTTCTTAAATTATTATTACAATCTTTGCTCAAATTAATTTCTTATATACTATTTCAACTGCTATTTTTTATTATTATGTCATATATTTTGTTAGATTTAGTGTTGGTTTTATCATTTAAAATGTTGTTATTGTTTTTATGATTATATATTTCGACTTCTTCCAATCTATCTAGATGTTGTCGTTTTCTTTTTTATGTAATATGGATAAATTTGTGTTGATATTGGTGTATTTGTGTTTTTCCATTTTTAAATATTGGGCATATCTGGATTTTGGATCGCTTTTATTAATTTCACTAGTGTGTTCAATACATATTTTTATGAAGGACCGCCCCGTTTGACCTATATAAAATTTACTGCAGTCATCACAGGTTATTTTATAAACACCTGTGTCTAACGTTTGGGTTTTTTGGTTTTTAGGTAATTTTCTATTTTATTTTTGTTTTTGTAAGCTGCACATGTATTGGTGTATTGGAGACAAGCAGAGTAAGGTTAACACCCTAGCCCCGGAAAAAAACTAATATGTTAAATTTGGTTATCAGAATAAGAATAACAGACCCGGAAAAAAAACAGAATTTTACCTGGACGTGGAAAAGGAACAGACTACCGAATCGGAACGTGGAACGTGCGCAGCCTGAGCGCTCCTGATGCTCTTATAAGTCTAAAAACAGAGGCTGAGAGGTTTAGGATGGATATTATTGCTCTACAAGAAATTAGACAGCCGATAATCGGAAAACAAGATTTGGATAGTCACTCTCTATACTGTAGTAGTCATCCTTCTCGAAGAGAATTTGGAACTGGCTTTCTTGTTGGTGCACGCATACATGAAGCCGTGATGAAATTCATCCCGGTCAGTGAGAGGATCTGATACCTACGTGTACGCGGTACATATAACAATATTTCTCTTATTGCCATGCATGCACATACTGAAGCTAAGACCGTCGACGAGAAGGATAATTTCTACATAGCACTGGAAGAGGTTATGAAACAAACACCAACACGCGACTTCCTTATGGTTCTTGGTGACTTTAATAGACAGGTTGGAAGAGATATCTCTTATGGAAATGTGGTGGGTCCCAACAGCCTGCATTTGAATTCGAATGATAATGGTGAGCGAATGACTGAGTTTGCATTATCAAATAATTTGAGAATTGCCAGTACATTATTTCCGCATCGATCGATTCATAAGCAGACTTGAGTCTCACCAAATGGAAACACTTGAAATCAAATTGATCACATTCTAGTAACAGCACGTTTCTTTTCGAGCGTTCTGGATGTGCGATCCTTTAGAGGTTCCTCTACCACTTCCTTGTATATGCAACGATAAGGTTCCACTTCTTAAATCCAGGCATTCGAAAATTCAATCAACGGAAACGTTTTAACATCTCATCATTAAAGAATGCTGAAACAGAAGAGAGATATCAAATCCATATTGCCGAAACATTGGAGAAATCAGAAACCATTAATGGAGACGTCGATAAGTCATGGTATTTGCTCAGAGATGCTGTATTAAGCGCGGCTGAGGGAATACTTGGACGACCACAGAACCACTCCCAGAAGCCATGGATGGATCAAGCATACCTTGACGCTATTCAATTCAAAAGAGATTGCTATCTGAAGTGTCTACAAGAGAACTATAAACTGGCAAGACAAGCCGTTACAAAGCTATGTAGACGAACGAAGAGAGAATGGTGGAAGAGACAGTGTGAGGAGATTGGAAGCTTCAATAAGTAACATCAATCTCGTAACTTCTTTCAACAGGTTAAAACCTTAAAGAGAGGCCCTCAAACTAGATCGACTGCTATTCAAAACGAAGATGGGGAGCTACAAGTAGACCTTAAAAATATTTTAGATACTTGGGCCGCTTATTTTGAGAATCTTCTCAACTTAAGTGACCAGCAACAAGTCGGGCAACGAGCAAAGCTTTTTCGTGCGTCAAAGGTACATGTAGAAGAACCCACCAGAGAGGAATTCGATGCGGCACTGTCAAAATTAAAATGCAATAAAGCACCTGGTATCGACGATATAACATCCGAAACGATTGCACATGGTGGCGAAACTCTATCCTTAAGATTGTTTGAACTTGTTCAAATGATCTGGAGTACTGAAACCATGCCAAAGGACTGGAACACAGCTATGCTGATACCAATCCATAAAAAAGGTAATCGCCTACAATGTGCAAACTACAGAGGAATCGCTATCCTCTGCACAGCATATAAGATCTTTTCCTACATTTTGCTATCCAAAATCAATGCTTTTGCTGAACGGAGGATATCAGTGTGGTTTCCGGCGGGGCCGAGGTACTACCGATGCACTTTTCTCGATAAGGATGATTTTGGAAAAGTGTCGAGAGTTCAACATACCTGTGCACCAACTTTTCATTGATTTCAGGCAGGCCTACGACTCTCTCGAACGAGAGACTCTATGGTCTGTTCTGGTGTCAATGGGAATTCCTGGTAAACTGGTATCACTATGCAAAATGACAGTACAGAACTCTCAATGATGTGTACGAGTAGAGAACGAAATATCAAAGTTTTTTAAGACTCCGGTTTAAGACAAGGTGATGCTATCTCTCCTACACTTTTTAATTCAGCCTTGGAATAAATGTGCCGTCAAAAGAAACTACCGACTAATAACAATGTCTTGTCAATAAACTCAGTACAGATGATTGCTTACGCTGATGATGTTGTCATCCTCGGCCGAAGTGAAGCTGTTATGAGTGAGACTTTCAAGTCGCTTGAGAGTGGTGCTAGGAAACTTGGTCTGCAAATTAACTACAATAAAATTAAACATATGAATGTTTCAAGAGAGGCTGGGAAGAAAGATTTGATGTGCGGCGATGAACGAATTGAGGGAGTTGAATCTTTGAAATATTTGGGATCAATGCTTGACTCAAACAACAGCATACTTACAGATATTAAAGCTCGAATCGCTGCAGGTAATCGAACTTTCTACTCAATTAAACCTCTCCTTGGATCACCGTATGTATCAACTAACACCAAGCTCAAGTTATACAAGACATTGATTAGACCGGTTGTGAGGTATGAGTCACAAACGTGGACCCTTACACAAAATGACGAATCGAATTTATCTGTATTTGAGGGTAAGATCCTACGCTACATTTTTGGTCCACTTTAGACAGACGATGGAGAGTATAGAACCCGGTATAACTTTGAGATCAGAGACCTTCTTGAGGGTCCTGATATAATAGGTTGTATCCGTTCTAATAGGATTGCTTGGTTTGGGCATGTTCTACGAGCCGATTCACAGTCTGGAATGATTAGAAAAATGTACGTTAGTACCCCAGGGAGTGGGCGATCGCGAGGTAGACCACGACTACAATGGGAGACTGACGTAATAAACGACCTAACGACGTAATAAACGACCTTTTACGACCGTACAAATCGGCTGCCATGGTAATTATGTCGCTGTTGCGAATGACCGTGGTGAATATTCAAAGCTGATTAGCATGGCAACGCTCCTACATGGAGCATAAACGCCTTAAAAAAAAAAAAAAGCTGCAATAAATCCATATTTTTTTGGTTTTATTTTGAATGTTGTTTTATTATATGTTACGCCTATGGATTTTTTGCCTGCTAAGTTTTCTTAATTCTTCAATGTTGTTAGGGTTTGCAAATTTTTCTTGTTTATATGTTTTTTATTTAATGTGTCAATTATTTCGATTTTATATCCGTTTTTACTGGCTATGTATTTTATGTTATTTAACTCGTCTTGATAATGTTCTGCATTCATTGGTATATTGTGCAATCTATTGATCATGTGGTTGGATTCAGCTAGTTTATGTTGGTATGGATGATTTGATTTAATATTTATTGTTTGATCCGTTTGGGTTGGTTTACGGTATATTTGAATGTGTGTTTTCAATGTTCATTTTTGATTGATAAATCCAAAAAAATTATTGTGTTATTTTCTTCATTTTCTAATGTGAATTTAATGGAAGGTTCTATGCTGTTTATGTATTGGTGTAATAGATTAAGCTGTATATTCGTTTCTTTGAATAATAAGATTATATCATCAACGTAGCGATTGGTATAAATGATTTTTTCTTTGTGTGGATTAAAGTTATTATGTATATATTTTGTTTCAAAATTGTTGAGATATATTTCGGCTAAAGTTGCAGATAGTGGGCTCCTCATAGGTAATCCTTCTGTTTGTTGATAATACTCATTGCTATGTGTGAAATAGTTTTGTTTAGTTATTTCGGTTATTATATTTATTATTTCTTGTGTATCTGTTGGGCTTAAACCATTTTTTATTAACATATTTTTTGTTATACTTATTGTATCTTTTATTGGTATGTTAGAATACATGTTGGTTATATCAAACGATGCTAATTTTGCGTTGTGAGGTATTATTATTGGTTCTATTCTATTGATTAATTCTGTGTTATTTTTGACTGAATAACTGTTATCAAATTTTATGTGATACTTCAATAGTTTGTTTGTGTATTCCCTATTCTGTATGTCGGTGCTGTGGTGAAATTAATTAATGGTCTTATCGGTGTATCTGGTTTGTGTATTTTTGGTAATCCTCTTATATTTGGTGCTGTTGGTTTTATCATTTTGTTATACCTTATATTCTTATCACTTAAAATGTTGAAAGATTTGTTGATGATTGTTCGTATTTGTGCATTGAATTCATTCGTTAGATCTTTACTTTATTTTCCGATGTTGTTATTAATGATGTTTTCATCTATCTTATTGTTGTAGTCTGTAGTTTTCAAGATAACTAATGTATTCCCTTTATCTGCTTTGGTTATTGTGGCATTGTTTTGTTGATCCTGTTTTGTATACTGCGTATTGTTTTAATTTCTTTTTTGTTGTTGGTTTTTGAATTGTTTAAGTTGTTATTTTTTATTTATCTTTCATTAACTATTATTGATCTGATTTCATTTTGGTGGTGATTGTTAGTTTTCAATATTGAATTTTCTATTTCTAACAGACTTTCATTTATTTCTTCTCTTGTGCTGTTTGGTTGAATGCCGTATTTTAATACTTTTTCCAATAGTTAAATTTCTTGATTGTTAAATTGAATTTCAGTGTAATTTTCTATTCTATTGTTATATTGTGGCGGTATATATCGATATATTATGTTATTATGATGAATTCTTGTTTTGATTCTTTTAACTATTTTAATTTCAATTTTATATTTTCACTTTTCTTTTTTATCACACATTTTTTTACATATTGTAATTCCTACAACGCAACAAAAAAAAGTTGAAGCAATGGAATGTCCGAAAAATTCAATGTTTATTTTAGCAAAGTTGCATTTATCAACGGTGATAATGAGAAGTCTCGGCGAAAGGAATGCAAGCTTTCAAATGATTGCGCAGCATTTTTTAACCCAAATGTCATTCGAACGAATTCGGAGAGTCCGAACGGAGTTGAAATGGTAGTTTTTGCAATGCCGCGCTGATCAATTGGAATTTTATGATATGCGCGGACAAGACCATTGGTGTAGAAAGATTTGCGTCCATTAAGTTGATGCAAAATATCCTTGATATGCGGAATTGGAGATTTATCGCAAATTGTGATATTATATAGAAAACGATAGTCGTTCACCGTTCGCCGCTCGCCGTTCTTCTTTTCAACGAGATGGAAAGGGCACCAAGGAATGTTAGATGGTCAGTAAATGTCTTGAGATAATATTAAATCGAATTCCTTCTTTGCTATGGCCAGTTTTCAGAAGCGATTCAGCGATACTAATATGAAAAGGGAAGACCATGTGTTTCAATAACCTGGGTTACGTCATGTTTAAAAGGTTGAGCGATATTAGTTTTAGACGTAATGTCCTTAAAGTGTTTCAGTAAATAGAGAATGTCGATATTAACAGAATCATTAATTAAAGTTAAAGATGGTGCTGTGGTGGTGGAGAGTTTAGCCAAAGTGAATAAAGAAGTTAGTGAATCGGCAAGACGTCGATTTTTAATGTTAACCAACAAGCCGTATTTGTTGAGAAAATCTCCTTGGAGAATAGAGATGGTAATATTGGCGATAAAAAGGTCTGAGAGAACGCTCGTCTGAAACCAATGTTTAAGTTTAGAGACCGTGTGCCATAAGTGGTAATTTTAGTCGCGCTAGCGGCGTTAAGCTAGAAGCCGGATTTCCGTGAGATTTATCCTCCACTGTTGCGGAAAAAAACTGATACTTGAGCACCTGTTTAACTAGAAAATTTTTTCGAGAAAACATGTCGAGGACTACAAGACAGAGTTGGGAATGACTCTCATCAAACACCTCGACATATGAAAAGTCTATTAATTTTTCGAAGAAGTAGAGGCAGAGTCTCAGTTAAAGAGAATAAAGATGGGAGTAGCAAATACCATCAAACATTTGAAATCGTAACCTGAACCGTGGTCGCATGGGAGAGCGGTTAGATCGATACAAGTTTCATTTGCGATGATTGTTTCGATCCTTTGATCTACTCCAATAATTATAAGAAGTTTGTAGGAACTTTTTATGATAAATGGCACTAGGAAACTGCGCTTTTAAATATCTTAATTGATCAGTCAGTGCCATTTTATCGTTGGAGGAAGAAGAAGATGATGCAGTAGGGCTAGAAACCACCTTTACCGTTTCTGTAAATCAGGTTTAAATACTGCAATAGCAGCGCGAACAGTATTTGAGAGTTTTTACACCCAAAGGACTTTCAGAGTTTCCTGTGCTGTGACAGCTTTTTATCCCCACATCTGTCCCATATCCATACCGCATAGCACCTTGCGTATGCGGTTTGAAGTGGTGCTGGAAAAGAGGGCTAGGAAGGCCTTTTTGAGCTTATCCGAAGTCAAATCTTAGTCAGGTTTAACAAAGATATCACTGACTAAAGACAACAGTGTGGGCGTGCTCATACTAAGTAAATTACCTTACTTATTCTGCTGGGACTTTATATTCTCCAACAAGAATTAAATAAAACTTACTCTATTTATTGCTTGACAACATTCCTATATTCCTTTATATATAAAAATAAAATAAAATAAACAGTTTCGGTGACAAACGGGTCACAAACCACCTGTGTGGTACAATTTTTTCAGCATGTTATATTGAGAAACAAAACAAACGTTATTAAATTGTTGAATTAGTACTAAGACATTTTGTAATTTAAATTGATTTATTTATTTTCTCTAATCAAATTCATAACTTTTTCACATTAGTGCTATAAGACAAACAAACACAAAATGACCTTGCTCACATGAGCAAATTGTTTCTATTTAAATTAAAACTTTAATCAAAAATACAATAAAAGGAAAATTCAATTGAAAACTTTCAGACCGAAGTAATAACAAAAAACCAGAAAAACACTAAACACCACAATATTCATTGTTGTTGAATAAATGTTAAGTGATGAAAGCTGCATTGTAATTTTATACAATTCAATCATATTATCTGTAATTTCAAAAACTCGAAAAGCAACAAATAGAGAGCTTTTCAGATTTGATTTTTTTATTGAAAATTTGTTTTTCCAAGAAAATCAACTTTTGGAATATTGTCTAGTCATTCGGATGTTGTTATTGGATTTACAAGTTTTTTTTCTAGTTATTGGATGTTAGTAATTTATGATTTTTTTTGTAGGTTATTGCTGTTCCTGCTTCACGTAATCGGCTATCAGAAATTCTAACTACTTCCATAATCCAAGAAAATGTGACTAAAATCTGAAAATGTTTTAATAACTCACGCAGAAGTTGGATTGGTGTTATGCTCGGGTCGTTGTCACTGTTAGAATAGAATTTCAGAAAAATAATGGCTCTTGTAAAATTAAGATAAATAATCAACATTTTATAGAAAATCAATCAAAAATGTTTCGATAACAATGCTTTGTGAGTATTCAGGAAACATACATTTTTAATACCAAAATCCATATTTCAACCCCAAAGTATTAGTGTTACATACAATGATTTCCCATTAATTTCCTTTTGACAATGTGAAAATTTGTTTTTCGTTTTTGTAACCAAAAATAAACAAAAACAAATCTATAGAATTATTTTTCGAAGCCTTTTATGATTTATATCAGTTTTCTGGAATCATAAAAGGATAGCCCTAGAGTAGAAGATAAATCAAAAGAAAAAATTCGTTTAGATATTCATTTACCAAGAAACGATTTGTTAATTTTTTGGAATAAAAGAGTTTAAACGAAGAGTTTACAGGAATCACTTGTAGACAAGGTAAAAGATTTAAGAGTAAATGGATAACATCTAGCGAAATATTGGCATTGTTAAGAAAAAGACATTCAAGAAAGTTTCTAATGATAAATTCTTAGCACATATTTGGAGGTTGGAGGTTGAAGGATGGAGGTTGGAGGTTTGAGGGTGGAGGTCAGAGGTTGGAGATTGGAGATTAGGGATTGGATATTGGAGATTGAAGAAAGGAGGTTAGAGATTGGAGGTTGGAGGTGGGAGTTGGAGGTATGAGGCTGGAGGTTGGAGGTTGAAGGTTGGAGGTTGGAGGTTTAAGGGTGGAGGTTAAAGGTTGGAGTTTGGAGATAAGAGATTGGATATTGGAGATTGAAGAATGGATGTTACAGATTGGAGGTGGGGGTTGGAGGTATGAGGTTGGAGGTTGAAGGTTAGAGGTTGAAGGTTGATGATTGGAGATTGGAGGTTGGAGGTTGGAAGTTGGAGGTTGGAGATTGAAGGTTGGAGGTTGAAGGTTGGAGGTTAAAGTTGGAGGTTGGAGGTTGGAGGTTGGAGGTTGGAGGTTGGAGGTTGGAGGTTGGAGGTTGGAGGTTGGAGGTTGGAGGTTGGAGGTTGGAGGTTGGAGGTTGGAGGTTGGAGGTTGGAGGTTGGAGGTTGGAGGTTGGAGGTTGGAGGTTGGAGGTTGGAGGTTGGAGGTTGGAGGTTGGAGGTTGGAGGTTGGAGGTTGGAGGTTGGAGGTTGGAGGTTGGAGGTAGGAGGTTGGAGGTTGGAGGTTGGAGGTTGGAGGTTGGAGGTTGGAGGTTGGAGGTTGGAGGTTGGAGGTTGGAGGTTGGAGGTTGGAGGTTGGAGGTTGGAGGTTGGAGGTTGGAGGTTGGAGGTTGGAGGTTGGAGGTTGGAGGTTGGAGGTTGGAGGTTGGAGGTTGGAGGTTGGAGGTTGGAGGTTGGAGGTTGGAGGTTGGAGGTTGGAGGTTGAAGGTTGGAGGTTCGAGGTTGGAGGTTGAAGGTTGGGGATGGAGGTTAAAGGTTGGAGGTTGGAGGTTGAAAGTTGGAGGTTGGAGGTTGGAGGTTGGAGGTTGGAGGCTGAAGGCTGGAGGTTGGAGGTTGGAGGTTGGAGGTTGGAGGTTGGAGATTGGAGGTTGGAGGTGGGAGGTTAGAGGTTGGAGGTTGGAGGTTGGAGGTTGGAGGTTGGAGGTTGGAGGTTGGAGGTTGGAGGTTGGAGGTTGGAGGTTGGAGGTTGGAGTTTGGAGGTTGGAGGTTGGAGGTTGGAGTTTGGAGTTTGGAGGTTGGAGATTGGAGGTTGGAGGTTGGAGGTTGGAGGTTGGAGGTTGGAGGTTGGAGGTTGGAGGTTGGAGGTTGGAGGTTGGAGGTTGGAGGTTGGAGGTTGGAGGTTGGAGGTTGGAGGTTGGAGGTTGGAGGTTGGAGGTTGGAGGTTGGAGGTTGGAGGTTGGAGGTTGGAGGTTGGAGGTTGGAGGTTGGAGGTTGGAGGTTGGAGGTTGGAGGTTGGAGGTTGGAGGTTGGAGGTTGGAGGTTGGAGGTTGGAGGTTGGAGGTTGGAGGTTGGAGGTTGGAGGTTGGAGGTTGGAGGTTGGAGGTTGGAGGTTGGAGGTTGGAGGTTGGAGGTTGGAGGTTGGAGGTTGGAGGTTGGAGGTTGGAGGTTGGAGGTTGGAGGTTGGAGGTTGGAGGTTGGAGGTTGGAGGTTGGAGGTTGGAGGTTGGAGGGTTAAGGTTTGAGGTTGGAGGTTGGAGGTTGGAGTTTGGAGGTTGGAGGTTGGAGGTTGGAGGTTGGAGGTTGGAGGTTGGAGGTTGGAGGTTGGAGGTTGGAGGTTGGAGGTTGGAGGTTGGAGGTTGGAGGTTGGAGGTTGGAGGTTGGAGGTTGGAGGTTGGAGGTTGGAGGTTGGAGGTTGGAGGTTGGAGGTTGGAGGTTGGAGGTTGGAGGTTGGAGGTTGGAGGTTGGAGGTTGGAGGTTGGAGGTTGGAGGTTGGAGGTTGGAGGTTGGAGGTTGGAGGTTGGAGGTTGGAGGTTGGAGGTTGGAGGTTGGAGGTTGGAGGTTGGAGGTTGGAGGTTGGAGGTTGGAGGTTGGAGGTTGGAGGGTGGAGGTTGGAGGTTGGAGGTTGGAGGTTGGAGGTTGGAGGTTGGAGGTTGGAGGTTGGAGGTTGGAGGTTCGAGGTTGGAGGTTGGAGGTCGGAGGTTGGAGGTTGGAGGTTGGAGGTTGGAGGTTGGAGGTTGGAGGTTGGAGGTTGGAGGTTGGAGGTTGGAGGTTGGAGGTTGGAGGTTGGAGGTTGGAGGTTGGAGGTTGGAGGTTGGAGGTTGGAGGTTGGAGGTTGGAGGTTGGAGGTTGGAGGTTGGAGGTTGGAGGTTGGAGGTTGGAGGTTGGAGGTTGGAGGTTGGAGGTTGGAGGTTGGAGGTTGGAGGTTGGAGGTTGGAGGTTGGAGGTTGGAGGTTTGAAGTTGGAAGCTGAAGGTTTGTAGGTGGAGGTTTTTAGGTTGGCAATTAGAGTTTGAAGGTTGGACATTGGCAGTTGGAGGGTGAAATCGGGCATTATCGTTTTGAATGTTAAAGATTAGAAGTATGAGTTGTAAGCTGGCGATTGCAGGATGGAATTTGGAAGCATTAGAAAAGCAAAATAAAGTTACCTTTTATTAAAAATATTGATGCTCAATGTATACGGCTTTCGGTATGTACAGTTACCTTTTATAATATTATTCTCACAACAACATGCATTCAGAGCAGTTTTATGAACTTTTGTCGATTGAAAACGTCTGAGACATCTTCATTGATATGAAATTTCTGCAAAATAGTTTTGTAAATTCTATCAGTATGACAATGTGGGAGTAGCACCGCTTTTCTGTTTACTCAAAATAACTTGTAAGTAAAGAGCATTGATTGTCCGTTTTAGGCATGATTCATTATTTATTAGATCTTATTACTATTTGTGACAATATTTGTTTAAAAATTATAATACCTATTCAGTGGTTGAATCACATTCCCCATTTTTTTTATTGCCCAAAACTTGTTCAACTACAACATAATTCTTATACTATTTTTATTGTTAGAGCAACAGTGCCTTGAATTTGTAAAATTCCTTAAAAAATTTTACAAATTGTTTTGGAATAATTAAAAGCAGAAAAGAAAATTTATACGTTTATTTTTGTTTAAATTCATTTGAAAAAGCGAAATGACATCTGTTTCCAGTTTTAGTTATATTACATAAATTTCAATAAAAACAATTCTCCAGAATTTAAATGGAGATTTAAAATTTTATGTTTATGGAAATTAAGTTATGTTCTGGGTGGAAAATAAATTTATTGGCATTAGTTTCAATATGCAAGAGAAGGTTTTACGGTGGTAAATCTCGAGTGTTTGATCCTGTAGCTGACTTTTTCGAAATTAAACGTTTGATTATTAGGTGTTGTATATTTGTGTTGTTTTTCTTGTTCGCACTGTTTAACATTTTAACTATAAGATTTAACATTACACTATAATTAATTAAAGTTAAATAAGATAGAGATGTGAAACTGATTCTACAATTGTTGGCTCTGTTGAACAAAATATGAGTTATATGGTTGATGAGTTGTTACATGTTTAAGTTCTAAGTTTAAATAAAATACAATGGTGGTACACGAAAATGCTTATCAAGCAAACATCAAATATCTCGTAAGGCAAATGGTAAAGTTCTTAAGAAGAATTTTTAAGACATGTTAACAGATTTTTAAACAATCCCAAACTTTAAGCTTTAAATGTCAAAATCAATAATTGCCTTATCAAACACAAACCTTAACTAAAATTTAAGTCTTAAACCGAAAGCAAAAACCTAACAGCTCTAATTTCTATAATCGAAATGTCGGACTTTTCAAGGCTTAAACGTAAAATCTGAAACCTCTAACCTCTAACAAGTATAACAATAAAATGTAACCCAAAACTCAAATGATTATTTATGTTCAAGTCGAAAATAAATTGCTCAATTCATAAAACACAATCAAATCCAATAAGAGATATGTGAATCATTTTAAAAGTAGCATTATTTTTAGAACAAACATTTTAACAAAATCTCAACACTCAAAAAATTTGTTAATGCATTCGCTAATACCATTTACCACCCTAAACTCTTTCCAGTTTTTCATTAAACAAAAATAATATTCTACAATATTCAATATTTTTTCATAAATAATTTAGTAACAAATTCATTTCGCCCTATAGCGATTAATTTAGGGAATCACTTTGTGCACAAATTCCAATTATTTATGTTTAAGATTAGGATTTATTTCCGGATTTTTGTTCTGTGTTGATATCGGTTGTTTTCGAAAAAAAATTCGATTATGTTTTTAATCCTTCGTAAATCCTTTAAAACAATAATAAGATTAATTATATAAAATCTATTGAATTCTTTAACAACAACAAGATCCTTATCAAAACTTTATTTTAAAAATATAATTTTGAATAACCAAGATATTAATAATTAGGATTAAGGATAATTTGAAAAAATATAACTTTAAACCATTACCTTTCTCTAGACAATTTCAAACTGAGGCTATTTTAGTCCATTTTCGAAACAAAATCAATCCAATGAATGTAACATAAAACAACTACTTTCTCCTTACAAGCTTTTACGCCTCATAACTAAAAGTGTAAAACTATAAATTGTACAACGACGAATACATTGAAAGCTGATTCGGACCGGCGCAGATTTATTGTTATTAAGGTGTTTGTTGTTGTTCGACGCTGTAAAAATAAAATTGAAAATTCAAAACCTTTCTCTTTAGCTACTTTGAAAAATGAAATAATATTATAGTAAAGCTATCATGAAAAATAATAAAAAAATTTTGTTGAGTTTTTCCATTTATTCGACAAAGGCAACATATTGTGTGCTTCTGATGTTTGATTTGCTTTTGGGTTGACTTAGGTATCGTAGGACTAGCAAAAAAATTGTTTTGTCTAATTTTTAATTGGATGTTTCATAAAAGCTCAGGAAAATAATTGTTTAAATTTTGATTCTAAGTTTGTTGAAAATCCTTTTGTTTTAATATCGTTCTTATTTTAAGGTTCAATGAAATTTGGTTTTGGGTTCATATTTTTCTTTGAATTCATGAAAAAAAAATTGTTTGTGTACTAAAGATATTAAAAACGATAACAAAAAAGTTTTTGTCATAAATTACTTTGAAGACACATTTTAGTCATGAAAAATGCTCGTTTGACGAGCTCTTACTTATTGGTCTGAAATAATTCTTTGGTGTGAGGTAATAAGGACTTATGTTAGAATTGTTGTTTTCCAGAAAATATGATTTAATATTGACATGATAATTGTAGATCGTATTATTCTTCTTGTGGTGTATTAAAATAGTATACATGTACAAAGTACAACTTAGAGGGATCACATTTTGTTCATTTGTAAATTCATTTTCATTTTTATATGAACACCTCGCATACTCCAGTACAGATGCTGTATACGACTGACAATAGCAGTGAGATATCACTAAACCCTCAATCTTTGTTATGGATATTCCATGATGATAGCATGATATTGCTTGTTCAACGAAACGAGGCTCTAAACAACTTTATATATATGATTTTATCATTGACGAAGATATTGCGTCGGTCACATAATCAAAGGATATGCTACAACAAGTTGGATTATTGACAACTTAATTTTAGTTTAGTTCCATTAAAGTTTTTTAAAAAATCTTGGTTCTTCGAGCCAGATTTAATCAATCGGCCGTTCAATCAGGATAAGGAGTTGGAATTGCTTTTGGAGGTCACAGGTACCATTATATGTAATATTTTATATCATTGTGTATGTAACATACTATTATTGATACTTTACTGTGCGCGTGTGATGGTAATATTGACTTCTTCTGTTTTCTCTTGTTTTGCTATGGTAGACCAACCTTACAAAACAATGAGTGGCTTATATAGTTCAAATAACCAGCTCAAGGCTCAAATTACAACTGGTTTATCCGTCGGAGTCTGCGAATCATTACTGGGCAGCATACAATTCGCTTATTGCAAATGTGATGATGTTCAGACCAAACTCGAAGCTTGATTTAACCTTGCCACCCGAGTGGGGGTTATTTGAAGACGATTATGGCATGCTTGAGGCTATTGAATAAAATTTATTATTTCCAGTAACTGGATGACTCATCCAGTTCACCTACTTTTCATGAGGTATCTACGCTGAATGCTGGTCAAAATACGTCATTTTTTTATGGGACATTAGGCTCTCTGAACTTCTCTTACCAACTTTCAGTGGAGCTGAAGCAGAATGGCTTGGTTTTCGTGATATCTTTCTTGATTTAATACATGTATGAAAAACCTTGAATCATACTGTCAAATTTTTGTGCTTAGTCTTAAATATTCGTGCAGACTCTGCTTACGGGCTGATTGAAAATCTTCCCAGTTACGGGTCAAAACTATGAAATCACATGGAAAATTTTGTGTGATAGGTCCGACAAAAAGTCATAATTCAGAAGTTTCACATACGTGAACTGTACAATGTGAAATCAACAATTAAACATTCGCCTAAATCACTCCAATCATTTGTTGATGCTGTTTCAAAACACTTCAATGCATTAAAAATTCTGAAAGTTAAGGTTGAAGATGGACACATTACTTTGGCTCATCACTTACTGCAAAAACTGGAGAATTTATCCCGGATTGCAGTTATTAAAGCTTCTAAACCCACTAAAACTCTGATCGTTCTTGATTTAATTAAAATTTTTCGAACACGAATCACAAACATCGAGTCATTAGCTGCGTTCTCATCTGTCATACCAGTGCGTTTTCACAAAGTCCCAAATAAACAATATCATAATTCTATTTCCACTGTATTAGTATTGAATGCTTCTTCATGCAATTATTGTTCAGAGTCTCACCATTTATCTGCCTGCCCCTCATTCACTAGTAACAATTTTTCACCTTCTAGGAGATTTCACTTCGTCAAATAGACTAGATTATATTGAAACTGGTTGGGAGATCTTTTCTAAACTAAGATGATTCTTATCAGTCTGCACGGTGTCAATTTTTGTCATTAGAAAAACGTTTGCTGGAAGACTAGAAGTTTTTAGTCAGTACAGAGGGTTTCTTGCTGAATACAGTGTGTTTGATCACACGGTGCCCGTACCAACGATCGAGGGTCATATTTTCTGCCACACCACTTCGTTCTAAAGGAACATAGTTCAACTACAAAACTGCTTATGATTTTTAACGCGTCCTCTTAAATGAGATCCAGATCATCAGTCAATGACTGTTTGATGTCTGGACCTACTGGTGCAATATGATTTATTCTCAGTGATGATTCGTTTCCGAAAACACATTATACACTGAAAAAAATAATTTGGTATATTCTACAAAACAGATTCAACCAAATTTATATTGTACCATCAACTAAAATATAGTACAACTGGCCATACGTTTTTAAAGTTTGACAATGCTTTGTCAAACTTTTAAATCGTATGGTCAATTCTACTAAATTTTAGTTGACGCTACAAAATTAATTTAGTTGAATCCGTTTTGTAGAAAATACCAAATTATTTTTTTCAGTGTAGGTTTACATGGCGACATTGCCAAAATGTAGCGCCAAGTCCTCGTCAATGAAGATCAGCAAACATGGCCACAACTATTGTGGCGTAATCATGTTTCAGACGAATTACAAAGTTTCAAACTTACTATTGTACCTTTGGTACATCTAGTGCTTTCTTTCTGGCCACTTAAACCATAAACCAACTGGCAATTGAAGAACCAACACGTTTTTCTACCATTGCAAAGGTGACTACCACTAATTTCTATGTGGATGACCTTCTTACTCCTCCAACTGAAAACGTAGCCTTAACTTTAAAAACCCAACTCATATTACTTTTGAATGCTGAAAATTTAGAATTACGAAAATTTCATTCCAACATAAAGACATTAGCATCACCCGAAACACCCCAAGCAACTTACACATTCATCTTGGGATTGTTATGGAATACCCCAGACAGATAGAATTGAAAATGATTTTAACAAATTGTCGAGCTGCTCCACGATCACGAAACGACGAATGCTGTCCGATATCTGTCTACTTTTTTACCCATTGGGAATATGCACTCATGTTATTTTAATAGCAAAACTGTTCATGAAAACGATTTGGATACTCTCTGAAATTAGCTGGGATGATTGTATACCAGATCAGATAAATTCAAAACAGAGTTCATTTAAGAGTGAACTACTTTTTTTAGCCCAAGCATATACGCTCAGGTGTATATTAGTGCCACAAACCAAACGTTTAGAGGTGTATGGGTTTGCATCTAAGGAGGCATATAGCTGTGTTCTTTATACACGGGTCATTGATAATGTTGTAAAGATTGAATGAAAATTATATATAATGATGAAAACAAATTAAGTTTGACCTTGACGAGTGGGGCGGGGATGCGTCAAGTCAGTACAGCTGTATGGGTGTGAAACGTGGAAACATACAAGAAAGATCAATCAACTACAGGTGTTTGTGAACAAATGCCTAAGAAGACTGATCAAATACTTCTGGCCGAACACCATCAGTAACCAGGAACTTCGGGGTGTCATACGAAAGTGAATTTTTTTCTAGTTCAAAACATTTTTTTGTAGTTTTCGAAAACGTTTTTGATTCATTAGATAAAAATTGTGTTTTTGGAAAGAATATTCAATAAGACGATATGAGGTTAGTGAAATCCGAAATTCTACGTCCACGCCGTGCTACCTAGGTAATGCTAACAGAATTAGGTTGGTGTAGTTGAGAGGTGCAGAGTAAATACTGCTTATACTCAATGATTCTGCACCATGGCGAGTCATTGGCGCCACAAAACCAATGCAACTCGTCTGTTCTCCATGTTAGGGGCGGCTTGGAGCGGGTGTCTGTCTTGGATCAAGCGGCTCGCTATATAAACGTGTAGCAAGCGTCTGTTCTCCATGTAAGGGGCGGTTTGTAGCGGGCGTCTGTCTTGGATCAAGCGGCTCGCTATATAAACATGTAAAAAGGTTGTTTCTGGTGACCTTAAGATGCAGAACGAACCCATTCACGAAAATTTGGGTTGGGCGAAGGGCTAACACCCCATTTCCATAAAAAATTACTTGTCATGAATTCTGTACACAGGCCTCGGATTATCTCGGATTCATTATGAGAACGACCTCGGAAACTGTACCCGGACTACGATTTAAAAATGGGAACCTGGAACGTGCTAAGCCTTAGAAGACCAGGAGATCTACTAAAACTTACAAACCAAATCAATAGCTATACACTGGGTATAGTGGCGTTACAAGAACTAAGATGGCCAGGGAGTTGAATCCACGAAACAGCCAAGGGATACACTCTCTACTATTGCGGTCATGAAAACGGAGGAGAATTTGGAGTTGGCTTTCTCATACATCGTCGCGTGAATCAACATGTTATCGACTTTCGCCCAATTAATATGCGGATATGCACAATGAGAATCCGTACGCAAAAATTCAATGTAACGAGCATCAATGTTCATGCACCTACTGAAGACAAAGCAGATGACATTAAAGACCTGTTCTTTCTAGAACTCGAAGAAGTCATCAATAACATCCCGCGACACGATATAAAAATCGTGGTAGGTGACTTCAATGCGCAAATCGGTAGAAGTGCAGAACTTAAAACACATGTCGGCCCTAACAGCTTGCATCATGCTAGTAACAATAACGGCTTTCGCGCAGCTGAACTGGCTATGATGTATGATCTAATAATTTCTAGCACTTTCTTGCCTCATAAGAGAATCCACAAAGCAACGTGGAAATCAAATGATGGAAGAACTGAAAATCAAATCGATCACGTCATGATTTCTAAGAGACACTCTACAAGTGTAACTGACGTTCGATCATACAGAGGTGCTGATATGGACACCGATCATATGCTTGTCATCTTCAAGTATAAGTGCAAATTATCATCTACATTTAATAGGCAAGCAAAAAAGACCGTGCGCTGGAATGTCGAAGCATTTAAACACCTGAAAACACTGAATAGATATCAGGAAATTGTAACGCAAGGCATAGAAGAGCATGACATCCCATCTGAGATGCCATTAAACATACAAGAAGAATGGCAAACGCTTCAATCAACCATCATATCCGCAGCACTAACTACAATCGGAAAACGACCACCGAAATCACGTAACGAATGGTTTGATGACGAGTGCCGCGAAAGCATTGAGCACAAACAAAAACTGCGAGAAAAATGGTTAACAAGAAACACCCGAAGCTCCCAAACTGATTATCTATGCGCCAGGAAAGCCTCAGCAAAACTCCTACGGAAAAAGAAACGCGAACACATGAAGAGCTGTATCGAAAACATCAACCAACATGCGGCTAATGGAAATTCGAAAGAGTGTTTTGCCAATGCGCGGAATCTGACCAAAGATTTCCACTCGAGATCTACAGCCATCAAAAATGGAAAAAACGAGCTTACAACAAGTGAACGTGATGTGCTGGAAGTATGGCGATCCCACTTTCGGGACCTACTGAATAGGACGAATGAAGTTCATCCTATTCGAGCAATTGCTCCGTCAAGTGAGGAGATTTTTGTCCCTTACCCAACAATAGAAGAAGTGGAAGCTGCCATCAAAAAATTAAAAAATGGCAAATCACCAGGTATCGATGGAATCCCTGCAGAACTATTTAAGAATCCTCCATTCCAGCAGCTCTGGTCTCACGTATATATGATCTGATTCTTGCAATCTGGGACCAAGAAGAACTACCTGCTGAATGGAAAACAGCTCTCATTGTTCCGCTACATAAAAAAGGTGACCGCCTAAAGTGTGCGAATTATCGTGGAATCGCACTGTTGAACACTGCATATAAAATACTAGCTAATGTCGTACGAGCTCGGCTCATCCCGTTCGCCGAATCTATCATCGGCGACTATCAGTGTGGTTTTCATCCCAACCGTTTAACCACAGATCAATGTTTTACCTTAAGGATGATTCTGGAAAAATGTTGGGAGTACAACATCAGCATTCACCAGCTCTACGTTGATTTCAAGCAAGCATATGATAGCATCATCCGCGACAACCTCTGGTCTGCACTTATATGCCTTGGTATTCCAGTGAAACTTGTTTCTCTGTGCAAACTCACAACATCGGGATCAAACTGTAGAATAGTAATCGAAGGGTCAGTTTCTGACTCTTTTGATATAACATCAGGTGTTCGACAAGGTGATGCACTCGCGCCCGTACTATTTAATTCGGCGCTTGAGTACACGATAAGAAAAAGCCGCATTGAGACACAAAACTATATATTTAACAACTCTAGTCAAATTCTTGGCTATGCAGATGATATTGTGCTTCTCGGACGTAGAACAAGCAATATAACGGATAGTCTCTCTCAGCTTGAAAGAAATGCTAAACGACTTGGATTATGCATTAACACCGGCAAGACTAAACTTTTAACAACATCCAGGAATATACCTCCCGGCAATCTGAATACTGGCGACTATGAAGTGGAACGTGTAGAAAACTTCAAATACCTCGGATCTGTAATAACATCGTCAAATGACATGCAGGCAGATATTAAAGCCCGTGTCTCAGCAGCATACAGAGTTTTCTACGCATACTCAAAACTTTTGCGATCCAAACATCTTTCGCAGTCGTGCAAACTCACACTTTACAAAGCATTAATTCGACCTGTGCTTACCTTTGGAAGCGAAAGCTGGACACTGACTTCCTCCGATTGTAGAATTCTATCAACATTCGAGAGGAAAGTCATACGAACAATTTATGGTCCATGTAAAGTTGCTGAAAATCAGTAAAGAATCCGAATGAATCATGAAATCAGACAGCTTCTTGGAGGCTGCGATGTAATCGGATTCATTAAATCTAACCGGATCAGATGGTTTGGTCATGTAGGAAGGGCTCCATTAGATAGAATGATAAAAAAAGCGTCCCAACAACAACCAGCTGGTGTTCGTCGAAGAGGAAGACCTAGACAACGTTGGCGTGATGACATCATCCAAGACCTTCGTGATATACGATGTCGAAACTGGGGTCAACTGGTCATGGAACGAGACGATTGGAAGCTGATTGCACAGACGGCAAAATCCCTCCATGGGATGTAAACGCCAGAGAGAGAGAGAAATATGAGGTTGGCAGGATTCACAAAGATGGAAAGAATAGATGGACCATTACATAATCAAGTAAATTGAAGATGGGATCTATTCTTTTCGATAGGTCTGATTAGTATTGTAAAAGTGTTTAACACCATTGTTTTAGGTAGATTTCATAGAAGAGTCTACCTATTTTTAAGTTTAATTTTTTAATGTGTCACAAAAAAAAACCATACGCTAAATAAAACCATTAATACGCGGTATTATACGTAAAATGCCATATTGTCCAAAACGTAGTAAAATACAAGGTATTTTATTATAAAAGTGTTTTCTATTGTGTGGCGTGCGAATCAGCATCTGCCATTTTGTTAAGATTGCGCGTGAATTACTAAAATAATTTATAACTTCACAAATTTCTATGGAAACAAATTTGTAATATCAACAGAACAAAAATTTCAAACGTCGAATGCTGCATCATTCCTTTTCACCGTTACAGCAAATGTTTTTTATGCAGCTTGCAGCAAATCAAAATTATGAGCCAATCCATGGCTGTCATTCAATTTAATATTTTTGAGTAGTACAGGATGTAATGTTGACCTTCTCTTACTATACATTCAAATTCATTAACTAACACCCAAATCTCAAAACTCACATTCTGAACCCGATGGCAGTTGTATTGATTGTACAAAAGTTTTTTTTGAAGGATGTTTTTTGTTTATTTATTATCAACAGATAAGTCTAAAAATTAGTTTTTTAAGAAGATTTACGAATTACGTTTATTTATTAATTAACGGTTGTAAATGCTTGTGTTGATTATTTAGACAGTAAACTTAGTCTTAGTTACAAGTTTACACAACTGTCTGAATATATTTCCTTACGTGGTACGATTGTTCATTATTGTTTGTTTATGACTACTTTTACTTGTTTTTTAATTTATTGAATTTATTTTATATTTGGTTCATTGATCAATTACAAATTTTGTGTCTTTCATAACGGAGTTTAAAATTCTGTCAATTAGAATGGCTAAATTGTCTATCAATTTTGCCAACTAGAATACTTCAAACCTGATATTCTTTTTTTTAACCGAAACGATTATCAATACGCGGGCTGTAAATCTAGATAAAAATAAATATACTAGTCCTCACTATGAGCTTGAAGCATAGTTTCACTTCAGGCATGGTGTTTCTGTATATATCAGAAACACCATTCCGTATTAAAAATTTTGAATTAAATTCAAAATACCACAATATGGTATCCATTAAAATTTGTTGTTCACACGTTGTTTGTCTATGGTCTGTATCGGTCGCATAACTTTCCTGAAAATATCAATTTGTTTCATGACCTATCTGAAAAAATAAATAGATTGACTGAGTATCCTAACTTCAAGTTTATAGTTCTTGGTTACTTTAACGTTCACAATAAAGAATGGCTCATACACAGCTCTACTCCTAACGGTTTAGGTAGACAGGTTGAGCTTTGGCTGTTTATCATAATTATACACATACTATGTTATGTCGTCACTAATTATTTACAAATCAATATAAAAACTTGCATTGATCTTTTAATGTTTTTTTTTCTATATAATTTGTGCAATCAAAATGCAAGTTTATACACTGATTTACATAAGTCAATATGAATACTTAAAATCTAAATGTGTGATCGAGACATGAGAGCGATTTAGCTCTGCCACCCGATAAAGCACCCCTTCATTAAACCTTCCTTTTTCTATCGGTCTCACACAAATATTTTTCTTCGTTGCCACCGTGCTATATACAATTATAAAAACCTTGAAATGCTGAAGCTATTCCGCTAAAAGCTAGGTGTGAGAAGCCCTATGACACCTGCAATAAAGATGGTACCGAAATAGGGACTTGAACCCTGGACTCTGGACCCTTGGATTCGAGCGGAAACACTATGGCTCTTAAAATTTCCAAGGCATTTGACTGGGTTTTGATTCCACTAGCTTTTGATATATCCAAGGCGTTTGACATGGTAACAATCTTATATGCAAATTGAGATGCAAAGCTTCAGACGAGCAATTTATTTCTTGGGTGCAAAGCATTATTACTGATCGAAAATTTCACGTCAATATTGACGTTGTCTCATCGCATGTATTTTCTACTAATGCTAATTGATTCCGTTCTTTCTTCAACTCTTTTTCTCATCTATATTAATAACTTGTTGGAGTGAAAAATTCATTCAATCCATAGTGCTGATGATAGCACGCTTTGTGCATCTCATGAAATACCAATTCCACATTCACCGACTGCGCTACACTAGATCAAATTTAATACAGTCTTTAAACAATGATCTGAATACCATTTTGGATTAGGTTGTTTCTAATAGTGTTCAATTTAACACGATTAAACACAAGTTTGTCATTTTACTAGGTTATCAACACCGAATCCGTTTACATTACAGTTTGATTCAATTGCTCTTGTAGAAAAGGAATCCAATAGACTTTTAGGAGTTAAAATTGAAAATAATATGAAGTTTCTACTTTCTGAAGTTTCTTTCTTCTCATATTTTTTATCTAGCTAAAAATACTGTTCAAAAACTGGGTTTTTTGGGTCGGTGTCGTAAATTTTTCGATAGCAAACAGTATGCAAGTCTTTTATACGCCCCCCACAGGGAGTATTGTTCTCACATTTGAAGTGGAGTATACTTAAGTATTTTGAAATGTCTTGATTCTGTACAGCGGAGAGCTATTAAGTTGATCGGGAATCCAACTCTTACAAAAGAACTTGATTCCTTGCAACATAGACGAAATGTTGCTTTCCTGACGATTTTTTACAAATACATTATGGATGAACGGGCATCCGCGGAAATCAATTCGATTTTACGAACGCAGCACTAGAGCAGCCGTAGCAGCTCATTTTTTGAAGGTTCAAATAACAAGGTGTAGAACTGTCACTTTCCAACGTGAATTTTTTCAACCGAGTTTTCATCTCTGGAATGCCTCACCCGCGTGGGTTTTCCTGCCATTTTTAATCCCCAAAGTTTTAAAACCAATATCAATAAATTTCTTAAAAAACTTGATTTATATAAATTAAAAATTGATAAAACTTGTTTTTATTTCGCAAATAAAAACAAGCGTTATCAATTTTTTGTTTATATTAAAATGTTTCGCCAAGTGCCGACAGTCGACACAATTGAATTTAACTTGATTGTTTGTTCATTGCATCAAAAATTTCTTTTTCGTCACCAGTGATAAAAAAACCTATATAAATTACTTCCGTACCTAGTGAGTAGTGACGAAAGCAATTTTTTAAAAGCCATCTATTTTCTAATTTCTTAACTACCCAGGTTAGAAATACCAAGGCTTATCGAATGGGCCAAGCTTGGCCCAAGCTTGAAAAACTAAGAAATGATTATCAAGGCATGGCCAAGTCTTAGTCTGATACATTTTGTCATACTAAGCCAATGGTTAAAATAAATAAATGTAAATATCTTTTGACTACTATATTTAGTTTTGGGCCAAGCTTGGTCCAATGTTGAAACAAATTTATTGTAATTGTTATATAATTCCAGCATTTGTAGAATGATGGACTGTAACCAACAAATTTACAATATATGAGGAAATTCCATAACAATACTCGGGTAATAAAAGGCTAGGGGCCAGACCTGTGCCAAGCCCGCACAACAGCTTTCGGGGTTCGGGCCAGACTTAATATTTTCACACGGCCCAAGTTTGTGCCAAGTTTGGACTGATGTCATTGGGCCAAGTCTGGCAAATAAGACTTGAGCCAGATCTACCAAACCAATATTTTTTTCCAGGCCTCCTTTAAATGTGTGGAAAGAAGTTGTTGAAAGAGTAAAATTTATAAAATTAGAGAAAAACTTAATATGGCTTGCACATGTTTACACTACATTACTAGTCTAATAAATAAATAAATAAATAAATAATGCGTAACATAATAAACTGAAACTTGGTTCAGTCTAGGCATTTACAACTGGCCCAGACTGTAACCAAAGTTAGCTGGCCAAGGACTATACTGAATTATTTATTAAAATGCAATATTTTAAAATATACTTTTTTAATGTTTATTTTTTTTTCTTTTAATATTTTTTATTTTATTAATAATAATCAATTTCGACTTACGTCATCCTCAGTTCTTAAATTATTATTACAATCTTTGCTTAAACTAATGTTTTATATACTATTTCAACTGCTGTTTTTTATTATTATGTCATATATTTTGTTAGTTTTAGTGTTGATTTTATCATTTAAAATGTTGTTATTGTTTTAATGTTTATATATTTCTATTTCATTTAATCTATCTAGATGTTGTCCTTTTCTTTTAGGTAGATTTCATATAAAAATCTACCTATTGCAATGGACTTCATCTCGGAATTTCGGAAAATTTTGGTGCCAAACGACTATATATGATAAGCGGAGACGGAAAAACAAAAAAAAAAAAATTATATATATATATATATATATATATATATATATATATATATATATATATATATATATATATATATATATATATATATATATATATGTATATATATATATATATATATATATATATATATATATATATATATATATATATATATATCTATATATATATATATATATATATATATATATATATATATATATATATATATATATATATATATATATATATATATATATATATATATATATATATATATATATATATATATATATATATATAACGATATGAGGTTTAACGGAATTTAGCGGCACTCTCACGGTCGCATTTTTCAATTTACACCAAAATAATTTTCTGTGTATGTTTCGGCAAATAATGTCTTGAACAAGTTTGTGAACTGGCCATATCCGGGTACTGGTTAAGCGGCTAGAGCCTAAAAAGTCGAATGATCTAGGGCGCCATAACTTCCGTTTGAATCATAATATTTTAATAAAATTTAAAAATATTGAATATTTAAACCTTTTTTTATCATTTTTATCCAGACGACAGCCTTGGCGTTTCAGGTTCTTTAAAAATCAGCTGTTTTAAAAATTTACTAAACTTTGCTGTCCTTGATCTAGCTGAAAATGGCCAAGCTCATATTTGAAAAGTTTTTCTCACGTATATAAAATATAAATCTTTCCAAAATTTTAAAAAAAAATAGTTCAAGTCTAAAGGTTGAGACCCTAGGGCTGTTGAAATGAAAACAAACGCAAAAGACAATGCTTTAATCACGTTTCAGTTTATGTTATTTAAATTCATCTTAACTTTGAAGCCTACTTTTAAACTAAAGCCTCAAAAAATTTCAGTTTTCTAACCCATGAGCTTCCATTTTTATAAGCATTATAATGCACCCCTTGCAAGAAAAATACTAAGCCATTTAATACCATAGAAAAATTATCAAAATCTCTTTTGTTTTTATTTTTTTTACTAAGTAACCGTTTAAAAAAAGATTAAATAAGAACAAAAAAACAACAACAAAAGATGACTTTAAAATAAAATTGTTGGATAATGTTTGATTACAAATTATGTGTGATGGTATAATTGTAGTTGTGATGTAGTTCATTTGATCTTTGGTGGATTTAATATGTTATTAAAAGTAGTTTAAACCAACTTAAATAAAACTGTTCCGAAATTGTATTGATGGAGTTAGTTCGGATAATGTATTTAATTTGGTTCGATAATTTTTTTGAATTATTCTGTTTCTACTTAAATTTTTTATTTAAACTAATCTGACTTATCTAATTTTATTTGAACACAAAACCGTCTGACCATATTCTACCTTACGACCCTAAATCTACCTATTTCTAGCGGATATACCTGCCGCTGGGATTTTTTTTATGTAATATGGATAAATTTGTGTTGATATTGGTATATTTATGTTTTTCTATTTTCCAATGTTGGGCATATCTGGATTTTGGATCACTTTTATTAATTTCACTGGTGTGTTCAATAAATATTTTTGTGAAGGACCGCCCCGTTTGACCTATATAAAATTTACTACAGTCATCACAGGTAATTTTATAAACCCCTGTGTCTAAAGTGTGGGTTTTTGGTTTTTAGGTAATTTTCTATTTTATTTTTGTTTTTGTAAGCTGCAATATATCCATATTTTTTAAAGTTTTTTGCATTATTTTGAATGTCGTTTTATTATATGTTACGATTCAAAACACACATTTAAAATATTCCGAAAACCAACCCAAACGGATCAAATAATAAATAATTAATCACATCATCCATACCAACATAAACTAGCTGCATACAACCACATGATCAATGGATTGAACAATATACCAATGAATGCAGAAAACTATCAAGACGAATTAAATAACATAAAACACATAGCCAGTAAAAACGGATATAAAAACGAAATAATTGACACATTAAATAGAAAACATAAAAACAAGAAACATTTGCAAACCCTAACAACACTGAGGAATGAAGAAAACTTAGCAGGCAAAAAATACATATAATAAAACAAAACACATCGTCCTTTCGGTTCTTCTCATTGAGTAAACCAATTTTTAGAAAAAAAAATTTTGAAATCCGTCCAGCGGTTTTCTAGATTTCGTCGGTTGTGACGGCCGGCTGGTAGACAGACATATTTTTCTTTTGCTTTTTTACAATCAGTCGGTCCTAAAACGTCGAGAAATGCCAAAAAAGTGGGAGTAAGAATTTCACTTTTGGCTCATGAATATAATACTAAGGTCTTTCAGACCAAAGTAAAATTGAATGTGAAAATTGAATTTGATTTGAAAAAGTTTAATTTGATTTGCAAAATATTGAGTTTCATTTGCAAAAAGTTGAATGTTAAATGTAAATATTGAATTTGAACTGCAAAATTTTAAATCTGATTTGCAAAATGTTGAATTTGGGCTGCAAAATCTGTTTGCACGGAATCCTCAGCGATCGAATTTTATTCGCTCATGCCTGACTTTTTTTATTAATAGAGAAACAATTTTTATTGTTAGAAACAAATTAATTTATCGAGCGTGATTTTTTCCGATGTTTCTAAACCAAACTCGATTCCTTAAAACAAACTTTTGTTTTACCATCTCCTTACATATAATCATAAAATATATCAGTAAGCGTGGGAAAACGCATTTAAAAACTATTAAACATTTCAATTTGATAGAACTTATAGTTTGTTAGTAAGTCGATTATGTAGAAATTTTAACGGACACCGAAGTCTCACATATAGTGTACCGTTTTTCCGTTTTCAAAGTGCGGAACCCCAAAAATACGTTTTTTATAGAAAATTGAACGTAGAATACGATGGTTATAATAAACACTCTTTATTTTTGTGTGACAGTGACTAAAATCAATTTTAACATTTTGTTTGTTAGGAAAAGGAATTTGCTAGTAATTTTCATAGATGACATTTTTTTTAAAAGTCCATTTTTAACTTTAAGATAAAACAGAGAAAAAGTGTTTATCTTTACCGGAACCGAAGTTATAAATCTTTGAAAATAAGCATTCAAGTCAAAAATCACGAAATTCACGAAATTTAGAACCGCTCTATTTGCAAAAAAAAAAATCACGAACATATATTTCTCTTTTTTCGATATAAAACCCCTAAAAAATTTCAGCCAAATCAAAAAAGTGTCGGTCAGAAAGGTGTTGGGTTTGTAAAACAATGACCCATTTCTGTATTTTAAATCATTAAAATTTTAAGAATAAAGGAAACAATTATATATTTGAATGCTTTAATAATAGTAGTTTAAGCAATTAGTATTTAATGAGATAGTTTATTTAGCAAAAGTTAAAAATTTGAAAACGAGTGAAAATTTTAAATTTGCAAGAGAATAAAATTCATTAAACACGAATTGATTACACTAGTGTTTTCTCTGACAAAGAATTATGTATTATATAAAATAAAAATGTTTTCTTCAATTAAAATAATAAATCTTTATTTTTTTAATTGAGAAATCAAATTTCTGATTAAGAATCCCTAATGTTAAAAATACCCATTCCGTACAATTAACCAAATTCAACTAACAAAAATAAGAGAATTAAACTTAATTTGATTTTTGAGGAAAATAGCATAGCTATTGTGATTATAATTTAAAAAATAATTTCAAAACAATCATACCAATTGAATAATGATATTTTTATAGGAAAATTGTCATTAGACAATAGTTTAACCTTCACGTGAACAGTATCTACCCGGGTAGATATCATGGTTTTTGTAATTCAATAACTTTATGAGTTTTTAGCCAATCATCATGCCTGTTCAGCTATGTGACTAATTTTTAAATTGATTTCGCAAAATCTGAGAAAAAAATATTTTGGACTTCCTTTTTTTTAGATTTTTATGGTTTTTTAACGCAAGAAAACAATATCAACCCTGGTAGATATTTTTTCCTTGGGTTTTATATGAATATTTTTACTGGTCAATGTGAAAAACAAGTAACAAGTAAGTTAAATATATGCTTTTATTGTATGCTTACACAAAAGCAAAATGATATTATCATATTAATACACGTTTGATATTATTACACGTTTGTTGATATTATGTAAGTTGATATTACGTAAGAAAACAATATCTACCCGGGTAGATATTTTTTTTCCTTTTTTCTTATATGAAAATTTTTACTGGTCAATGTGAAAAATAAGTAACTTTATTTTTAAATGTATGATTTTATTGTATGCTTACACAAAAGTAAAATAAATACACAGTTACGTTTGTTGATATTATGATTTATGTAATATCTACCGGGGTAGATATTGTTCATATCAGTCGCTAAAAATTTCCGTTCATGCGAAGGTTAAGCTCATTTGTCTATAGGTTAGAAAACGATTAGAAAACAATACAATAATGCATAATGTTATTGTGGAAAAAATATACAAATAAAGTTGACATTATTCATTGGACGGATAAAAGGATAAAGTTTTTTAAACTGAATAAATATTTACATTAAAAGACGGCAATTGGTTTAGTGCTTACAGCGGTACAAGGGTTAAATCTGGTACTGATAGTAGTAATATCTTTACTATAGTAAAAATAATTTTAACACGACAAAAAACAAGCTTGATTTAAAAAAAAAATCGATAATTTTCAATGTTCGATGTTTTTGGTAAAATATCAAATCATCATGTTTTTGGTAAAATATCAATTTTTGAATCTGAACTCAAAACCATTCATCTTTAGATTAATAAATATTTGAGATAGCGCATATATAAGCCTTCCCATATGTTAATGAGAGGTTTTCCGTAAACGATAAAAACACGAGATGAATTGGGTACCTTTTTTCTATTTTCCTGCAAAATTGTTTTCGTTGTATATGCTTGTTTGTTTTGTTTGTAGTTATTATGTGGAATTATTATTATATGGAACTGAAGCTATCGCCACATCCCTACTAAAAAGTTTCCTCAACATTAAAACTGTTAAAAGTTAAATAAACACAATTCCACGCGCTACGCAATATTTTTAAGCTGAATGCTTAAAACATTTGTTTTGAAAATTTAGAACCTTAGAGCAAAAGAAGTGTTTTACTTGCTTCAAACAGTTTCCTTAGATCTCCTGTCAATCACATCCTGATATTAGCATTCTCAATTCTCCATTGAGTGCCTTACAACGTCTTACTATTGCGACCTTAATTAGAAAAGGTTCCCACTCATCCCAAGTATAAATTCCTTCAATCTGATACCTGTTGGACTGATAAAATTTACATTTCAAATAAAATCAATTGAACATTTTTTAAATAACATCAAAAAGCATACTGTAATATACAAATATAAAGCTTAACAGCTCACCCATTAAAACTTCTTTATTTTACTTTCCTTAAAAATACAATAAAACCACCTTACATTTGAAATACTTATTTCATATTTATTTATAAAACGATAGGCAATCCAACAAAACGTTAACGCTTTTTATTGTAGGTATCCCTAAAAAGATCAATCCATGTTCAGCCATAACCTATTGAAACAAAACAAAAAATAAAATTGGCAAATCCCTCGAATTATAATTTCAAAAAAGTTCCTCGTTCAACCTTTTTCCACTTTAAATGTACAAACATAAATATGAAAATATGCAAAAAAAAAATTGCTCGCCGTTCAAAATAAACTTACTTTTAGAGATAAACAAGAAATCTATCTCAACCTTAAAAAATTTAAATACATAATTTATTCTTTTATAAATAATTATTATGAAAAGAGATAAAAGAACAACAAACAATAAAATTAGGTTAACATTTTCTATTCAATATATCACGCAAGCTCAAAAGCTTCAAAACCATAATTCCCCATATTTAACGTTTTAGTTTCAAAACTCATCACAGAGCATCTCTGTCGGTTACAAAAATGAAAAATTTGGTTCAAGTATTTTTTGTAAAAATTGACATTTTCCTCTCAAAATCGCAAATAAAACAAGAAAAAAAAACCTGAATTTTCAGCTCTTTACTTCTATGAAAATTTTAGTTTGTATAGAAAATTTGTGTCGTTTATGCGGTGTAATTTTTCTCAAACATTCAATAAAAAAAATTTTTTAAAAACAAATTTTCTCTTATTGTTTTTCATTTCTGATTATATTAAATTTTATTATTTTTATGTTTGAGATATTTCGGAACGGTGATATGTGATGATAATAAGTGAATCGAAAAAAAAAATGTGATTTATTGAAAAGTGTCCACATAAATTGAAATTTAATTGCAATTTATTATTTTGTTTGATAAAAAAAGTTTTGATTGATTAATTTGACAACCCTCGTGTGTTATAAGTGGGTGGTGTTAAATAGATGAACATAACGAGCTTTGCATTTTTTCGTGTTTGTGTTTTCCTTTCAACCATCATTTCATTTATATCCCCTCAAGACGCGTAATTTTTTTTCAAAATTATTTCTTTGTAACATTAAAAATGTTATGTAAATGTGGGAGCGAAAAAGAAAGTTTACATGTAACCTAAAAACTTTTAATGAGTATATTTTTTTTTTCAAAAAAAAAACTTTGTTTTTATTATTTTTGAAATATTTCAACCCCCATACAAAACAGATTTTTGTTTGTTGTTTTTTTGTGTTGCTAAAGAAAGCTATTCCCATCTCAAGTTTTTTAAATCATATAATTTATTATAGTTGTAAAACGTATGCTGAAAATTTATTTTGAATTTTGATTAAAGTTTGAGTGCATTCACTTTTGGATATCGGTGTTGGATTTAATTTAAACAAAAAAAAAATGAAATTAATGTTTAAGTGTAATAAATGTGAAATTAAAATTCTTTTATTTAATTTAAAGTAAATATAAAAAAGATAAGTTGATAAAAAGGGAGTTAAAATGGTGATAGCATTGTATATCCTTCTGTTATCATTTTTAACTCCAAATATTTGGTGTGGTGGTAATAGTGGAAATAGTAATAATAATTATAATAGTGGAAATGGTTTAAATAGTGATCAAGCACAGTTAACATCACGTGTTGTTCATACAAAATATGGTGCAGTTTCAGGTATTATAGTACATTTAGATGCAAGGCATTTAGAACCAGTTGAGGCATTTAAAGGAATACCATATGCATCTCCACCGATTGGCTCGTTACGGTTTATGCCACCGGTGACCGGAGCTTTGTGGTCAGGAGTTAAAAAAGCTGAAAGGTTGGTATTCAATATTTTTATATTTGTACTTTATTTGCCTATAAATGGAGTCTATTAACTCTTGATGGATGTGCAATTTATTTAACTCAGCAATGCTCATTTTCAATATTCCTATCACAACGATGATTTTGGTTTAGGAAAACGGCAAAAAATCTAAAATCATGGTAGGTGATCGATCTGTTGACTCAACTAAACATCTTCCTGTTAAAGTTAAACATTTCAAGAAAAACATTATTATTACATGAGAGCAGTGGTGGATTTACGTATATGGTCGGGTCTAGAGCAGTAACATTTTAGGGGGAGAGCAAAATTTTAAAGGTTGCATTCATAATGCAATTTTAAAATCATTTTAATTTAGTTTTGCGTAGAGTATTTAAAATAATTTTTAAATTCAAAAATTATTATGTACCATTGAGAAAGTTAGACTGAGAAGAAGTTATAATCCTCAACTTAAATCTGTTTCGATTTATAAAATAAATAAAACAATCACTTTATTTTATTTAATTCACTTGATTGAAAGCCAATTTAATTTTAGATAATAAAATTTATTTAACAATTTTATAAGTCTTAAAACACGAGTTTTTGCTTGACCGAGTACTTGAATTTAAAAAAAAAAACCAAATTTTTTACTAAAATTTTATTGTATGTAATTTTTGGCAAAATAATTTTTTTATCAACTTCTGTTGATTTGTGCTGTCGTTATTAAAACTTTGTGTTATGTGCTGATTTCGGCTAGTGTTGCCGCTACAAACACTCCCCCACCAGATGAAAATTTGTAAATTTTGCTCGATTATAACTAAAATATACCCTTTTGTTGTTGTGTTGTGTATTGCTTTTTTCTGCCGACAAGATGCTGTAGGCTAGTTTTAACCTGTCGATGCCAATCGTCGTGTTCTTTCCTTGAATGTCTACTACTAAAAATTTACGCAGTTTGCGTACAACTGGAAACGGCCCTTCGTAAGCTGTACTAAGGGGTCCTCTTACTTTGTTCACTCGGACAAAAACGTAAGTAGAGTGGTTGAGATCTTTAGGAACGGAGATGCCGGTCTGTTTGGGTTGCCTGGTGAAAATTGGGATTAAGGTCTGCATGTTTGCTAGCAATTTCGTAATAAACTCAGATGTGTCAGGAGTGTTGGCTGTAGGAGAGTCGACAAAGAATTCGCCGAGACCTTAAGAGTTTGATACACTAGTTCTGCCAGTGTGCAGTTGAGGTCTTCCTTGAATGAAGTTCTTATGCCTAGTAAAACCAGTGGAAGTTCAGTGCTCCAATGAACGGTATTGCATCTAAGTTGGCGATGGAAGCGTTCGATAAGACCGTTTGCTTTTATGGATTGTAAGCAGTTCTGCGGATTTGAAGCAGATTGGATTAGAATTGTCGCCCAAGATCTGTCGTTACGATTGAAGGACTACCAAATCTGAAGACTTATTCTTTTAAAAGTGTTGATGCTATGGTACTTGCTGCCATATCCTTTATAAGGTATGCTTCTGGCCAACGTAAGAAGTGGTCTACTGTTGTTAGTATGTAGCTGAAACTGTTTGATTGCGGAAGTGGTCGATGTGGATATGGTCAAATCTGCAATTCGGGAATTCAAATTTATACGAATCGCAGATTTTTTGGGTTTATGAACTTTTGATCGTTGATACGATTCACAAGATTTAGCCCATATCGATGCGTCTACATTCATTCGTGACCAAAACTACTTGGATGTAATTATTTTCGCGTTGCACGTATGCCAGGATGTATGAATAAACCATGCAAATGATCGAAAATCGTTTTTCTGATGCTGTGTGGGACGTATGGTCGATTATAACAAGAAGATGTCTCGCACCGGATGTTGTCTTTGCTGCCTGATGATTGTATGAACCTAAGTCTAACTTTTGATGATCTTGACGGTTTGTCAGGATCAAATAATTTCTTAAGTTCATCGTCTTCCTGTTGCAATTGCGGTAAGTCTTTCAAGTTGAAAGTTGAAGTGTAGATTTCTGTAGAAGCTTCTTCACCAGAACATGATAAACAACAACTGACGACATTGTCTTTACCTTTGATGTGTTGTTTGTCTGTAGTGAACTGTGCGATGAAATATAAATGACGTAGGTGTCGAGGACTTCTTAAAGTTTTTGAAGAAATTGCTGTGATCAGAGGTTTGTGATTAGTGTAGATAGAGAAATTTTGACCTCTGAAAAAATAGCGAAAAATGTTTAATTGCGAGATAGATTGCTAATAGCTCTCTATCAAACGCAGAATATTTTGCTTCAGTAGAAGTGAGTTTCTTGGATAAAAATGCAAATGGCTCCCAACATCCATTGTTGTACTGTTGTAGTACAGCTCCGACTACAGTGTTCGAAGCGTCTGATGTTACGCTGAACTGTGTGTTGTCCAACGGGTGTGCTAAAAAAGTAGCGGCAACAAGAGATTCTTTGACCTTAATGAAAGACTAGACACGTTACATTCTTTTTGCCAAAAAATTAGATTTGTTATTGCCTCATTTAATCAGTGATGCCAAATGCCCGTGAATAGGCCACGTATAAAGCGGTGATAATAATTTACCAAACCTACGAACTGCTATATTTGGCTGATTGATGTTGGAGCTTGAAACTTGGAGATGGCAGTAACTTTTTCTTTGGATGGGAGTATGCTGTTTTTTGAAATAAAGTGGCTCAAAAAACCAAGTGATTTTTGCCCGAAGATGCATTTTGAAGCTTTAATATTGATGCCATATTCGGTTGGACGAGTGAAAACTTTCTCCAAGTACCGAAGATCTTCTGATTCGGATTCGGCTAGCTATAAGGATATCATCTATATAGATGAAGACGAAAACCAGTTCCTTTGTTACTTCGTTGATGAAGCGCTGGAATGTCTGTGCTGAGTTTCGTAAGCCAAAAGGCATACGGGTAAACTCGAACAATCCGAAAGGTGTTGTTATGGCTGTTTTATGAATATCCTCATCTGCCATTGTGATCTGGTGATAAGCTCTTACCAGATGTATTTTGGAAAAATATTTGCATCCTGATAGTTGCAAGGAAAAATTTTGTATGTTGGGGATGGCATATTTATCCGGAACAGTAGCAGCATTAAGCTGTCTGTAGTCTCCACAAGGTCGCCAGTCCTTGTCCTTGTCATACTTTAAAAATTTCAATGTTGCTTTTCGTATAATTATAGAATTAGTTTCCATCTTGAGAAGATCAATCGAATCGGCAAATAACTTATGCAAGGGAAGTTAGACATATTTTTTACTCAATGCTAGTTTTTATAAAGATATACCGAGTATAAACAAATTCAATACCGCAATACGGTTTATAATACGGTTCACTGCTCCGATAGAATATTTAATATCATGAATTATAAGAACTTAATCACATTTCGTACAGTTGTCGGTCCAGTCTATTTTTCGAGTTAATAAAACATTTCAAGTTTAAAAAGATTACTTTTCAAATTACCACAAAATATATTAACGACGCTGATGCATAAGCCTGACTTTACCACCTCTTCTGGGAATGGAGAATTCAAGTGAGACTTTCGAAAACCGCGTATATGTAAGTTATTGATGTTTATGACACTTTGCTTAATAGCGCTCTAGAACTGATGTCATTCAATTCTAAATTTTTTCCTAAATATTCACCAAAATTAATTTTTTAACAATGGCTGTAGTATCCCAACATTCTGGTGTGCGAAAAATAAAGTGCCAAATTTTTTTTTACTGGCAGCTACAAACCAGAAGTTGAGATGCAAAACTGATTAAAATAATTTTAAAAGGGTGCACACTAGTGACGCATCAGGTCCTAAAAACACAAATAGCTGGGTATCAGATTTTTATTTCATAATAACCGGCCGGAATATTATGAACTATAAACCAGGTACAATTATGTAATTTAATTTTCGTTTATAAACAAACCAATAATTCTGCAAATTTTTATTTTTAACAATTTAATTACTTAAAAGTGCACATTACGCCTAAAAGGGCCCATACACGATCAATCATGAATTTCAATCTTGACTGATAATAAAAATTCAAACATGTTTAAAATTTCATCAGTCGTGAAATTTGACTGTCACTCATTATCAGTCATATACATACACAATCAGTCATGAATATTAATCACGTTGATTGTCCTTCAAAATTGATAATGTATGGGCCATATAACGGTGAAATGTTCAAAACAAACAATACAAGTAAAAATATCGCAACGCTGATGCATAGGCTAATTTCACCACAGTTCTGGAAACAAAATGTTCTGAATATAAAGTGAGCTTATATCCATAACATACTTAAATTAATGGCTAACCAATGTTATAGGTTTCGCCTACTTAGTTCTAATCATATAAATATTAAAGGAAGCTGTAGTGTACCAACAATTCAACAAATATAAATTCTGTTGTACGAAAAAAAGTAAAAAAAATTTTACTGGAAGTGACGAACCGGAAATTCGGACGCAAAGCTGTTGTGAACCATACTAAATGCTTATATACCAAATCTCATCTAAATCGGTTATCAGGTACAGGTGCTATTGAGCTTACAAAAAAAACAGGTGCTCGGGGACCGCCCACCACTTTGTTCACTATCGCTGAAAAACTTATCAGTTCTTTGCCATACATATTTGCATCTTTTTAGAAAGTGTCATCAAAATTCATTCACGAACGATTGTTGTATGCTCTCAACATACATTGAAAAAATGGTGACACAATAAATAAGAGTTTGGGAGGCACCCACCAATTATCATTTAAGTCTCCATCTTTTTCAAAGTGTCATTGAAATTGATTAATGAATGAAGTCTGTATGCTCCCAACAAACTTTAAAAACAAAGTGTGAAAAGTCAGAAGTTGTATGGTAGACCCCTCGTTACCTAGATCAATGTGTCCCAAAAATTGTAATTACCTTCTCACACTAATTGGAACCTTTTTCATAAGTTTCATCATAATCACTTCATTATTTTAGGCTGTAGTGTGTGTAAGGACACTGAAAAAATTCCAAAAATTGCCAAACAAATTTTTTTACCGGAAGTGAAAAACCGGAACTTGGGATGCAGAGCTGTTGTAAACCGTACCAAATGCTTATGTACCAAGTTTAATCCAATTCGATTATCAGGTACAGATGTTATGAAGTTGTCAAAAAAACAGGTGCTCGGGGGACTCGACACACCACCACTTTGTTAAATATAGCGCAAAAACTAATCAGCTCTGTGTCATACATAATTGCATCTTTTTCCAAAGTTTCGTCAAAATTCATACACGAACGAATGTTGTATGCTCCCAACAAACATTGAAAATATGGTGGAAAAAACCACCTATTGTATGGTGAACCCTCTAACACAATGTACCTCAAAAGCTGATGAAATCATTCTTATGTTACTTGAAATTTTTTACCAACGTTTAATGAAAATCGGGTATGGTATGCAGAAATATTGGAAACAGTATTGAAACCTTAAATATCAAGTTTAAAAATGATCATAAGCCGGGATTAGAAGTTATTGAAGATTTAAACTTAGACGTATTCGGGAAATTTGAAATGAATCCAGATCTTCCATTTTTAAGTGAACCTAGACCATTTGCCAAAGTTTTATCAAATCCTATGCAGGAATGTCACGAGCCCACCCACCTCCCAACCACCCACCCACAAACGTACACCAACATTTTCAATGGCTATTTAGATAAAGGAAGGGCTAAAATAAAAGAAAAAACAAAATTTGGGGTATGTAAGATTTTTTTTCTCGATAGATTGCATTTTTTAGTTAGACTTCTTGGAGCGGATATTCAAAATAACCTGAAATGGAATAACATGTGTTCAACCTCGCTAAATCTGCAATGCAAAAATTAGGATTCTTGAGTCGATGTAAAAAGTATTTCAATCCCGAGCAAATTTTGCTACTCTTCAAATCCTTTATTCGTCCATGTATGGAATACTGCTGTCATGTTTGGGGAGGTGCCTGACAGTCAACAATAAAATGTCTAGACTCTGTACAGAGAAAAGCAATACGGTTGATTAGTAATACCAAACTAACGGACCAGCTTGATTTACTCTAGCACCGAAGTTATGTGGCTGAATTGTCAATCTACTATAAATATAACTTTAGCGAATTCTCCTCTAAGGAAATTCAAAATATTCTTCCACCATGTGCGCAGTATAATCGACAATTAAGGACTGCCGAGTTATCTCATCCATTTGTTGTACAAATACCTTGTTGTGGAACTGTGTCCTTCCAGAACGACTATTTGAATACAGTGGCCAAATTGTGGAACTCAATGCCCTCCTCTGTATTTCCCGATGAATTTTCCCCTCAGGCATTTAAAGAAAATGTAAATCGTCATTTAAAACAATTAGTATAGTTGTCCTTATATCCTCTTTCCTTCCATTTTCCTCTTCTCCTTCCTTTATAGTTGACATGGTATCTTCGGATATTCAAAGAGTCTAAATAATTAATATTTCATATTTAGTGTGCTAAACATGTCTAACTAATTAATAAAAAAAAAATTACTTCACTCAATTTAAAATTTTGGTGAAGTAAAAATTCTACATAAATAAAACCAGATGTATTGTTTTGCAATAAAATTTATTGAAAATTATTTATCATGATTTGAATTTGAACGAATTTAAAAAAATTTAAGTATAACGAAAAAAAATTGCATGCTTTAATTTGAGAGCTGTAAGCCGGATTTCAACTAAGGTAATCACCTCGCAGAGTATGACCCTGAGTCCCAAAGCTAAGGGGAGTAATCCGCGCTTCATTTTCCTCTTTGATGATTCTAAGGTAAATGTCCAAATTGCGGATCGTTTTTTGCGTTTTAAGGTTTTGAAAGTTCCTACAATAAAATGTGTATTTATAAAAATACAAATTTGCTTCCCATTACTAAGATTGTATAATATTTTCTGAATTTAGTTAAAAATAACTCGTAATTTATATGCGAATTGTTCAGAATTTAGCAAAACATTATTTAATTGCAATGTCCTTAATGTGGATCGTCTTAAAAAATTGTATTCCCTAAAGCGGATCGTTTGCTGTCCCAAATGTGGATCTCATTAGAGATTCTCTATTTGTTGCACAAAAACAAATAATTTATGGGAAAAAATTGTTCATTTTTTTAAAGGATATCCTGAAATACACGCAAGATTTGAATTTGCCGTCATTTATGCGGTTAAGTGTTTGCAACTACAAAATAGTAGTTTGTGCTACAAGTTTTGAAATGAAGATTTTTTCAGCACTAGTCCTAAGTTTTCAATACAAGCGAAGCGAGTATTGAAAATTAGGACGTGTGCTGAAAATAATTCATTTCAAAACGAGTTGCACACAACGTTTTCTGCACTTAAGTACCACAATAGACAAAAAATAAAAAAAAATTACAAAAATCACTACAAAAAAACTACGCGAAGTATTGATCGATCAACAATGCCTTGACAATATGCAATTTGGGTTATATGCAAGAAAAAAACGTCATTTGTTCTTGATTGTTCCCACACTACAAACGCGTTTTCATTTCGCGTGTATTTTATTGAGAAACTGCAAAAAAATTAGCTCAGGGGAGGATTCCGATTTGGAAGGAGCAGCAGAAAGAGCTTTGCAAGGTTTATTGCCGGTAATATCCAAAGAAAAATACGAAAAAACGTATCGAGCGTTCAAACCAATGGTGCTGTGAAAAAAAAATTAAAGTGATTGAGGAAAACAAGTTGCTTGTTTATTTCGATACCGAGATGAAACAATTCCAATCGTCAACTACAAGGAGCATTTACTCAATGTTAAAATCCACGTTGAACGTGGAGGACAACATCGATATCTCAAAATTCAACAATTTTCGAGTTCTTTTGAAGCGTAAAAATGACAATTATTTTGCGAAGAAATCAAGAATCTTCACCATTGAAGAAATCTACAAATTCCTAAAGGACGCTCCCGACGATGTTTATTTGGCTACGAAGGTAAAATTTGCTGATAATTTTTTTGTTCACAATTTTAAGGTGGCCCTTATTGTCGGTGTCTATGGTGTTTGTCGACGAAGCGAATTATTGAATTTGAACGTAAAGGATGTCGAATACATGGACAATGGCATTAAAATTACCGTACCGAAAACGAAAACCAAAATCATTCGACAATTTGTCATCAACGAAGGAAGTGATCGGGACGTAAATTCGGTTGCCATTTTCAAGATGTATTCAGGACTACGTCCTCATGGCGTTATCACCAACATATTCTTTTTGGGTTTTCGTAAAGGCAAATGCGTCAAACAGCCGATTGGCATTAACACGATTGGAGGCTATCCGAAGACAATTGCAATTTTCTTGAATCTTTCGTCACCGGGTGAGTACACTGGTCATTGCTTCCGTCGATCGTCTGCATCCTTGTTGGCAGATTCGGTTGTGAATTTAACTACAATTAACCAACATGGTGGTTGGGAGTCTGATAAGGTTACAGCAAAATACATTCAACATTCGCACAACAATAAACGTAAAATTGCTGACAGCATCATGGGTTCGAAAATTGTTAGAGCTGATAACGTTTCAACGACCTCATCAACCACTGCTCAATCCAGTGAATCAATCATTGAAAATGGCAATGTTTCAGCCGGTACAACTGTTACAATAATTTCGAGTCAAACAAGCCGAACAAACTTGAAAGTGGTTGGAGAGCCTTTTCCACAACCACCGATTCCTGGAGGATATTCATTCAATAACTTGCACAATTGCTCTTTCTACTTTGGTCAAAAGTAATGTTTTCATTCATTTCTACTTTATTAATAAAAATGTTTACCAACACAAACGCACCGTTTCGTCTTTTAAATTGGCAGCAGTGCGGAAATGAAAAATCAGTGCGGAAATAACTCACTTTTCCGCACTCAAACGAGTTTCGATATATGTCGTATTGTGATACTGGAGTGCAGAAAACAACTTAATGTATGATAGTTTAGGTTTAGTAAAAATAACACGAAAGTACAACGCGTTTTTTAATTATTGAACAATATTTAAAAAAATACAATCAGTTTGGCGGCACAGTTCGCAAATTTCGTGCAAAATATTATGGTCAGCATGTTAATTTAACTTCGTCAACTAGGAAGCTATTGAAAAGTAATTGAAAAGTTAGAGAAGTAATTGAGTAATTGAAAAATTCAGAAACAGTTGGTTTATTTAATGCAAGTAAGCAACATTCATCGGTTGTAACATAGACGTTGAATTCGGTAGGAGAGTGATCACTATGATGAAAATGATTTTAGGACCAACATGACATGGCGTTAAAAATTAGTTCAGTCCAGAATCATCATGAATAGGGAATTCGTTTCAAATGTATGTTGACTTCGGGGAACCATTTTCATAATATAGCTATGGCGACTTGTGCACGAATATTTACTAAATATTGTGTCACTCTTTTAGATTTTTTTTTTTAATTTTGTACCGCGGAGCGACCTATTAAGAGAAATTCTTATGCAAGTGAAACTTGAATGGAATGAGAAATTCTTATGCAAGTGAGATTTGAATGCAACATTATTTGGGCATATGGTTATTCTAGGTAACGAGTAATATCTTGCAGTTTTGAAAAAATACTTGTTGCGCCTTCTTTTTATCAGGGTTTAGATTTTTTAGGTGGTTATATAATGTGGTTCTTACTTACGTGCGGTTCTTTACTGACTGTATGAACAGTCATTCCATTCTTTACAACGTCTAGAACGCATTTTTCCTTTCATCAACAAAATACAAAAAAAATAGTTTTAACCAAGATCTTCATTCGGTACAAAAGAATTTCATGCAAGTTCCTAATTCGGATCGCGCGGTCCACATTAGAGACATCGATGCGATTTTTAAACATTGAGTTCTTTCTAAAGCTTAGTTTAAAAAACCTCGCATATCAATTATTTTTAATTACAAATACCATCAGAAACAAGCTGGCCTTAGTTGGACCTACACTTTTTTGTTTAGTTTAATGCGAATTTTATCAAAAAACATGCCTATCGAACAGTGAATTCAGCTAAGCGTTTCAACAAATTCATTTTCAAAAAATAAGAAATATATTTAGAAAAACCTAGATCCGAATTCGCTCAGGTTGAAAATTCGTCTAGTCTGGTATTAACTGTAATTAAAGTTTTAATATTACTGATTTTTTTGTAATAGTAAATTCGAATTAAAAATTGCGAGGATTTGATCTTAAATTGGATCGCACCGATCCACAATTGGGCAAGATCGAAAATACGATGTACATAATGTGAACCTACTCAAATTATACCTTAATTAATTTTTTTTTGAAAATGAAGATTTTTTAGGATAAATTGTATATATATACCTACTTAGTCGTAAAAATAAAAAAACACTAAGTTATATTATTTAGTAAGGCACGTTCCTTAGGCTTATTTTAGTAAGGCACGTTCCTTAAGAAAAAATTAACAAAATGTCAATTTGACTGTTTTGTATTTTGTACTGCCGACGCAGTGAATATCTAAGTGATAAAACTAATGTTTGCAAGTATTTTATCCCGCTCAAAATCTGACACAGGCAATATTGGACTTGAATTTATATTTCTTGATAATCTAAACATTTGAACACCCATCATTTTTCTTATTTTGAATGAATTTCTGTTAGACGATCCACAATTGGTACAACGATCCACATAATGGACGTTTACCTTATATAATTTTTACTACATCCTTAGAAACTGATTTCATAATCTTCATTTTTGCTGTTTAAGATATAATCCATATAATGTGAAAAACTCGTTTTACTCTCGTTAATAGTGTTCCGTATAAAAAACGGAACCCTAAAAACGTAACCCAATTTCTTTTACACTTACAAAACACTATTATATTGTAACGTTTCTTAGCCGAGTTACAATTATTTAGTTCGATCACTAAATCAGGAAATTTAAAACACAATGGATTTTCTAAACGTTATAATTTTATTCGTTCAAGATTTTACAATAAAAATATTTCTCCTATTACTATTCCCCTTTTAGTTCTTCTTGTACTAACAATGTTTCACTACTTATAATTCTTTTATACTTGTTCACAATATCACTTTTAACTTTCTACTTATAACACTTTTAATTTTACTTCGCCTTTATCACTGCTAAATTTTTATACTTTTTGTATCACTAACAATTTTATACTGGTTGTATCCTCGAACAACACCTTTTATATATACTACATGAAATAGCCTCGAAACTGCTGTAATGTTCTAGATAGAACACACCCTTTTTTTTCCTTTATCAACAATAAGACGATCTGCAAATATTGACACCTAGGTGTGAAATCTATTCTTTTCAATTGTTTTATTTACCAATTTTTATTTCGTTAACCAATCCTTATTCGATAAAACAAATACTTCCTATTAAATGTTTACTTTGGTTGCATTGTTACCTTTTGTATCTTTTGATTTTTATATTTGTAGAACTAACGAGAATTTTCTTGAAAGTTCTATTGTTTTTGTGTTCTATCATCTTCCATAATCGTCACATTCTCCCCCACTTATTTCTGTTCGTCCCGAATAGAATCTAAATCTCCCCCTCTGTAGGGTGCTAATCTTTCTAGATGAACGACTTTTGGTTTCGCTCGTTGACCTTTCTTTATTCGATAAACGACATCGTTTAATTTTGTTATGATGGTATAAGGTCCTTCCCAAGATGTTTGTAGTTTTGGAGATAGTCCTTTTCTCCGCTGTGGATTGTGTAGCCACACTAGTTGTCCTTCCTCAAATCCTTTGTTGTTTGCGCGAATGTCATACCGAGCCTTCATTCGATCACTGGATATCTGTGCTTTCTGTCTGACAAACGTGTGTACCTCCTCAAGTTCTTTTTGAAGTTTATTAACATAATCTTGTACACATAATGTTGACGATGGAATAATCCCAAACTTCAGATCACCAGGTAGCCGTAAATCATTTCCAAAAATGGTTGTAGCAGGCGTCGTTTTGGTTGTATCATGCACTGCTGATCTATAAGCCATCAAGAATAACGGAATATGACGATCCCAATCACGTTGATTCTTGTTCACTACTTTTGCTAGATATTTCTCAAGAGTAGCATTAAATCTTTCAACCATGCCATCTGATTGGGGATGTGAAGCAGTTGTTCTAGTTTTATTAATTCCAAGCATCTGACAGATTTCTTGAAATATGGTAGATTCAAAATTTCTTCCTTGATCTGTGTGAATTTCCATCGGTACTCCGTAGCGACTTATCCAATTGCTAACTACTGCTTCAGCGATCGTTGTTGCTTCTTGGTTTGGTATTGCACACACTTCTGGCCACTTGCTAAAATAATCCATTATGACTAGCACATATTTGTTGTTGTTATCAGAAGTCGGAAATGGTCCAGCTACATCCATCGCAATTCTCTCGAATGGTGCTCCTACATTATACTGCCTCATGTTACCACGGCTTCTTCTTGCAGGTCCCTTTGCAGCCGCACATTGATCGCATGCTTGACACCATTCCACTACCGATTGACGTGCTCCTGACCAATAAAATCTACGCCGTACTTTAGCAAGGGTTTTGTTAATACCCAGGTGACCGCCACTGGTTCCTTCATGATATTCCTTTAATACTTGAGGTATTCTTATTTTGGGAACTACTATCATTGATTCTTTAACTGATCCGTCAGGACTTTCCCAAATTCTTTTCAAGCATCCATCTTCAATACAGAGGCTGTCCCATTGTGCCCAATATGCCTTCAATGTTTGACTTTTATCGGCAATCTCACTCCATGTAGGTTTTTCTCCCTTTTCCTTGCACTTTATCATGGGTGCCAAGCTCGGATCTTCCAGTTGCTCCTTCCTTACCACTTCATGCGTCCAGTCTTCACTAGGAAGCACTTGCAGAAGCCTGACATCAATAATGTTTTCCTTACTTTCCGCCCGATTACAGTGCTTGCATTCCACCTGGCATGGCCTTCTTGATAATGCATCAGCATTTCCATGTGCACTTCCCCTTCGATGTTCAATGTCGAAATCATAAGCTTGTAAGCGTTCAATCCATCGTGCTACTTGTCCTTCCGGGTTCTTAAATTGCAGTAGCCACCTCAATGCTCCATGATCAGTTCTCAAATGGAATTTTTGACCGTACAAATATTTGTGAAAATGTTTTACACATTCCACTATAGCCAGCAATTCTTTACGGGTTACACAATAATTCCTTTCTGGCTTGGACAGTATTTTTGAGTAATAAGCTATTACTTTTTCTTGTCCATCAATTTCTTGAGATAACACTCCTCCTATACCATCATTGCTGGCATCAGTGTCTAATATGAATTTAAAATTTGGTATAGGGTAAGCCAGAACTGGTGCTGTGCACAATCTTTTCCGAAGCTCCACAAAAGCATCTTCTTGCTTTTCGGTCCATTCAAAAGCTTTATCCTTCCTCGTGAGCTCATGTAGACTCTTAGCAACATTGGCAAATCCTGGTACAAAACGTCGGTAGTAAGTGCACAATCCCAGAAAACTGCGAAGCTCATGTAAATTCTTAGGTCTTGGCCATTCTTTTACTGCTGTGATCTTATCAGCATCTGTGTGTATTCCATTCGTTGTTACTTTGTGCCCCAAGTACTTTACTTCTTCTCTGAATAGTGTACATTTGTTTGGACTCAATTTTAGTCCTGCTGCTTGGATTCGCTCGAAGACTTCTTCTAAATTTTTCAAATGATCGTCGAAATCCTTGCCCATTACAATGATGTCGTCCAAGTACACAAGGCACGTTCTCCAATGTAATTCTTTCAGCACACGTTCCATTAAACGTTCAAATGTTGCGGGAGCATTACATAGTCCGAATGGCATAACGTTAAACTGCCATAGCCCACTACCCACAACAAAACGCTGTCTTTTCTCGATCCTCTTCTTGGACTTCTACCTGCCAATAACCACTTTGCAGATCTAATGTTGAGAATATTTTGGCACCTGATAATGTGTCCAAGGTATCATCAATTCGAGGTAATGGGTAGCTATCTTTCTTTGTTACTGCATTCAGTTTTCTATAGTCGACGCAGAATCTCATAGTTCCATCCTTCTTTCCAACTAAAACCACAGGTGAACTCCATGGACTATCTGATTGCCCGATAACACCAGCCATTTTCATATCCTTTACCATTCTATCAGCTTCTTCCCGTTTTGCTAATGGTAATCTTCTTGGTGCTTGGCGAATCGGCATCTCTGCTCCCGTGTCAATTTTATGTTTAACAAGATTAGTTCTTCCGTTGTCTGCTGATGTGCTGCAGAAGATGGACGAATAACGTTCGAGCAACTGCTCTGCTTCTTTCTTTTGTTCTTTTGTAAGCTCTGTTGTCCACTTCTGTAGTAGATTTTGTATTTCTTTCTTCTGCGTTTGATTTTCGACTTTCCTTTCTGTGTGCTGTTGTTCACATTTCACAATGGTAGTTACTTCTTCACATTTACCGACGATCGTTCCTTTCTTGAGGGTTTTTATTTTGTCCGACAGATTTAGTGTTCTAATCGGTATTCTTAAGTTTTCATCTGGTACAACTAATGTTTTCCCTATAATGATCTCTTGATGTTGTAGACCATTTTCATTGGCTTCCACAACCCACAACCTTGGTGACCCAGAATCTCCCTCCAATCTTCCCCAGATGATTGTTTCGGTATTAGGTGCCAGCTTTTCGCGATGTTCCAATATTATTCGCCTCATACTTGATTCTGCACCATTCATCTGAAGAACCAACTCTACGTTACCATACTTGAGTACTCCATTTCCAGCGTCTATTACAAATCCATTCGGCCTCATGAAGTCCATTCCCAAAATTAATTCATCAACGATGTCTGCCACTAGAACTTCATGCTGAAAGTGCGTACTTCCAATTTTTATATCGGCAATTTTGCTTCCCCTGATAGTTGCACTTTCCCCTGTTGCTGTTTGTATTCGATATTTTTCTGCTGGTTGTAATTCCCCTTTTAGTAAATCTGTACGGACTATTGTGCGAGTTGCTCCAGTATCTAGCGTAATGATACAGTTGTTGTCATCAATTTTAGCTCCAATCGTTAAACTGTCACCATTCCTTGCGATTCTTGAAATAGGGATGGAGATTATGGGGCATTCGGTTGTGGGAGCCAGCTTACGCCCCTTAAAGCTGACTCGTTTTAGTTTAACCCTTCCGCTGCTATTTGACCATCCTCTCCCGCTTGAGCCTTTTCTTCAGATGATCTCCGTCTGATTGGTGATGTTGATCTTCCCCGTTTTCGTCTGGCCTCTCTGCATTCTCGAGATATGTGACCAAGTTTGTCACATACCCAACATCTTATTCTACTGTTGAATTCTCTGGATCTTTTTTGGGGCCTAAAACTATCCTCTTCTTCCATTTCTACACGGCGTACTTTGATTGTTGGTTTGACAATTGCTTGTGCCGTCTCACTAGTCAATGCACAAGCTATTGTTTCAGCAAATGTAGCTTTAGGCGTCATCACAGCTGACTTCCGCGTCTCTGGATCTCTTATGCCGTCGATGAACGCATCTATCTTCATTCTTTCCATATAGTCTGGTGATGTATTTCCATGTGCCATATGTACCAGACGTTCGATCGCAGACGAAAACTCTTGCAGACTTTCTCCAATTCGCTGATAGCGACCCTTCAACTCAAGTCTGTATATCTCCCGCTTGTGGTCACTACCATACTTGCGATCTAAAGCTTTCATGATCTCATTGTAGCTCCTTCGATCTTGTTCTGGAACTGCTTGTATTGTTTCTGCTGCTTCACCCTTCAGTGCCACTATTAAAGCTGCCACACGATGTGTTTCGTTCCAACTGTTCTGATCAGCTGCCGTTTCAAATTGGAATTTGAAAATTCCAAACGATGATGTACCATCGTATGGGGGCGGTTTTAACTTCATGCTATGTGTTTGTTGAACCGTGTGAATTGTTTTACCATTAATTTCAACATCTTGAAGCCTTTTTTCAAAATTCACAACCATTGATTGTACTTTCTGGTTTTCGTCGAGAACTTTCTGCTCCAATTGCTTTACTTCTTGTTGTACTTTCTCGACCTCTCCATGGAATGTGTTTGAAATTTGAAGAATCTTTTCTTCCATTAATTGCTTCATTTCTTCTCGATTTGTTGCCAATTGTTTATCGATGTTTGCAGACTGTTGATTGATGGTTATGGACTGCTGCTTTATTTCTTCTCGACTTGCAGCTAATTGTTGATCGATGTTTGCAGACTGTTGCTTTATGTTGACATCTAACTTTTTCATTTCATTACTCATGCTGTTACTTTGCAAATCTAACTTTTTGTTCATAACCTCCATGTTTGCCTTTACATCTGCTCTCATGTTGAAACTCATTTGCTCCATCATAGCCATTAACTGTGCAAAGTCGTTGTTTGCTGGTACGACTTGCCTCGTTGCTTCAACAGCACCATCTTTAGCTTCACTATTTCCTGCATCTGGATTTTCATCTGCTTCTTCTTGCCCAAAACGATATTTTTCTGGATCCAATCCAGCTGCTTCCATAGCTTTTATTAATCGCTCTTTCAACTCATTCTTAGTTCCCGTTGTTGAAAGATTCCTTTTCTCCAATTCGCTCTTCAGATCTTGAACTTTTAATCCATTCAAATCCATCTTATTTCCCAATCTCACTTCTGACACCAGTTGTAACGTTTCTTAGCCGAGTTACAATTATTTAGTTCGATCACTAAATCAGGAAATTTAAAACACAATGGATTTTCTAAACGTTATAATTTTATTCGTTCAAGATTTTACAATAAAAATATTTCTCCTATTACTATTCCCCTTTTAGTTCTTCTTGTACTAACAATGTTTCACTACTTATAATTCTTTTATACTTGTTCACAATATCACTTTTAACTTTCTACTTATAACACTTTTAATTTTACTTCGCCTTTATCACTGCTAAATTTTTATACTTTTTGTATCACTAACAATTTTATACTGGTTGTATCCTCGAACAACACCTTTTATATATACTACATGAAATAGCCTCGAAACTGCTGTAATGTTCTAGATAGAACACACCCTTTTTTTTCCTTTATCAACAATAAGACGATCTGCAAATATTGACACCTAGGTGTGAAATCTATTCTTTTCAATTGTTTTATTTACCAATTTTTATTTCGTTAACCAATCCTTATTCGATAAAACAAATACTTCCTATTAAATGTTTACTTTGGTTGCATTGTTACCTTTTGTATCTTTTGATTTTTATATTTGTAGAACTAACGAGAATTTTCTTGAAAGTTCTATTGTTTTTGTGTTCTATCATCTTCCATAATCGTCACAATATATTTATATTTCGTTTTTAATGGAAATTTTTTTTTTAAATAATTATAATTCACATTATGTATTTATATTGGGTATCAACTTAAAACACAGAGACAAAATTAATTAAATTAAATTAAACTATAAATATATTTTTCTGATGTAATTCCCGTCAACTGCCAAACTTTTGTTTAAACTAATTTAAGTAACTAAAAAAATTGTACTATTAAACTATATTTAAATTCTTTCAATAAATTTGTTTTAATTATGCCATAAAATAGAAATTGAAAAAGATTTCTAAACCAAGAAGCTAAAGAATCCACTTCAAGCATTTAAGATCATGCACGAACTGTCTAGAATTATATATTTACATCATTATTTATTCGTATTATTTACCGAAAGCTAAAAAAATTGAAAGAAAAAAGCCATTGAATTCACAGTTCTATTATGGAATAGAACGAACAATTAGAGTTTACATTGACAGTATTCGATCGGCAAAATTATTATTTCAACGCACGTACTTGAAAGGAGTTTCAGGAAAACCGCTTCGTAACAAGGTCAGAAAAGTGATTGGTTCGTAGCCCATGTAATATTTTGGCCAATTTTATATAAAAGTTAGACGATATTACCAGTTTTATCTCTGATACTAATTACATTTAGTATTTTTTATTATGTTGCAGCAATTAAAAGCGTTTCATTATATTCACGGACCGGTGACATGTGACATTCCTCATTTATATGGCTCTATGAGTCAATGAATTCAAATGACATCAAGTTACGGATTATTTATTTTTACACTTGAGTACACTTGCTGTAGCATGAGCAATAAATTTTAGTTGTTGATCAAACGTAACCCTTGACTTGATTTTTTACCGTTAAAATAAGCATATAGGGAGATCATTTTACCTTATAGAACTCACTTTCTTAGTATTCTCGTTTTTGACTTGGAGTTAGAAAATTCAACAAATGTGTGTCGAGCTCTATTTTAGTTGAACTATCAGTGCTTTAATAAATGTGGTAGGTTGGTATTGAAGATGCCATCTGGAAGTAGCGTGCGACATTTTATTAAATGTTTTTTGATTGTCGAGTGCAACTAACAGTGATCGTTTTTGGTTCAGACTATTACTGATGTGTTTTTACTTAATAAAATCAGGAAGTTTAAAAAAAACTGCAATTTCAAAGCCAATATTTAAAAAAAATTACTTTTTCAAATGATACGTAATGTTCAAATTTAAATACTTATTTTCAATTGTTAAAGGAGATAGGTATAATATTATTAAGCACATGCCAAAAATAATATTATCGCAGCATTTAGCAAAACCTTGCTCAACTTTCTGTTAAAAACGCTTTTCCATAAGTAGCTCCAAAAATAATATCATCGAAAAGTCATAGATTTATCAGACAATTCAGCACAACCTCTTATTGAAAACATTATCATTATAATGTAGAAGATTGTCCTTCAAAACTAATAAAAGTTGTTTGGATGAAGTATATGCCGAAGTTCATACGAAATGTGAAACAACTTGCATTAATCAGCCACCGGAGAGTGTGCATTTAATTTTTATTTCCATTTTGGCTCCCAAAAACATGCCACTATTAGGTAACTTTAATACGTTCCACTTTTAAAACTTCTAAGCTGTCTGGTGGCCAAACTAGGTGTTGGTCTTCATGTTTGAGACTTTCTCAAAAGGTTGAACCTTCTATATTTTGAAAGATATAAATATAAAAAAAGAAGGCAGTCTTGATGACTTCCGACAGAATTTATTGGATTTATTGGTTTCTTCCAGTTATTGTAGCATTGCAAATTAGAATTTCAGAATTTTTAAATTAAAATCATTAAAATTATTCTGGGTTTCACATTTATCAGCATTCCAAGCAACTATTATATACATTTTTATATTTAATAATCAAAACATATCACGGAATATACAAGTCAAGTAGAAAATATGAATATAACCCAATTGACATAAAAAAATTATCAGTTGTAATTTCCCAAGGGCGGTGATAATTCGAAATAATTTTTTGCTAAAAATTTCGAGAGCAAGTATATTGATTATCGAAAGCAAGTTAATTATTTCAAAACTAGACTGATAATTTTTAATATCCCAGGAGGCCAGACGTATAAATATTTGTTATTAGTATAATTCAAATGATATTGGTGAAATTAAATGATGTAATTACATTTTAAAGAATTTGATTGGTTTAAATTAAAAAAAAACTGAGGCAAAAAATTTTCGCAATAATTAACGTGAAAATTTTTGCCTTAGTTTTGTTTTAATTTAAACCAATAAAATTCTCTAAAATGTAATGACATCATTCAATTTCACCATTGGGTTAAATCAAAATAAAGCAAAGGCCAAAAATTTTCAGTCTAATTTTGAAATAATTAACTGATATCACAGTAGGCCAACGTATAATTCATAAAAAAATATATACAGAAATTAAAAATGGCAAAAAATTTTCTAAACTAATTCCACTCGTTCGTTGATATATTCTCATAATTTTTTGGAAAATTCCTCAAGCTAGTGGTACTGAAAAAGCCCTCGGTCTGCGGTCTCGTACTTTCATCAATATACTTGCTTTCATAAAAATTTTTAGCAAATAATTATTTCGAATTATCACCGCCCTTGGGAAATTACAACTGAAAATTTTTTGCCTTAGTTTTATTTTAATTTAACACAATGAAATTCTCTAAAATGTAATGACAACATTCAATTTCACCAATAACATTTGAATTATACTAATAACAAATAGTTATACGTCTGGCCTACTGGGATATTAAAAATTATCAGTCTTATTTTGAAATAATTAACTGATGTCACCGTAGGCCAACGTATAATTCATAAAAAATATATTAAGAAATGAAAAATGGCAAAAAAATTTCTAAACAAATTCCCTTCTTCAACACCGCCCTTGGAAAATGACAACTGATAACACGATTCAATGACTCTAAAAACTTTAAAAATCTAAGGACTGACAAAGAACTAGTTAAGAAATTTTTGAAGTATAGGAAAAAATATAAGGCAAATTTTTTGTTTGTAATTTGGTAGAAGAGACATAAATAAAGATACCAAACGTTTCAAAGGATTTTTAGGTAGATTTCATATAAAAATCTACCTATTGCAATGGGCTTCATCTCGGAATTTCGGAAAAATTTTGGTGCCAAACGACTATGAATGATAAGCGGAGACGGAAAAACAAAAATAAAAAAATTTATATATATATATATATATATATATATATATATATATATATATATATATATATATATATATATATATATATATATATATATATATCTTATATATATAAAAATCACGTGTCACGATGTTTGTCCGCGATGAACTCCGCAACAACCTAACCAATCTTAATAAAATTGTGTTCAGTGTGTGTATAATGGTCCAACTTGAGAGATAGGATAGTTTTTATTTTGATTAAACGCCTAAATATTTTTTAATTATGAATTAAATGTTAAATATGGATAGTTCATAAGCAAACTTTCAGATGGCGGCGTAAATTAATTAATTTACTGTCAAACCTGCTTTATCGACTTTTCAATCATCCATGTAGGGCCCATATAGACTATCATATGTTATTGAGCGATTATTTTGTTCCGGTATTTGCTGCAATGGCACTGCAAAAGGGGGAAAAGAAACGAAATTCAATAAAATTTATATGGGATTTCATACAAAACACAACTTGAATAATTTTAAAAATTATCTATGAAATTTCTCATTTTGCTACAATTAAATAATTTAAATTTCTTTTGGCGCTGCAAAAGGGGGAAAAGAGAATAAATTCAATAAAATTTATATGGGATTTCATTCAAAACACAACTTGAATAATTTTAAAAATTATCTATGAAATTTCTCATTTTACTACAATTAAATAATTTAAGTTTCTTTATGTACTATTACTGACAATTACTGACAATATTGAGCATCTTATATATATAAAAATCACGTGTCACGATGTTTGTCCGCGATAAACTCCGCAACAACGTAACCAATCTTAATAAAATTGTAAATCCCTAGATATTTTTTAATTGCGAATTAAATGTTAAATATGAATGGTTTATATGCCAACTTTCAGATGGCAGCGTAAATCAATTTATTCAATTGATAGTAAACTTGAACTTCGTGTAAGGCCATTATTAGACTATCAAATATGTTTTAGAAAAGAAAGTTTTGTTTTATTTGATAATAAACGAAAAGCATATTATGCTAAGTCAAATACGTTACCAAAGGCTATTAATAATTTTTTGCACGATCAGGCAATTTTGCATGTTCGCTGATTCGTAAATAAACATAGGAAGTTTCGTTTACAAATCACTGGTCGGCAAGTAATTACTTACCGATCATGCAGCCGGTAAGTAACTACTTACCAATAAAGGAGACCTCAGGGTGTGAATAAAAACGATTATTAGTTAAATAATTGTGTACGTCTATTCACTAGCTTCAAATTTAAATAACATTCATTTAAAAATATTGCAGTTAAAAGATTTAAAAAAAGCAATTAATTTTGAAAATATATTCGATGGAATTTAGTTTTGCAACAAAAAAACCTATAGAAAAACCTATACCCAAACTATGATGAAACGCAAAGCTTACTATTTTGAAATGACATTTTAAGAAATTTTCTTTAAAACATTCAAACTTGAATTTTGTGAATGAATTTTATTATTTAAATAGTTTTGATTGAATTTTTATTAATCGTGCAAAAAATGTAATAAGCATTTTGAGCATTAAGAGTATTACCGATTTCGGATATATTAGAGATCTCGACTTCGTCTCGATCTCAAAACATATATCCTCAATCGGTAAAACACTCTTACTGCCCTTAATACTTAAATAACTATTGTGGAGGTTATATATTAATTATTGAAGTGTTAAAAAGTATCGGAATTCGGAACCTGTAAAAAATTTGTTGTATTGGTTTTTATAAAGTTGGAATAAATATAAGAGTAAAAATTAAAGAAAACAATAATTTAAATTTATTTATTTATTATTTTAAATTTTTCATTGATCTTCTATGTTAATTTACAAAAATCAATATCAAATTGAAAAATACTCTTATTTGTATTGCTAATTAAAATATAACGATTAGAGCTAAAAAAAATTGTCATCAAAACTGGATGAAAAACTAGGTAGCGAAGTCTATTTTTTTACAACGTTTGCACTCTCCAATTCATGCATATTTTTTTTATTGACCAATATATTTGATAGTGTGATATACGCCTCATAAATTTGGGTTATCCAATAGATGGTGTTGTATTTGTATTTAGAACGTTGTTTTTAACGTCGAAGTTTGTGCAAATACACTACGATTTGCTGTTCAAATTGTCGTGTATTATTTTTTGATTGGTGATTGATGATAAATATTTTATTTGATTTTTTGTTTAAATATCGGTTTATGAGCGTAGTTTGCTTTGATCAATGTTTTTATAGTTATAATTAAAGGATTCAATAACGAATTAAATATATACTCCCGCAGGAAGATTTGTAAAATTTTAAATTTTTGATCTATGGGAGTGACAACCCAGCGTACTTAGATTCCTGCTATTTGCATATGAGTTAGCTTGAGTTATCGTAAACCACTGGCAATAGTAGTGAGATATCACTAGCCAAAGTGATATCTTAGGGATGTTGGCGGATGAACTTTTTTCAATCAACGATAGCACCCTTAGTCTTAGTTATAGAATATTCTTTGATGATGACACGTTATTTCTTTTAAAATAAAATGTGTTGGGTAGTACGAATTACAATGTAAGTAACAACAACTCATGACAACCTTTGAAGAATAAAGTCCACAACAACATGCTTTCTAAGGTGTTGATGTTTTTTTATATTTTTTTAAAAAAATGAACTTTTTCGTTTACTTGGACAAATGAGCTTCCATATAACTATTAAATGTGCCGGGTTTAATCCTTCAGCAAAGCAATGTTTACATGATCTTGGTATATGCTTCTAGCACTAGCAATTTGCGTCCATCATCTTAAAAAACATGATGGTGTGGAACCTAGGTCTTTATGTGTTGTTGTGAGACATATTGTAATTCCAACTACACAACAAATTTTATTAAAAAAATATTTCAAATATTTTGAAATAGCACAAATGTTTTAAAAATTTTTGGTGAAAAAGATGATGAACAAAGTCATTGAAGCTACAATCAATTTTGAATGAAAAATTCAAAGAGGGAGATGTACTGTTGCTACGCATTTCAATGATCCCAACAGATATGGCATTTGAATTCAAACGTTTAGTTTCCAGTGCGACTCGCTTTTGCAATGACTGTCAACAAAGAACAAGGAAAATTGCTGCAAGGATGTGGTAGATTTGGAGAATCCATACTTCTCACATCTGGACAACTGTATGTGGTGGTCAGCTAACGTCGTAATACCTTCTGATTTATTCATATACGCACCTAGACGGAAAAACGCAAAATATAATGTGTGCCCACAAGCACGAGCAAAGAAATAGAATTAAAATGACATTTTGAAATTTTTTCCTTATTAAAATAAATAATTGTTGCAATAAAAATGATACAATGTAAATTGAATGTTTGGTACGTTTAGTGTGACTAAAACAATTGGAAAAACAACAACAATTGTATTAAATTTTTCGTTGTTTCAAATGCTTCAGTCAAATCGAACACGGCTGTTATCAGAACGAGTTTTCTTGAATTTCCTTTCTTATGAGATACCGACAATATGCGACGGGTATAATGTTAAATAAACAAAAGTTTTACACTATTTGGTGTAAAGTAAATAAAGTTTTGAGAGATTTTTAGAGTGATTAAGCTTAAAGTAATTATTTTAATTCACACGAATTTTGCAATTTTAAAGCAATTTTTATTTTCGCTCAGAAAAACTTCTTTAAAACAGTTTTTGTGTGTTTCGTGTCGGGAACAAATACAATTTACAATAGTATAATCACAGATGAAGAATTCAATTTAAATAAATATGAGATAATGGAGTTTCAATTTAGAAATTATCTGAACATAAAAATTGAAATATGTTTTATTGTTGTTTCATCCACTGTGGCTGAGTCTGTATGATGGCTTTGAAGTTTGAACTATGATGTCTCTGATGAGTGTGAGTTCAATCCCGACAATAATTACTTATTATCGGGAATAATACTTTCAATAATTACTTTGAGCAATAATTGCTCACAAAATCGCCCAAAAATTAATATTCCATTAATGTTGTCTATTTATGGAACATATATGCCAATATATTGACCGTGTGTTAGATATTAGTTTCGCATTGATTTGCAACAATCAATAATGACTTTAAAATGACTTAGGATGTTGACTAAATAGAAATATTTCTCACCCCATGAATTCACATCCTATGAATTCTAATACAAAAACATCCAAATAATTTTGATTTTTTTGACATCACTTCTTCTATTCCTTTTTTGCATCACTTCTTCCATACCTTCATCGAATATATTATCACTATTCTTACTGCCCTTGCTGACCATAAAATGTTATAACGATCAAAATTGTTTGCAACGTTTTTAGTAACCTACCACAGGTAAAGAAAGCGTATATTAAACCGCATGAGCACTGTGAAAATTTGTGAATCCATATTTGTTCCGTATGTTCTAATGTTCTATATAGAGACACATCTGAAAACTTATTTGATCGCGTATATTTTTATATATCCTTTGTTGTATATATAATACTATTTTTTTTATATTTTACTGATCAACTAGAGTGCTGATCCTTTTACATTCATATTTAAAAAAAAAAAAATCATTTCTCATTACAACTCTTTGAAATTATTGCTACTACGTCAATAAAATGTATACACACAAACTTTATTTATAGGCGTAGCAAAGCACGCCGGGTCCCGCTAGTATATATAGATATATATATATATATATATATATATATATATATATATATATATATATATATATATATTAGACTGGTCGTTAAAAACTAAATTTTCCGAGACGCCCCCTAGAAAAATTCTTTGTGGTCAAAAAACCATAACGGCTTTATTTTTTTTTTTTTTAAGTGAAAAGAACACGTGCCGCAAAATCATCGAAGTTTATTTTTTGATAAAATTGTTAATATCTCATAAAATATGCAGATGTCAAAAAAAATCACTTAATCATTTTTGCAGGAAATTTAATTCTCTACAAAAAAGGTCCAAGTCATTTTTTTCCTAAAACCTATATTTCTGATGATATTTTGAAATAAAACTTGAAATTCTTCGAAACTCGTAAAACCAAATGATGAAAATTTCGACGAAAAAGTACTATTTTTGATTTTTTTTGTCACGATTATTTTTTTATACATTTCATTCTATAGCATAAGAAAAAAATTAGGACTTTTCCATCATCTTTATTTTTTATGTTTTTTAAAAATTACGAAAACTTACAAGTTCATTTTCAAAATATCATGAGAACTATACGTTTTCGGGAAAAAATTACTTGGACCTTTTTTGTAGAAAATTAAATTTCCTACAAAAATGGTCATGTGATTTTTTTTGACATCTGCATATTTTATGAGATATTTGAAAAAATCTACGAATTTTTCAAAAAATCAACTTCAACGATTTTGCGGCACGTGTTCTTTTGATTTAAAAAAAAAAAAAATAATGCCGTTGTGGTTTTTTGACCCCAAAGAATTTTTCTAGGGGGCGTCTCGGAAAATTTAGTTTTTAACGACCAGTCTAATATATATATATATATATATATATATATATATATATATATATATATATATATATATATATATATATATAATAAAAGACAATTTTCTTTGGTTTTTGGCCCGTTGTTATTATTATTATTTTACGTTTCGGCGAATTACCACGCCATTTTCAAAAATCTGCAAAAATGTACAATACAATGTCACTAATTTTCTTTAAGTTTACAAAACAAAATAATTACCCTTCTTTCTAATCTATAAACAATTTTTCACAGAAACTATATCAAACTAAAATTAACTATGGTCATTTAAATAAAATAATAAATTAATTTAAAACAAATTAAAAAAAATAAATAAAATTAAAAAACAATGTAAATTACATATTCTGAAACAGCACAAAACTTTTTACACAGAAAAAGGAATCTTGACCTTGTCAATAAAATGATTAATTAATTTAAAACAAATTAAGTAACAATTAAAAAAAACAAAAAACAAACAAACTTTTTTCTGTGCGCCTAATCCATACTTTTATTTTATATGAGGTTGTCATATATTTTTTGGAGATATTCCGTGTCTTTTTGGATGTTGATGGATTTTTTTGTTTTCTGACTCTCCTTTATCAATATCATTTCCATGATTCGGCGCTTATGGTAGCTTGGTTCTTTTGCGAGTACTCTTACGTTTTCTTTTAGACTAATCTTGTGTTTGGTGTTTCTGAGATGTGAAGATAATGCACTTTTACTAAAATTTGGATCGTTGTTATTTGCTCCATTGATGTGTTCATTAATTCTTTTTCTCAGGTACTGATTTGTATTGCCCACATATTCGGAAAGACATGAGCAAGTGACTTTATACACTAGATTAGACTGTTGGTCCAGCGGTACTTTATCTTTCAGATTTGAAAAAAGTGAGTCCAGAGTGATCTTCCTACCGTTTTTACATTGTATCGTGCTAACAATGCTCTAACTTTTTCGAAGAGATTTTTAATGTAAGGTATCGATAGGTATTTTTCATCTGGTGCTCTAACTCTTCTATTTTCTTGGCCATGTAGGTGATTGAAGATGTTACTTTTGATGGTTTTCTCAACTAGGGGTCTTGGGTATCCATTTGTTATCAGCGTCGTCTCTAACAGTTTAAAATTTTCTTTATGAAAACGATGGTCAGATAATTTGAGTATTTTGTGACAGAGGATCTTGATGGTGTTAATTTTGTAGTTGTGAGGCAACCAAGACTTATAATTTAAATATCGTCCGGACCAGGTGTCTTTATGATACCAGTTTGTAGATAATGTTCCGTCAGAGTTTCTTATCACTTTCGTATCTAAGAAAGAAAGACAGCCATTCTCCTCAAGTTCTATCGTGAATTTAATGTGTTGTTCGAAATCATTAAACGTTTTTAAGAAATTATCAACTTCTTCTGCTGGAACTGCAGTGAAAATGTCGTCTACGTATCGATAGAAGAAAGGTATATTAAATTTAAACGAAGAAAGTACCGAAGTTTCAATAAATTCCATGACTGTGTTAGCTATATCTGGACTAATCGGCGATCCCATCGGAGAGCCAAACTTCTGGCGGTACACTTTTCTGTTAAATGTAAAAATACAATTTTCTAGAACCAATTGTAGAGCTTCCATAAACTGAGTTTTGAGGAGCTTGGTTTTCGATCTTCTCTTAATTTCCATCCAGTTCTTATTGACCAGCTTCATCACGAGTTTACTATCTACATTTGTAAATAGTGATGTTACATCGAGTGATAGTAAAACATAACCTGGCGGTAAGACAATGTCTTTGATTTTTTCGATAAATTCTTCAGAATTTTTCAGAAAGGAAAATGTGTTGCCTACACTTGGTTTTAGAATATCGGAAAGAAAAGACGATAAATTATATGTTGGAGAACCAATAGAGCTTACGATTGGACGTAGAGGTGTATTTGGCTTGTGAATTTTTGGGAGTCCGTACATCTTTGATACAACACAATTGTTTCTCCGTAGACGCATTCCTTCCTCTTTTGTGATTCTTCCATCATTCTGCCAAGCTATTAGCATATCGTTGACCTTTTTTTGTAGGACCAATGTACCATCTGATCTTAATTTGTCGTATGTTTCAGAGTCGTTAAGTTGCGCTTCCATTTTCGATATGTATTCCCGTTCGAACATAACTACAGAAACATTTCCCTTATCGGCTCGAGTTATTATGATATCCTTGTTGTCTTTACAGAATTGTTTTGCTTCTGCAATTTGAGTTGTTAATGTATGTTCTTCTTTGGTGAGATGTTTTCTTGGT
>OY856187.1:175468798-175498593 GCA_963693315.1 Diogma glabrata | reverse complement strand
AATTATTTATTTTTAGTTCTAATTTGGGTAAGCAATTCGGTGGATCCGGATCGTTTGTAAGAATTTTAACTACTGTTTTATTGTATTTCGCTTTATACAGACCTGGTTGGATTGTTATATCTTTATTTAAATGACCGAATTCTGGTACAAACCAATCACCAGTTTCTTCTGTATTAAATATTACAATGTGGTTGTAAAAGTTTTCGGTTGGATAATACCGGAAAAATTTGAATTCTATATTATTTAATGTAATGGTGTTAGACTGGTAGTCTATTTTTGCTTTAGTTTCAGCCATATATTGTGATCCTAGTATTCCATCGAAAAATCGGTGGAAGTCTAGCTCGTGATATGTCTGTATAGGCAAATTTTTACCTAATAAATTTATTTTGCTCTTTTTAATTGAGTTGTGAACTCCTAGTATGTTTTTTACGGATATAGTTTGTAATTCAAGTAGATTAATTGGAATTATACCAGGTTTAATAATGTTTTTATTAGCACCTGTATCTATTAAAATTTTAATTTGTTTATTTAAGTACGTGTTATTTAAGATTAGATATGGTAAAAAGTTTAGCCTTCCGCGTCTGAATCCTGAAGTTCCCGAAAATTTATCTCTGTTGGGATTAATCCTTCCAAGTTTTCATTCTCTAAACTATTTTCTTCATATTCTACATTATCTGGGTTTGGATATATTTCGTGATTGTTTATAATTTTTTTATTAAAGGGCTGCCTAGACCTTAAAGAAGGATCTACCTCCATTGGTATTGGTTCATTGTTTGATTTCCAATGCTGTTTTGAATTAACAAGACTGTTAAACTGTTTGGGTTTGTTTTGTATTTCGAAAACATTTGGTTTTTTTACATTAGATGCGTGCATCTGTTGGTTAGTATTTGGTTTTCTTGAATTATTTGAAATGATTTCATTTGAATTAAATTTACAAAGGAACGCGTATGCTTCTTCTATGTTTTTCGGTCTCGCTGCCTGAGCGTATCCAAAGTATGGCCTTCTTAAGCCAGATAAAAATGCGGCTAATGCGTCTTCATCTATAAACGTGTTTATAGCTTGCCATGAAGCATTATATAAATGATTTTGCTTCGATAAAGTTTTAATATTTTGAATTATTTCTTTTACTTTATTATAGTAAAAATGAACGGATGTTGCGTCACCTTGTTTGGTAGACCACAACTGGGATTTGTAATAGGAAAGTTCTTGTCTATCCCCTAAAGATTCTATTAGAATTGTTTTAATTTCTGCAAAATTTTGGGGATTGCCGGCCAGACATAGGATGTCCTTGGCTTTCCCTTCGATTTTGTTACTAATTGCTTGCAGATATAAATTATATTGCTGCTTAGTAACGATTGGTAAGAAGACATTCAATGTGTCTTCAACTGTTTTTAACCATGCATTTAACTGCTTCCTGTTGCCGTCAAATGCAGGTATAGATTTGATTGGATCTGGAATGCGGAATAAATCTCTTACTCCTTCATTCCATTTTTTAACTTCATTTTCTTGTAAACTTTTATCAAGATGGGTATTGATCGTTGACATTTGTCTGTCTTGATCCTCTTGTTTTGCCGACAACATATTGAGTTGTTGGACAATTTGTGCTAGTTGGTTATTAACTTCTTCCATATCGTATGGATTTTATCAACTAAGTCACAAAAATTTATTTATATTTTTAGCTTTTCGAGCCTATCTAGTAGTACTCGATGGATACTAACGCCGTATAAACTAAACTAATGTTTCTGAACTTTTATCTGGTTCGTACCTATCTGGTAGTATACGAAAAAAAATTAACCCAAACTATTTTCAAAAGACAAAGCTTGTTTATTTAATTTTTAGCTTTTCGAGCCTATCTAGTAGTACTCGATGGATACTAACGCCGTATAAACTAAACTAATGTTTCTGAACTTTTATCTGGTTCGTACCTATCTGGTAGTATACGAAAAAATTAACCCAAACTATATTCAGAACCAAAGTTTTTTTGTTTATTTCACTATTAGTTTTTCAAGCCTATCTTGTAGTACTTGATGGATACTAAAACCGTATAAATTTAGGTAATAATTTTAAATTTTAAATTTTGTGTTCGTACCTATCTTGTAGTATACGAAAGAAAAATTTTATTTCCACAAAACACAACAAAAATTGTTAAATTAAACTTAAAATTCTTACCTCTGCTGTCGTTGAGAGCTAGTTCGGAGTAGCTAGTAATGTGAAGCGGCGTGAACACAAATCCTCTAGGCGGTTAAAACCTTCAGCCCGAGATGTCACGGTCTTTTGTTAATCAGAATTTAATCGACTTAATTTTTAGATTCACTCTAAAATAGTCAAGAGTGAGTATATTCTACTCTCTTTAAAAAAGGATTCTCTATTTATCAATCAAGAAAAAGTATAGAGCGAGTATATTGCACTCCCTTAAAAAGGATTCTCTATCTTTCAATTAATTAAACAACGTAGAGCGAGTGTATTCCACTCCCTTTTAATTAAAGATTTCCAAACTAAACTTTGTGAATCACAAATCAATCAAAAAAAACACTTATAACAAAAAACACTTGGACGGAATCACTATTAATTAATTTTTTTTTATTAATTATTGCACTGTTTTAACAACACACTACTTAGAAACTCCACTGTGCGGCTGCGCCAATTATAGGTTGTGGTTACACATAAACCAAAAAAAACTATTTTATTTTTAATTAATTTTTATTTAATGATATTTAAACAACCTTATACATTGAGTTGATCTTAATAACTAACTTTTAAATATAATTTTCCTTAAAAAGTAAATTATTTCTTAATATTAGATTTCAGTAACAATGCAAAGCTAATCATTTTATTTTATTTAAATTTTATAATAATAATTTGACACCTCACAAACCATGGGAATGGAATGTTGTATGATAAATGATTAATGTGATTAATCAGCTTATCTCATTGTGAGACTGGTAATATAACTATATATATATATATATATATATATATATATATATATATATATATATATATATATATATATATATATATATATATATATATATATATATATATATATATATATATATATATATATATATATATATATATATATATATATATATATATATATATATATATATATATATATATATATATATATATATATAAAGATATGAGCTTTAACGGACTTTACCGGCACTCTCACGATCGCATTTCTTGACCTACAACGAAAATTTTTTTGTATACGTTGCGGCAAAAATCTTTTGGACAAGTTCGCGAACTGGCCATATCCGGGTACACGTTAAGTGGCTAGAGCAAAAAAGTTGAAAAATCTAGGGCGTTATTACTTCCGTTTGAATCATAATAGTTTAATAAAATTTATCAATATTGAATATTTGAACATATTTCTATCATTTTTTTCCAAATGACAACCTTGGCGTTCCAGGTTCCTGAAAAATCAGCTGTTTTAAAAATTTAATAAACTTTGTTGTCCTTGATTTGGCTGAAAATGGCCAATCTCACTTTTGAATATGTACGCATACGTTAACTAGAACATAAATCTTTTCAAAATTTAAAAAAAAAATAGTTCAAGTCTAGAGGTTGAGACACCTGGGCTGTTAGAACGAAAACAAACGCAAACGACCATGCCTTCCTCATTTTTGAGTTAATGTTATTTAAACTCATACTCACTTTTAGATATACTTTTCAACTATAACCTCAGAGATTTTCAGCTTTCTAACCCAAAAGGTCTCAATGTAATTAGCATTAAACCTAATGCATGCCATTCAATTACAACAACAACTTCTATAAAAATATAAAAATATCCCATAGAAAAAATATTAAAAAAATTTCTTTTGTTTTTTTTTCAGTCTTTAGTTTTTTTCGCAAAAATTTAAAAAAAAATTAAAACAAAGCTGAGTCATTATTGTTTTAAATTAAGGAATATTTCCTTATATGCATATTGATTACACATTTACAAAAGTCTTCCTAAATTGTAGATATTTGAATTATTTGAGGTGTAAAAGTTGTTTGACAATTTAAGATTATAAATTATGTGTGGTGGCGTTGTAGGTGTGACGTTGTGAGAACGTTTATTTGCTCTTTGGTGGATTTAATATGTTATTAAAAGTAGTTTTAACCAAATTAAATAAAACTGTTCCGAAATCGAATTGATAAAGTAGTTTCCGTTAATGTATTTAGTTTGGTTTGATAAATTTTTTGGATTATTCTGGACTTGAACTATTCTACTTAAATTTTTTATTTAAACTAATCTGACACATCCAATTCTATTTGTACACAAAGCTGTCTGGTCCCGAAATCTACCTATTTCTAGCAGATATACGTGCCGCTTGGACTTTTACAATTAAAATAGAAATGTTACAATATGGAAGCTTGTATTTCCTAAAGTGATAATAGTAGAATATTGAAAAAAAAATAATCTATAGCTTATGTAGCCTGATTTATTATTAAACGAAATTCAATCCTTCATTAAAAACTAAATCTTCACCACCGTCTACATCAGTGATGGCGAACCCGCGACCCGCAGGTCATGGACTGACCCTTGAGACGTTTTTAAATACCCGCGAGGATATTCAGATAATTTATCTAAAATTTGAGGTTTAAATATTTTTATAACAAATCATAAATAAATCTAATTCTACAATTAATTTGTAAAATATAAAATTATTTTTAGTTGTAAATAGAATCTCAAAATATAGCACAGCTTGCAATCATTGCAAAATATACATATCTGTAAATATAGGGTGACCATTTTTTTTCTAAGTCAAATCAGAACAACATATTAAGAGCTAAAATATGTACTATCCTTAGTCTCACTTAACCTAGATATGTCTCTCCTAAGGCTGAAAGGTGCGAAGTGGAGAAAGCGAGTGGAGAAATCTGGTTTCTATTGTTTTAGTAGTTTAAGGAAATCTTGTTGAGACTTGAGACCAACACCAGTAATTGATAAAATACAACTTTCTGCCACGATTGTTTGGGAAAACACAAGGGTTAGAATTTTTATATATATTTTCCGTGGATAACTGCCACAACTTAAAAATAAAAGTATTTTTTTCAAGTAATTTTTATTACAAGTTCATACCAAACAATAGCTCGTATAGTTTTATTTCCGTATTTAAATTGGAACTTAAATTAAAATTTAACAATTTTCTTAAAAATCAGTACTTTCAGTACATAGTTTAAGAAATCAGTACCGCATATGTATATCAGTACAGAAGCTAGAAAATCAGTACTGTATACTGATAAATTCAGTACGAATGGTAACTCTGTGTAAATATAATGAGACAAGAATCAATAAAATTAGTGAATTTAACAGGAAAAACTACGTTATGCATGGATTTAAAGAAGCATTGGAAACCATGAATATTGATATAAAGAAGATTGTAGCCGTAACTACTGATGGTCCTCCAAGCATGGTTGGCAAAAACTTTGGATTTATTACACATCTCAAGCAAAACATTAATGGTCTATTAGTGGAATTTTATTGCATTATTCACCAAGAAGTACTGTGTGTAAAAAAAGGATTGCAATCATTTTCAAAGGTTATGTCAATCAATAGTAACAAATATTTTCAATTTTATTTCTGCACGAGCTCTGAATAAGCGTCAATTCGCTGAATTACTATCTGTTATTAATTTTCTTCTCAGTATTTAGGTTTTTTAATGTATAGCAACATTCGATGGTTCAGCTGTGGTGTAGTTCTAAATCGCTTGTCGCTCTTCTTGAGGAAATAAAATTCTTTCTACTTAAAAAGGGTGTAAATTATCCCGAGCTCACAGCTTTGCAATGGTTAAATGATCTAATGTTCTGTTGTAATATAACACAACACTTTAACGAACTTAATAAGAAACTTCAAGGGCGTGGACAAATTGCATTAACTATGTATGAAAACATTAAATTGTTTGTTTTAAAATTAGACAAATTTATAAATGATTTAAATATGAAAACTATCCACGTTTGCGTTCACAATTTGAAATAAAGGTGTTTTTGGTAATAATGTTTAGGATAATGAGCATTTAATCAATAAATATGTATCAATTATAGAAGAAATCAAAGAATCATTTAAAATTAGATTTATTCAATTTAAACAACTGCAAACTTCTTTGCCTCATAAAATTGAATTAAAAAACATGGAACTAGAGTTCTTCAATCTGTTGAATATTAATAACTTAGAAATCGAATTAGTCGAATTTCAAATTTATCGTTTATGGATAAAAAAAACTCAAAGATTTGATTGCAAAAATAGAATCAAATAGTTCCCTAATGAATTTTAATGAGTCAGCCGAAGAAAATATTAAAAGTATTATACTCCAAACTTGAAATTCTTTGCCAAATACATATATCTGCATGAATTTAGCAAATGCTGTACTACCAATGTTTGGATCATCTTATTTCTGTGAGCAGCTATTTTCATCATTTAGTTACGTAAATTCCTTGGAAAGAAATCGGCTCGGGACAGAAACAACTGTCGCATGTGTGAAATTAAGGACAGCAGCATATCAACCAGATATACAAAAATTATCGTTTCAAAAGCAGCAGTAAATTTTACATTAGTATTTTTTTTCTTAATGAAATTTATTTTGTTTTCTAAATAAAAGATTGATCAATGAAGTAAATACATATATGAACTATTTTATTTTAATTCTAGTAGTGACCCATGACTCTAAATTGAGGATCTTATAAAGTTTTGTTGACCCACCAGCAAAAAAGGTTCGCCATCACTGGTCTACATCATAGTCTTAATTGACTACTGTTTACTTTTATTTTAGTGTTTGTTATTCTCCTTATCGTCAAAATAAATTTGACATTTTCCAAAAGAGTTATAGATAGTAAGGGGGTGAGAGGGAAACCCACGAAATCCGTGATTGAAATCTTAGGCAAAGATGGTCTCTCTAGGTGTATGGGGGATCCCCACGTTGGTTCCATGTACACCATGTAGACCAAAATCAAAAAACTTTATTCCTATAATAATTAAAGACCTTTGTACCAACGCTTTGAGGGCGCTAAGTAGGACTCGTAAAAGTCACACACTAACTATGGAGACTATTTGCTAACTATTGCTAACTATTTGCTTGCAAATAGTATTTTAATGAATTCTAGAGAAATAGATAGGTATGGACTCCTTAAAAATTTACGTGAAACAACTCTGGATGAATTGTTCCTTTTCGGACCATTTCCAGAACAAAACAAGCCAATGAATTAGGCTACGCAGATAAACAAAGAAAAAATCGCTCACCTAAAAAATATTGTAGATACCTATGGGTTAATAATGTTGAGACTTGAGAATTATCTTAATTTAACTAGCCAACAGTATGTCAGATGATGCGTAAAACTTACTTGTGCTTTAGAGTTACATTTCAACCACTCCATACAAGTATAATTCAACACAGCATTGTTTTAACTTATAGTGATTTCTTTTCGACTGTATTGAACAAGTTCCAACACCAAATTATCGAATTTTGTATTCTTTTGGAATGAATTTCAATACAAAAAAATAATTCGGTGTGGGAACTGTACTGAAAATTGTTCGGTGCAGTTGAAAAGAATTCGTTTTTAAACTTTCTATAGCATTTTGTTTTGAAACCAACAATAACAAAGTAACAAGCAAAATAATTACATAATTACTAAACTCTATCTTGCAGATTGTTTAACTTGTTCTGATACTTTGCTATCAATTTATAAAAAAAGTAAACACCTATTTAAGCGAATTGTTGTGAATGGTTCTTTTGCACACTATGTAAGATCTTTTCATATATTTTATATCGAAAATCAGTCCTTTTGTGAACAAACGTTTTGAGGACATTAATATTCAATTTCGAAAAATACTAAAAAGTCAACTATGCATCTGCTTACTAACTTATTATCGACTTCAATCAGGCCTGCCACTTTTCAAACAAAATAGTTTAGTCCTGCTATGGTATCAAAAAGAATCTTTGATTAGCTTTCGCTTGGTTTCGCTTTGTAGAATGACAATACAAAGCTACCGATTCTGTTTTATCAATTAAATTTTTCCTTGATCCACCGTTTTTTTCTAATTAACACCAAACTCAAGTTATAAAACACTTTGATTATTTATTGGAGGGTCGGGGGTCATAAACGAGCATCCTTAATCTAACTGAGGAGCTACATTTGTTTAGTCTTATAGAGTGGCAAATTACATGGTATATTTTTTATCAAACGAAGACAAAAAATAGAAGATAGAAGAATGTGTCCGTTTCAACTAGGTTGCTTGATTGGATATATTCTACGAACTTTTTCAGAGTTTTTTTTGATTAGAAAATATACGTTGTTAGTCAGAAAGTGGAAGACGACTACAATTAGACACTAGAAGATGTAATACTAGTATGTGCGTTTTTGGAGGAATAGGCTTGTTTTAACCTCAGCGGTTATTTTTAGTCTAACTCAAACCTAATACCAAAAGGTTTTGAATTCTTTGTATTGAGTAAAATAAAGAAACAAATTTTCAAGTTTAGCAGAAGATTTTACTTAATTAAAATATAAATTCTTATCATTATATCTTCGGAAAATCGTATTATGGTATTTTTTCATATTTAAAATAATAAAAATCATAGAAATTAAAATTAAAAATAATTTTTTTTTGTCAAAGACATTAATAATATTATAAACATAATATATGTCATGAAAAAAATATTATAAAGTTATTAAGACAAAATTTAAATTAATTTTTCTCAGAAATTCTAAATAGAAGAAAATTAAAATGAAATAATAGGGTAAGCATGGAATAATTTTCTTCGAATGCATGATATCATTTTTTTTTCGTTTTTATGAAAATTGTATATTTTTTTTAAATTGAATAAACGCCTAGAATGAATTTTTTATACGATTATTTTGTTATAATCGACAAACCAGGTATTAATCGCTCCTTATCTCCAATCGACCAAATATTATCTCTTTTATTTATTACGTTTTGATATTTTCCCGTGAAAAATTTTTACAATTTTATATATCATTACTTAATTCCATATTTAGGAAAATTAATCCCTTTAGATTTCACATCAATAAATTTAATGGAAATGGTTCGGATTAAGAAATTGGTAAAATAAAAATAATATTTCATCCATGAGATTCGGTATAATTTTGATGGTAACACGTGCAAAGCTTTTGGTGAAATTATCGAGATTAAAAATTGTGCGTTATTGGATTTGAAATATAAATTGGTAATTTTTCAATATAAATTGATTTTAATAAGATTTTAATTAATTAGGCCGTAATTCGGAGCAAAAAAAGTTAAGTAGAAAAAATTGAAACGCTTAATCTTTTAAAAATTCTCATCTTAATAAGGAGATTTCTTAAGAACTGACATTCTGTTTCTGTTAAACCAGATGAATAACAGTCTCATTTCTCACAATTTCTGTGGATCACAGGAGGTAACTTAAGGTAACTTGTAGTGAGTGAAAAACTTAACTTCAGCAAAAGCTCTAAATGGTTCGAGTAGGGTAAGGAGTTTCTGTATTATTTCAGCGGACCTATTCTGGTCTGAGTGTGTCGTTTTGACCTTGTTTAGTGAAGAGATAGTTTTTACTATTAAACTGTAAACATCACCATTTTCACGAACTACAATATACAATTTTGATGTTTTTTTAACTGATATCATGATTTTTTGTAGTAAATAATAAATTTTATGAGCTAAGACTACAATTACATTAATAATATATTACGATTTCATTTGATATAAACAATTTGATTGATTGTCATCGATTTATTTTTATGCCAACTTCAACGATTGATTGAATTATTCCCCATTTTTGGGGAACTTTTTATGTTCATGGGACGTAAATAGTAATGAATAAAATTTAACAAAGGCTAATGTATTATAATAGTTATTACAACAACCTACAATACAAATTATCGTTTTACCACACGTTTGCATTTTTTATCCACAAAATAAATGACCAAAATATCTAAATAATTATTTATAACGCATGACAAAATCTTTTTTAAAAATTATAACTAGCTATGATTAAGCTTGTAGAAAAAATGATAGAGACACTGTCGTCAATCTTGCAGTTTCTTTTGAAAATTACGCCATTTATTCTAATTAATAATTTACTATTAAATATTTATATTTACAAATCCAGTTTGCTTAAAATTCATAAATAATGCATTTATTTCAGATTGATTTGAATCAGACATTATAAGTTTATTTGTTAGTGTAGTTAAATTACATTCTTATCTTCAACTTCAACGTTTTCATGATTAATTTACAACAATTAGACAATTTAATTCAGAATGAGTAACCCATGAATACCACTACATTTACTATAAAGTGCCTATCTTACTAATCTAGGCTAGTCAGTAAAAATGACTTCAATTGATCGTATTTTAGAAAAAGTAATACCCGAGTTTTTATGGAGGATATTTAGGAGGATATTTACTGCGGAGGATAGATATTCTAAAGGTGCATATAACTAACCTCAAAATGGGAGACTGCAATGTGTAAAATTTGCAGTTTAGAGGTCAAAGTAGCCAATAGTACATTGGGCTGCGATGGATGCTGTGAAAGATGGTATCATATTACCTGTTTAAAAAAAAGGAGTTTACAGTTAAATGAAAGAGATACCTGATGTATGCAAATAGTTTTGTGACATGTGCTTTACACAACTTGATAACATTAAGTCTAGCAGGCTGAGTGATATGTTAGACATTCAAAGGTTTGGAAGAAAGCTTGAAAGTTTTCGTAATGAAGTCATAAAAGTGTTAGATACTACCTCTAGGTCATGTAGTCATGATAACGCTCACATATCGAATGCTGATATCGTGAAACTCAAGTTACCAACAATTATAGATTACCCTCAACTAAATGCTCACAAGGTGTCGTCGTTGTACCTAAAAAGAAGCAAGATCTGATGCAAACAAAAGTTGACATAGTTAATAAAGTAAGACCTTCGTCCCATGACATCTTCATTGTGGACATTAAAGCATGACGATATGGCGGTATTGTTTTAAACACCAAGGATGGCGAGTCAATTAAGAAATTAGCATCACTTGTTGAAACTCAGATGGGTATATAATCTTTATAATCGTTATAACAATAATCAAAAATATAATCTTTATCTTACAAGGAAGCGTAACCTAAGACTGATTATATTAAATGTGGATATAAATTTTGATGAAGATGAGCTGATTAATGATCTAAGCGAGCTCATCCACTTTTTTAGTCCGTGTTAATTTTATCACACGGACTAAAAAAGTAGTTGAAGAAAAAAAGGTATAAAGTGCAAAGAATAAAATGAATCACAAGTAATTGATTAAAATTGGGGCCATTGGCTCGACATTTGCTAAGCTAGTGGATCGCTTTGTTAACCTTCAATGTGGCAGATATTTAATAAAGGAAGATTTAAATGCAACTAGATGTCATAGGTGGCAGGGATTCTTTCATTCATCCCAAACCTGTACTGCTGTGTGAAATTTGGTGATGAACATGATCTTAAAAGCTGCAGCGCCGTTTTTGAAAATTGTGTGAACTGTGTCAACTACCGTTTTATCAATTCCGACACTAGATGTGATGCCAAAAATTACCCAGTTTACGTAATGAAGTTGAGACTGAATAGAGAAAATACTGATTTTTACTGTGATAATTTTAATTCCTAAATATTTCTTATAATACCTTTGAATGAGTTATGATAATAAGCTTTTGTTGAAGGATTTTATTGTCAATAATCGAGATAATTTTAATGTTAGTTTTTTAAATATTAGGGGAATTAGATACAACTTTGATTAAAGAAAAGTTTCATAATATTAAGTGAAGCTGTATCTGTTTGGTGAAGAGTTGGTTGAGTGATTCTGTTCGTAGTGCATCTTTTAATATCAGTGGTTTTAACTTAATTAGGCATGACAAAGAATATAGTCCTGGTGGTGGCATAGCAATATACCTCCAGGAGGACTATAAGTTTAAGATAATTGATAGGTCTGATAATTCGAAACGTTGTGCAGAATAAATATTGATAGCTCTTGAATATAATAATATCGGGTAGGTACTACTCGCCTGTGTTTACAGATTAATAATGTTAATCTGGATGACTTTTTTAATGTTTTCAGCCCTATTGCCCACCGATTTGCTATTATTGTTCTTATTGGTGGCTTTAACATCTAGGAGCTCAACTATGAATACTGCTTTCTTGAATAATTTAGTTACCTAAAATCTTTTTGTCTCAAATACCCTACCAACTAGGAAACATAATGCGTCCTCTTCTTTTTTTAACCTTGTGATTACAACACATTCTTGTCTTCCGATCATACTTAAATTCCACTTCCTGGGTTGAGTGTTACCAAATATCGGAATTTCAAAAATATTGATATGTCGCGTCTAGTGCAAGATCTTGATGAACTTTTCTGGAGTACGATATACGCTACTAGTGATGTTCGCACTCAAATGGAGTATCTGAATACCAATATGCTGATTCTGTTTGATAAATACGTACCCATTAAGCAATTCTCTTCCAGGTTACATGATGAAGTATTTAAACTCAAAATTATGCTACTTAAAAAATGGAACGAAGCCTATAAGCTGTGGATATAATAAGTCTGAGTCTATAGGAATATATTTATGTTCACGTTACGCATATTATTATTCCTGCTTGATGACGTCGATTTTTCCCTTGGCCTGGATATGTGCCAGGGTAGAACCTGTTTTGAAGAAAAACTTGCCAACCTCGGGTCGATGACGTCAGGCTTATCAGTATTTTGCCTATGTTATCCAAGATTCTTGAAAACTAATGTTTAGTCAAATTCTGGATCATCTCAATCGCCATATGTACTCACCAGCAAACAGTCGGGCTTTATGAAGAATTATTCAGCTATTACTACAGTTGCTGACCTATAATGGAGAAATTTGTGGCAACAGCGATTCGTTCGGGTCGTCTATCCTAGTTCTACTAGATTTTTCAAAAGCATTTAATAACGTTGATTACTCCATACTTTACTCTAAATTAAATTGTAGTTTTATGTTTAGCACACCGGCGCTTAAGATGATCTGGATTTACCTTACTCCAAAGTATCAATTTGTTAGAACCAGAACCAGAGCTTTACTTTGGAGTCGTCCAGGGCTCTATCTTGGGACCTTTGTTGTTTTGTATGTATGTTTATGAGATTGAAAAATTTGTGAAATTATCATTGACCATAATGTATGCTGACGACATCCGTGTATGTATGGATGTACCTAAAGACCAGCCTGATGTTGCCATAATCAAAATTACCGTAGATCTGCAGAGTATTTATGACTGGTCTATCAGAAATCGTTTTTTACTTAATTAAGGTAAAACCAAAGCCATCTTTATTAATGGTAATCCTGGGTTGGCACAATGCGCAATAAAGATCAATCGAGTTATAATTCCTTTTGTTAGGGATGTGAATAACCTAATTACTTTACTGATAAAACGATTGGCAAGGTTTAGACTGGTTTTAGACTTTTATGAACAAATGTTCGGGTACTTCCTACTGTACTGTAGCTCATGCTTGTTAGGTCCTTGCTTGTACCTATCAGTACTCACGGAGAAGTATTTTTTTGCAAACTTTATAAGGTTTGTGAGAGTAAGCTGAAGGATGCCTACAATGACGGGGCCAGATTAATCTATAACATTGGGTGACGTGATCATATCTCATTCAAAACCTGCACTATTCTTAATTGCAGTTTAATTAATTAACTAAAGTAAAGGCTTACTATCTTTAATCACCGTATTAAAACTAATAAGTTGCCACAGTTTCTGCCGTCGAGAGTAAATGTCTCATCCAGACAGAGAAATAAAAACGTGATTATTCCGAAGCACAAATTTACAGCTGTTGCTTCTCAATTGTGGGTCCACGGACCAAAAGTTTACAACTCCATTGGACTCCTAATTTGTTCAAATAATATGAGATTTGGATCGATGCTGCTGCTTGTAAAGGGTGCATTTGTATTGTATTACACTTGATTCTAATCAAAAGTATTTCTGTAAAGGGTATAACTTTAGTAAATAAGATGTAAATACTAAATAAATAATACTAAATAAAATAAGTCGATAGTTTTTGATGAAGACTTGTTGATTGAGCAATGTTAGATTAACGGAACCTTTATATTTAGTGATTGTATTTTTGACTGTTAACTAAAATTACTGCTTCTTTATATTTTATGATTGTATATTTGTTACTGTTAGTTTTTGTAAATAAACCTAAATAAATGAAATGAAAAAATGAATGCAATGACTTACATAGTACCTGATTCTTCTAAATCACAAGAACCTACTGAATTGTTGATTCTACAAGCTATATCATTATACACCAAATTAGCTATATCATTATACACCAAACATTAAAATGAAATCACATATATACAGTAGTAAATGTTGCAAGCACAAACATATTTAAACAGTTAATCATAGGGTTAATATTCGTTAATTTTTAAAACATCTTGAATACACCACAATTTCTAAAATTTTAAATCTTAGAAAAAGCGATTGCAGACTCTGAAACATTATTTTGGACAAAAGCTTTAAATAGTACAACCTGTCTTTTGTTATATGTGTTTATGGATCGGCACATTACGGTATAGTTTTCTAAATGAGTTTAATTAAAGAGAGCCCCGAAAAATTTTGGAAACCTATTGAGATCTAAATTTCGAAAAATGCATGAATATTTGTTTTCAATGCATGAATATTTCTTCGATTCAGCCGTTCACAGTAAAAAAAAGTCCGAGCGGCAGGATGTTCGCTATAAAGAGGTAGTTTTGTGTATAAGTAGAATCTGATGTATCAGATTAGTTTAAACAAAACAAACTAATTACAAACAGATAACGAACAAATTTTAAAAAGCAAATTATATATACATATTATATTATATTATAATTATACATACATAACATATAAGCAAAACTGCATCTATGCAATTTTGCAACAAACAAATATCAATTCTACCACAGAACATGAGTGTGACAATGTATGACACTGTATCAAAAACACACGGCAAACTTACTCTATATCATACGTCGTGCAATTACTGCGCTATATCATAATAGTTTATTTCTAAGAAAAAAAATTAATTTCTTCTGTTCAAACCTTTTTTATTTTTTTTTTCATTATTGTTATAAGAATTTTGTAAATTGTTGTTGTTGGGGATTGTTGCAAACTTTTTTGTTGAAGCCGACAAGTCAAAAACTTCTAACTGTAGAGGTTATTGTTTAAAAGAAACACAGATTCTAAATTTATGAAGTTTTTAAAAATAATAGTATCCAAACGACCGTTATAACGCTTTAAAAAAACTACTTTTTTTCCTAATAGAAGCCTCTAGCGTCTTAACCATGAGTCGGATACTGCTGATTTACGATCTTGTCCAAAACATTAATAAAACACACATTTTTAAAAACATTTTTTTGATCTGGCTTTACAAATGCGACCATGAGAGTGGCGGTTGTTTCAGAAGCATTTTGTGTTTTACAAACTTTTTTGTTGGAGCCGCTCACTCAGGAACCTCTAATTACAGAGGTCTATTTTTAAAAGAAATTGATAAAATATATTACAAATATTTTAAATTTATGAAGCTTTTAAAAATATTAGTATCCAAACGGCCGTTATAACGGATTTAAAAACCAACTTTTTTCTAGTATAAAGCCTCTAGTTTCTTAACTATGTGTCAGATTTTGCTGATTTACGAACTTGTCCAAGATATTCATAAAAAACACATTTTTAGAAAAAGCTTTTGATCTGGCTTCACAAAGGCGACCGTGAGAGTGTCGGTTGATTCAAACGCATTTTATGTTTTACAAGCTTTTTTGTTAAAGGCGCTCACTCAAAAGCTTCCAACTGCAGAGGTCTATTTTAAAAATAAATTGATGAAAAAGGCTCCAAAAATTCTAAATTTATGAAGTTTTTAAAAATATTAGGATCCAGACGGCCGTTATAACGGAACTAAAAAACAGACTTTTTCTAGTATAAAGTCTCTAGTTTCTGAACCCTGTGTTGGATTTTGCTGATTTACGAAAATGTCTAAGATATCAATAAAACACATTTTAAGAAAAGGTTTTTTGATCTTGTTCTACAAATGCGACCGTAAGAGGGCCGGTTGTTCCAAAAAAATTTTTTTTTGCAAACGTTTTTGTTTGAGCTGCTTACTCAGAAACCTCAAACTGCAGATGTCTATTTTTAAAATAAACTGATAGAAATGATTTCAGGGCTTTTAAATTTTTTAACTGCTTTTTAAATATCAGTATACAAACGGCCGTTATAACGGTTTTAAAAAATTCAACTTTTTTTAGTTAAAAACCACTAGTTTCTTAACCGTGAATTGGATTTGGCTGATTCACGAACTTGTACAAGATATTAATATAACACACATGTACAGAAATTTTTTTTGATGTTGCTCAACAAATGCGACCGTGAGAGGTCCGGTCGTTTTCGTTTTATCTCATATCGTTTCGAAAGTGAAATTGATGTTAAAATTTGAAGTAATTTTTGCACACCAATAAATTGTTACTAACACACTTACGTTTTAGTAGAGGTGCCGTAAATATCTTCTTATATATTAATACGCTAGAAAAAAACTTTGTGGAGCCTAAGGCTTTTTTATTCGCCGATGGATTCATTTCAAATTTCCACAGCTAACTGATATTAGTGTAACCTATATTCGGATTTAGATTCACACAAATCGGATCATAAATATAAAAGTTATTATATACGGAAAACTTTTTATATGCATATGCATTATAAGTTTACATACATACAAAAACGAAATTAAAAATTTATTTTATTTTTTTATATTTTCTTTTTTATATATTAGCGAACAACGAACAACGAAACTTAAAAATTTATTTTCTTTTTTATATTTATTTTTTCTCATTCATTTCAGTCGTCTTTTGTCTTTGAACAAAGGATGGTTTTCGAGTCGTCGGAATAAAAGAGATTATATGCGTAATATGCGTAATAATGTTGATTTTATGAATGATATTTTATGGATGATATTTATGATGATATTTTATGAATGAGATTTTCTTTTTTATATATTAGCTATCGAACAACGAACAACAAAAACGAAACTAATAGTGTATTCTTTTCGACTGTACTGAACAAGTTCCAACACCGAATTATCGAAATTTGTGTTCTTTTGAGTTGCACCAGCACAGAATTATGATTTCGATCGTATTCTTTTGGAAACAGAATTGTTATTTTGCCCACACCCAGTACAAAAAAATAGCATCGTAGAAATTGGTGGTGTAGAAGTTGTACTGAATTTTTTTTTGTGATTTTTTTTTGTTTATCGTATTTGGGATGTTTTTTTTTGTATAACAGGTATTAATATTATGAAAATATTATTTTGTGAATAAAAATCAACCAATCACAATCAATCTGGGTTAGTATTTGTAATGAAAAAATAGAAAAGAATCCAAGTGTTCTTTTTAACTTGTAATTGTACTGATTTTTTTTTGTTCTGTGTGGAGACGATTTTAAAATTCTGGATTTTTTGTCCATACTCGGTACAGTCAAAAAGAATACACTATTAAAAATTTATTTTCTTTTTTATATTTATTTTTTCTCATTCATTTCAGTCGTCTTTTGTCTTTGAAAAAGGACGGTTTACGATATTATTTCGATTATTTTGTTTGTTGATATAAAGACATTTGATAATTGATATAAAGATATTTGATATTGATATAAAGATATTTTGTTTGATATTTAATTTATTTGATATTGATATTATTTGATATTTTTGATATTTTATTTATTTGATATTTTTGATATATTGATATATTTATTTATTTCGATGCCAAGACCACGTCGTAAACGTTTGGATGTGAGTGGTACATCGAGTCGTCGGAATAAAAGAGATTATATGCGTAATATGCGTAATAATGTTGATTTTATGAATGATGAAATGAATGGTAATAATGATGGAATGAATGCTGAAGCTGATGTTGTTGTGAATGATGAAGTGAATGTTGATGATATGAATGGTGTCATAAACGGTGTCATGAATGGTGTCATGAATGTTGCGAATGAAGAAATGAATGATGATTTAGAATTGAATGATGAAATTCCCTTTGTAATTTTGAGAGATTCGTTCAAGTGTGCTTTGAATGTGATTCCAGGTAACTTTGATTCGTATGTTTGTGGTGCTTTGGATATGAGTTGTCGTTTTTGTCATGCCAAACATTTTGCAAGAGAAGTTACTTCAATTCTCTAATATTTTCGAAGGATTGAGTTCAAATGATAATGCTATAAAAAAACGATCTAAAATTTTTCTTTCAAATATTCGTTCCTATAATTCTGCATTTGCAATGATCAGTTCTGAATATAATATAGCGGATTCTACTGCACGTGGTATTTATCATTTTAAAATTTATAATATTTTTTATCATCGTACTGGTGCTTTAATTCCTGCTTATGGTCGACCTCCAATGTATGCACAATTATATTTTTACTAGGAGGGCCCGGCGTGCTTCGCTACGCTTATAAATAAAGTTTTTGCGTAGACCACGCTTATAAATAAACTTTTTGCGTAGACATTTTGTTGACGTAGAAGCAATGATTTCAAAAAGTGGTAATGAGAAATGCTAGCATATAATTTTTAATTTTTCTTTTTAAATATATGAATGATAAATAATCAGAACTCTAGCTGATCAGTTCGGATATATGACAAATTAGCGATCAAATAAGTTAGAGATCAAATAAGCTTACTTGAAAACTTATTTGATCGCTAATTTGTCATATATCCGAACTGATCAGCTAGAGTTCTGATTATTTATCATCCATATATTTAAAAAGAAAAATTAAAAATTATATGCTAGCATTTCTTATTACCACTTTTTGAAATCATTGCTTCTACGTCAACAAAATGTCTACGCAAAAAGTTTATTTATAAGCGTGGTCTACGCAAAAACTTTATTTATAAGCGTAGCGAAGCACGCCGGGCCCTCCTAGTTTCTATTATTGCATTGAATCCCAAATTTAAGTGTATTTTTGCCCCCAAAATTAATATAAAAAAAAGAGACGCCATTACATTAAAAAGAAAAACGACAAATAGAAAAACAACATAAAAAAAATTTGAACAACTTAGCACCGAAGCTAGCAACTTAGCACCGAAAAAAGGAGAAGAGAGAAAAACGACTTCAAATATGTTTGTGTATATATACAGTACTTTCATTTCCTTAGTCTCTTAATTCTTTGATAAACACACAATCTAATTTAGTCGAGTAAAATTAGCATCAAAATCCGTAAAACTTCTAAGTCCTCAGGGACAGCTCCGATTTTGATGATTTTTTTTTAAATGTGTGTTTTTATATATTATTTGAAATCAAAAACATTACAATGTGCGTAATTAAATATTTATATTGTTTAAACAATATAAACAAAATTTATGAACAAATTATTTTTTTTAACAAAATTTATGAAATAAAAGAATTGTTAAGCTCAAATTTATAGAAAATTTCATTTAATAATAACATAAAAATATGGTATTATAAGAGTTGCAAAATATGTACACGCTATGTGTAACTTCTGTATACATTTGTCATTAATATAGAGACTTTGCTGAGTTTTACGAACAGACACGTTCTCCGCTCCGAATTCTTTGAAACTTGTCCGATTAACATGAAATTTGGTGAGAAGTTTAGGAATGGCTCAAGAAACGAAAGTAGCTGGCGCTGATGTGCCCTTTTATCCTGGGGTGGATTCCACCCCTTCTCGAGGTCGGAAGTATAAAATGTTGTATAAGGTTTTTTCGATAGATCGATATTTTTCGAGTTATTTGCGATTGAAAACTTATATTGTTTGTTGAAAAATACACGATTTTTGATAATTTTTCGAAAATAACTCTTAAACTTAGCGTTCTATCAAAAATTTGGTAATCAACAAAAATGAAACTTAAAAAAACGAAGAGATTGTTGTTTCTATGAAATGTTGTAGGTCCAAAATGAAGAAAGTTATGGCTCAATGACGAGACATTTTTTTAACAACTTGGTTCCAAGAATTTTACGTTAAATAACGGAAAAGCAATGCATTTTTCGGACAAAACTGTCATACTTTTTTGTAATGATTGGAAAGACCTTTAAAATGGGCACTAGCTCAAGTCGTTTGTATTAAAAAAAACCAAGTTACGATGCGGGCATCTCGAATTCAAAATAGAAATTCAGCCTTAAGATCTCGGTCGTTCCCAATAGAATTTATATTGACCATAGCTCCCTTACAACTAGCTGTATTTTAGTGTTACCTAAGTGATCCAGAAGTTTTGCTAGATTAGAATACGTATTTTCCGAAAAAAGTTTGATAATAATGAAAAATGAGTTTTCAACTTTCCGAAGAAAGTACCTTCTGTTCAAAATAATCTAAAACTAACAAATATACGTAAAAAACTACTCCAGACAAAAACGTAGGTTTTTTCTTAACCAAAAATTGGTTTTATTTTGTTTTCTGTGGGATAAAAAATACCAAAGATATAACTGTTTCAAGTTTGCATTATAGTGCACGGATCACTCCTTTCGAGTCGTTCAACCCTTAACAATTTGAAGGTGAAGGATTTAGACATGTTGTAATATATCATCTTATAGCCTTGAACGTACCTTTAAATCGAGTTTTTAATGGAAGTTGTAACTTTAAAATTGAGAGAGTTATGTTACTATGAATCATACATGTTCAACTCATATAATTTAAATTAGATGAAAATAGGACTTTATTTGTTTTTGTGGGATTATGGAAATGCTTATTCATTATATGGGGACGTCTTTGCACTTTAATCATCGAAATTATCGAATCGAAACGAAATGTCAACCTATTGGTCAGTTAAAAAATAAGCATTTGTTTGATAGATACCGACCACTTTGTACAAGATACTTGACTTGCTAGTTAATTTTTCTCATATGTTAACTGAAACGTTTTATCAAAGATTAGTAAAAAACACTTCACAACTGTAGGCTGTTGTTGTGATTAGTGATTGCAACCCGGGTTTCCGGTATCCGAAAAAAACCGGCTTTTTTTGTTATTTTACATCACCGAAAAACCGGGTTTTATTACCCTTAAAAACCGGTTTTATTATTATCAAAAAATGATCAAAACAAAACAATAATATATATCATATGAGAAATTATAAATATATTGTGTGTTTGTTGGTTGGTCTGTCGAATTTGGTAGAATGTCGGGCGGGATACCTACATCATTGTTTCTTTATGTATATGTGACTTCATGGATTATATTAAAAACCGATGACATTTTAAAAAGCCAGAGTCATTTTTTTATGCGCAGATACCACTAGATATAAGATTACCTGTTTTGGAACCTTCCGATCTAGGCGCCAAAGCTTTAACAATTGTGCCACTTGGTCGGTTATATTAGTGTTGGGTTTGATTGCACACTTTTTCATTAATATTTTATTACATACGAATACGAACGAGTATATTGTTCTAAAAATAAATGCATATATATTACTCACACACAGGTGAAATAGCTTAAAAAATAAAGAAGTATTTTCTCTCAGTCAATCAATTCGTCATTCAATGATTAAAATTTCTTTCATTTCATTTCTTTTTCATTTATTACGTATTGCTGTATTTATTAACCAATTTAACTGTATTTATTAACAATTTTAACTAATTAACTATATTTTAGCTAATTAACTATCTTAACTGTATTAATTAACTGTATTTATTAACTATTGCTGTTCTGTTACTAATGAAATTGGGAGTCGAGTTACTTTGCCGGCAATATATCTTCTGACTGCCAACGCGATGTTCAACTTTATGCTGTCACATTTGGACAAACATAGTGGCCAGCTGACAATTGATATATGAAAATGGAGCTAAAATGCCGCATTAAAGAAAGACGAACTGATTTATCTAGCTTACTGCATTATCTACATAACAAATACCAAGTGTTATGTTAAAGCTATCGACAATCAATTAAGTGTTCAACCACAGACAAAAGACGAAAATGATATTAGTCTAAACACGAAGGTTCGTCGTTAGTTGACCCAGTTCGAATCTAATGGGATCAAAGGCCCGGAAGAACTCGAGAAAGTGTACAATTTTCTTTTGTCGATTCCACCGACAAGCATGGAAGCAGAAAGACCATTTTTGGTGTCAGGAATTATATGCACAAAAATTCGACCACGTCTAGCTGATAACTCAATAGATTTGTTGTGTTTAATGCAATCACACTTTTTAAAACAGAAAAATAAATAATGATATAACTATTTTGTTTCTTATAAAAATATTTGTGTTTTATTATTTTATTTTTGACTGACTTATTTATTATTTGCATTTGAAATAAACGTAAACTAAACTTGAATAGATTTTGTTTAAATTATTGTTTTTTAAACTCTGAAAAACATTTTGTACAAATTAATATTGTAATAAACTTCGTCCAGAATGGGTTAATTTAATTTAATCATAAATAACCAATACGTTCCGCCTAAATGTTTTCTACATTCTATGGCAAAGATGAATCAAAAGTTAACTCCCTTTAACAAATACATTTTGCATAAATTAAATTTGAGTTCGCTAATACAAATGCAAGTATGAATGAAAACAGGTGTGGCCTATTCAAGATGTACGGACTACGTAGTATTGATTTCTAGTGGATTATAGAAGTTTCGATTTATTTATTTTTCGATATAAATAAGCGAACAAAAATAATGTCACCTAACTTAGCCCCGCCATTTTTAAGAAAATTAAAAACAAAGATTGTGCTGTATTGTGCTACAGTTGTGCTGGATGTGCTACTCAGAAAGAATGTCATATCACCAATGGAAAAAAGTTGGCACGCTGAAACAATTTTTCGAGCAGAAGTTAGCCCTGCCATTTTCAAAAATCTGAAAAACAAACGTTGTCCTGTATTGTCTTCGAGTTGTGCTGGTTGTGCTATTTAGAAAAAAATTTCATATCCCTAGTGGAAAAATTTTATAACACTAAAATCATTTTTTCGAGTAAAAGTTAGCCCCGCCATTTTGGAAAAAAAGAAAAACAAAGGGTCTGCTGTATGGTGTTAGAGTTGTGCTAGTTGTGCTATTCAAGAACAAATTTGTACCACCAACAGAATAATTTAAACACACTAAAACGATTTTTCGAGTTGAAGTTAGCCCCGCCATTTTGAAAAAAATTAAAAGCAAAGGTTGTGCTGTATTGTGCTAGGGTTGTGCTGGTTGTGCTACTCAGAATTAGTTCCATATTATCAATGAAAAAAAGTTGGCACGCTAAAATCATTTTTCGAGCAGAAGTTAGCCCCGCCATTTTGAAAAAAAAGAAAACCAAAGGTTGTGCTGTATTGTGCTCGAGTTGTGCTGGTTGTGCTACTTAGACAAAAATTTTGTAACCCTAACAAAATTTTTTTACAAAATTAGCATCATTTTTTTCGAATAGAAGTTAGCCCCGCCATTTTTGAAGAAATCAAAAACAATAGAAGTGCTGTATTGTGTTATAGTTGTGCTGGTTGTGCTACTGAAAAAATATCGTATCACCAACAGAATAATTTAAACCACGCTAAAACCATTTTTCGAATGAAAGTTATCCCCGCCATTTTGTAAAAATCAAAGTAGAAAGCTTGTGCTGTATTGTGCTACAGTTGTGCTGGATGTGCCACTCAAAAAGAATCCCATATCAATAATGAATAAAAGTTGGCACGCTAAAACGATTTTTCGAGCAGAAGGATATTTTCGAGCAGAAAGCATTCGAGCAGAAGATTGAGCAGAAGATTAAGCAGAAGTTAGCCCCGCCATTTTGAAAAAAATGAAAAACAAAGGTTGTTATGTATTGTACTCTAGTTGTGCTGGTTGTGCTACTCAGAAAGAATTGCATATAAGCAATGAATAAAAGTTGGCAGACTAAACCGATTTTTTGAGCAGAAGTTAGCCCCGCCACTTTGGAAAAAATAAAAAACAAAGGTTGTACTGTATTGTGCTTGAGTTGTGCTGGTTGTGCTACTCAGACAAAAATTTCGTATTCCTAACAGAAAAATTTTATAACGCTAACATCATATCTTCAAATAGAAGTTAACCCCGCCATTTTGGAAAAAAAAAAAAACTAAATTGAGTGCTGTATTGTGTTAAAGTTGTGCGAGTTGTGCTACTTCAAAACAAATCCGTACTCACCGACGGAAAAATTTACAATTTTTTTTAATATCATATATTTTTGTGATTCCCTTATTTTATATATACAAAACAGGCAAGATTCATTTATGCTATCGGACACCAGGTGTCACTTACATTATTAGTACTTATAAATTAATGATTACACTGATTCCTACAAGAATAAATGATGCTAGCGTAAAAATATTTTTCATTGGGTATATATAATCTATCTCTAAGCAGCCAGCTCAAACAAAATTGCATACCACTACATATACAAAATTTTTGTTTTTAATTTTTTCGAAAACGGCTGGGCTGGGCTAACTTCTAATCAAAAAATTGTTCTTGCGTACCAAATTTTTGCATTGGTAGTATGGAATTTTTTTTGAGTAGCACAACAATAGAACAATACACCACAGCCTTTGTTTTTGTTTTTTTGCCAAATGGCGGAGCTAACTTCTGCTCGAATAATCGTTTTAGCCTGTCACCATTTATTCATTGCTGATATGAAACTTTTCTTGAGTAGCACATCCAGCACAACTATGGTACAATACAGCACAACATCCTTTTTTTATGTTTTGTTAAATGGCGGGGCTAACTTCTACTCGAAAAATCGTTTTAGCGTGTTTAAATTTTTCCGTTGGTGGGTTACGAATTTGTTTTGGAGTAGCACAACTCGCACAACTTTAACACAATACAGCACTCAATTTTTTTTTTCCAAAATGGCGGGGCTAACTTCTATTTGAAGAAATGATGTTAGCGTTATAAAATTTTTCTGTTAGGAATACGAAATTTTTGTCTGAGTAGCACAACCAGCACAAATCAGACACAATACAGTACAACCTTTGTTTTTTATTTTTTCCAAAGTGGCGGGGCTAACTTCTGCTCAAAAAATCGGTTTAGTCTGCCAACTTTTATTCATTGCTTATATGCAATTCTTTCTGAGTAGCACAACCAGCACAACTAGAGTACAATACATAACAACCTTTGTTTTTCATTTTTTTCAAAATGGCGGGGCTAACTTCTGCTTAATCTTCTGCTCAATCTTCTGCTCGAACGCTTTCTGCTCGAAAATATCCTTGTGCTCGAAAAATCGTTTTAGCGTGCCAACTTTTATTGATTGTTGATATGGGATTCTTTTTGAGTGGCACATCCAGCACAACTGTAGCACAATACAGCACAACCTTTCTTCTTTGATTTTTACAAAACGGTGGGGCTAACTTTCATTCGAAAAATGGTTTTAGCGTGGTTTAAATTATTCTGTTGGTGATACGATATTTTTTCAGTAGCACAACCAGCACAACTATAACACAATACTGCACTTCTTTTGTTTTTGATTTCTTCCCAAATGGCGGGGCTAACTTCTATTCGAAAAAAATGATGCTAATTTTGTAAAAAAATTCTGTTAGGGTTACGAAATTTTTGTCTAAGTAGCACAACCAGCACAACTCGAGCACAATACAGCACAACCTTTGGTTTTCATTTTTTTCAAAATGGCGGGGCTAACTTCTGCTCGAAAAGTGATTTTAGCGTGCCAACTTTTTTTCATTGATAATATGGAACTAATTCTGAGTAGCACAACCAGCACAACCCTAGCACAATACAGCGCAACCTTTGCTTTTAATTTTTTTCAAAATGGTGGGGCTAACTTCAACTCGAAAAATCGTTTTAGCGTGTTTAAATTATTCTGTTGGTGGTACAAATTTGTTCTTGAATAGCACAACTAGCACAACTCTAACACCGTACAGCAGACCCTTTGTTTTTCTTTTTTTCCAAAATGGCGGGGCTAACTTTTACTCGAAAAAATGATTTTAGTGTTATAAAATTTTTCCACTAGGGATATGAAATTTTTTTCCAAATAGCACAACCAGCACAACTCGAGGACAATACAGAACAACGTTTGTTTTTCAGATTTTTGAAAATGGCAGGGCTAACTTCTGCTCGAAAAATTATTTCAGCGTGCCAAATTTTTTCCATTGGTAATGGGGCATTCTTTCTGAGTAGCACATCCAGCACAACTGTAGCACAATACAGCACAATCTTTGTTTTTAATTTTCTTAAAAATGGCGGGGCTAAGTTAGGTGACATACAAAAATATCAGATTGTCAGTTTGACTTTTGCAATTAAAAGTGTTTATAAATATTCGCAAGTATAAGGAATAATCGGTGGTACTTGAGCCTGGGTACTAATAGTGAAAGAACTTGAGCTTAGTGGAATAGTAAATACAGATCTTACGATTCCGAATATTATTGATTCAAATTGTGGAAAAGCGGTGAAGTTTATCGTACATAAATTGGAGACCCTGGAATTTATTGTAAGGAAAAACGGAAGCTGCTGTAATTTGATGACAAATAAAGTTTGAGATTCTGTTAACTAAAGATCTGTCTTTTTACTGTCGTATTTGCTCAATAATCGAAAAGAACCAACGAAGAGTCGTTGCAGTGGTGTCAGAAGTGGGATTATTGAAACAATGGTCAAGACAGTAAATATTAGTGATCTCAGCCAGACCCAGCTGAAGGATGAGTTGAAGAAAAGGAATGCTCCAATCCATGGAACGAAGGCAGAACTTGCATTTCGGCTGCGTAAAGTTTTAGAAGAAGCAGGCCAAAACACAGAGGTTATAGAAATAGAGCCGGAGGAAGCTCCGATTCAGAATGCCCCAGCAATTGATCCGATGATGGTGTTGATGAAAGAAATGATGGCACAACAGCAACAACAACTTGCCGATATGATGGCCAAACAAGGAAACAAGCAACAAAAATTTGCTGATATGATGGCCAAACAAGGAAGCAACCAACAACAACAACTTGCTGATTTCATGGCCCGACAAGAGAAACTGGCAGCAGAACAAAAATTAGATCAACAACAACTACGTGAAGTAATCGAGTCACGTATATCCAGTGCGGAGGTTAAAATCAACAACATTGAAAGGGAGCTGCGGAAAGTTACCGAAGAACATGAAGAGAAACTACGCAATCTTTCGAGTGAATTACGCCAAGAAATAGCACAAGGAAAGTCAGGTAACATGATCAATCCATCAACTACTTCAGCCCCAGCTAGAGTAAAAACACCCGCATTTGATGGATCTACATCGTATCAGATATTTAAGATGCAATTTGAGATAGCAACAACTGGGGTAGATAACCAGCAAAAAGCAAATGCGCTTATATTGGCATTGAAGGGACCTGCTGCTGAAATTTTGCAGACACTATCAGCGACAGAGCGTGATTACAGCAAGCTAATGGAGGCCTTAGAAGTAAGATATGGGGAAAGTCATATGCAAGCTCTCCATCGCATGCAGCTCAGAACACGAAAACAGGGAGTCAGCGAAACTTTGCAAGAATTAGAGGCTGACATTGTGAGACTGGTTAATCTGTCATATCCAAACTATAACGCTGAACATCGAGATGAGCTGGCAGCTGATACATTTATTAATGCTCTTCGAGATATACAAATGAGAAATCAGCTGTATCTGAGTGGAAAGAAAGTACCTGCGGAAGTCTTAGCATTGGCCCTACAAATGGAAGCTGGAAAAAGAGCGTATGGCTCAGATAGGGTACGTCAAATCGAAATTGCTGAAGAACCTCTGCGCTTGAGGAAGTGATCATGCGTGTCAAAAGTTTGGAAGATAAGCCTGAACGAAATCAACGAAGAAGATCTAACAGAGTAAGATGCTGGAATTGTGGGCAGTAAAAGAAGGAATAGTTCCAGGCCGGTTGATGAACCTTTCAAACAAGCAAGTGGATGTCAAAAAGGAAGGAGATTTCCGCGTCGAACACCGGAAGAGAAGGATACATTGTAACGCTGAAGATCTTTCAAGAAGACCCTGTGTTGAGGAGCGCAAGTCATATAGCAGGACTGAGAGAAAGGAGGCAAATGTCGAAAAGGAAGAAGATTACCGCGTTGAACACCGGAAGAGAAGGATACATTGTAACGCTGAAGATCTTTCAAGAAGACCCTGTGTTGAGGAGCGCAAGTCATATAGCAGGACTGAGAGAAAGGAGGCAATGAAAGTGAATCAAATTAAGTTCCAAACTCCTGACGATTGGTGTACCGAGGCATTTAAAAGAGAGCAGCTAAAGGATCCAGCAATGGCTCCAATATTGAAATGGAAAACCGAAGGAAGGCGACTGGAGTGGAAAGAGGTAGCACCTTTAAGTACGGAGGTGAAGTGCTACTGGGCGCAATGGGACTCACTATTGATGGACAACGGGATACTAAAAAGAAAATGGGAGTCCGCTGATGGAAAGAAACTGTTAAAGCAACTGATGCTGCCATCAAGTCGAGTAGACGAGGTACTGGGAAAGCTGCATGGAAGTATTTCTGGAGGGCACCTGGGAGTCAATAAAACCCTGGCTAAAGAAAGGGAGAGGTTTTATTGGGTAAGGTATCGAACCGACGTAGAGCAATGGTGTCGGCGATGTGATACTTGTGCGGCGAGCAAAGGACCAAAGACTAGAACTCGAGGAGAGATGCAGCAGTACAATGTGGGAGCCCCAATGGAGAGAATTGCTATAGATATCGCGAGGCCATTTCCGGACACGACAAAAGGTAACAAATACATCATGGTGGTCATTGATTACTTTACAAAATGGCCGGAAGCTTATGCAATACCTAACCAGGAAGCAGTTACGGTCGCTGAAACATTAGTCAATGAATGGATTTGCAGATATGGAACACCGCTCGAGTTGCATACGGACCAGGGAAGGAATTTCGAATCTCAATTGATGGAAGAGCTGTGCAGAACACTCGACATTAGAAAAACACGAACTACACCTATGAACCCACAATCGGATGGCATGATAGAACGATTCAACCGAACCATGGAAGAACATCTGTCGAAGGTAGTGGAAACCAGCAGAAAGAAATTGGGACAAGGATCTTCCGTTATTCTTGATGGCCTATCGTAGCGCAGTGCACGATACGACAAGTGAAACGCCAGCGAATATCATGTTCGGAAGAGAACTACATCTTCCTAGTGACATCGAGTTTGGCATCCCTGGAGGTCTGATATCCACAAAAACAGATTATGTGGGACAACTAAGGGAGAAGATGAATAAAATCCATCAACAGGTTCGAGACCACATTAAGATTGCCAGTGACAAAATGAAAACCAGGTACGACATAAATGCAAATAGTGGCGGTTTTCAAGAAGGAGAATTGGTATGGCTATACAACCCCAGGAGAACTAAGGGAAGATCACCCAAGCTACAGCCAGATTGGGAAGGCCCATATAAAATAATCAAACGAATTAATGATGTTATCTACCGCATCCAAAAGGGACCCCGTATCAAGATGAAAGTGATACATCTGCAAAGGTTGGCACCGTACCAAGGTAACAGCACCAATGCGATAGCTGATATTGTTCGGGACGAACAAAACTAAATGGAGGGCAGTGTAATAAACTTCGTCCAGAATGGGTTAATTTAATTTAATCATAAATAACCAATACGTTCCGCCTAAATGTTTTCTACAATCTATGGCAAAGATGAATCAAAAGTTAACTCCCTTTAACAAATACATTTTGCATAAATTAAGTTTGAGTTCGCTAATAAACAGGTGTGGCCTATTCAAGATGTACGGACTACGTAGTATTGATTTCTAGTGGATTATAGAAGTTTCGATTTATTTATTTTTCGATATAAATAAGCGAACAAAAATATCAGATAGTCAGTTTTACTTTTGCAATTAAAAGTGTTTATAAATATTCGCAAGTATAAGGAATAATCGGTGGTACTTGAGCCTGGGTACTAATAGTGAAAGAATTT
>OY856187.1:175383753-175468598 GCA_963693315.1 Diogma glabrata | reverse complement strand
CTTAGTTTAATTTCTGCCATTTAATAAAAAAAAAAAAAATATATATATATATATATATATATATATATATATATATATATATATATATATATATATATATATATATATATATATATATATATATATATATATATATATATATATAATATATATATATATATATGTATATGTATAGATTTATTTATATATATATATATATATATATATATATATATATATATATATATATATATATATATATATATATATATATACATACATATAATTTTTTTTTTTTCGATTTTCCGTCTCCGGAAAAATAATAAAAAATCATAAAAACTTGTTTGGCACCACAATTTTTCCGAAATTCTGAAATGAGGCACATTGCACATAGGTAAATTTATATATGAAATTTACCTAAAACCATTAGAATAATAGCACGAAACACACAAATAAAAGTTTTCTCAAGGAGATTTTTTAGGAGAAAATGAAAATTGATTTCGAATCGCAAAATTCAAGTGATTTGCAATATGTACTGAAGCTTGAAGCTTAATTGCTCACAAAAACCCTTCAAATTACAATAAGGTTTTTATGATAACCCACTACACACTTCAACCTAAGCACATTTTCAAATAAGCAAAATCGAATAGTAACTGTAGGGGTGGCGAACCTTTTTCCGTATACGTGCCAAAAAATACAATTTATTTTTATAAAATGGCTGCCGTGCCAAACTATTAGTAATATTAAAAATACAATTATTACAAATAGAATTAAAACAAACATTTGAAAAATTTTATTAACAAAAATTAGAAGCAACAATAAAAGTCTTAAACATAAAATTGAAAATATGGAGGAGCTGAAATCTCACAGCTCTGAGATATCAAGATTTCGGTCTGGGTAAACGATTTTGATAAAGTTTTCGGCAAAAAACTTTCACGAGGACATGGTTTTTAGTTTTGGGCAGCGATGTATATCAAACATAACTCTTTGTTAAAGTACAAGTATTTTTTATATCTGTTTAAAAATTTATAACAAAACTAACACGAAATATCAATACGTTGCCGGAAAATTATAATCAAAATTCCACAAATATTGTTAAATTAAATAAAATCAAACTTTTTCAAAATTCCAAAAATATTCCAAAAACTAGAATGAAATAAAATATTTAAACTTTTTCTAAATTCCGATAATATTCCAAAAATTCTTAAAAATTCAAACTTTTCCAAAATTCTAAAAATATTGCAAAAAATATTACAAAATCAAAAATTAAAACTTTTTTCAAAATTATAATAAAATCAAAAATTTAAAATTTTTCAAAATTCTAAAAATATTCCAAAAATTCTTACAAAATCAAAAAATGAAATTTTTTTCAAAATTCTAAATATAAATATGTATATATAAAATTCAAAAATTCAATTTTTTCAAAATTCTAAAAATTTTGCAAAATATTTTAGGATAAAATGAAAATTGATTTCGAATCGCAAAATTCAAGTGATTTGCAATATGTACGGAAGCTTGAAGCTTAATTGCTCACAAAAACCCTTCAAATTACAATAAGGTTTTTATGATAACCCACACACTTCAACCTAAGCACATTTTCAAATAAACAAAATCGAATAGTAACTGTAGGGGTGGCGAACCTTTTTCCGTATACGTGCCAAAAAATACAATTTATTTTTATAAAATGGCTGCCGTGCCAAACTTTTAGTAATATTAAAAATACAATTATTACAAATAAAGTTAAACCAAACATTTGAAAAATTTTATTAACAAAAATTAGAAGCAACAATAAAAGTCTTAAACAATTTAAGTCTCAAACTTTTTCAAAATTCCGAAAATATTCCAAAAACTAGAATGAAATAAAATATTTAATCTTTTTCTAAATTCCGATAATATTCCAAAAATTCTTAAAAATTCAAACTTTTCCAAAATTATAAAAATATTGCAAAAATTATTACAAAATCAAGAATTAAAACTTTTTTCAAAATTATAATAAAATCAAAAATTTAAAATTTTTCAAAATTCTATAAATATTCCAAAAATTCTTACAAAATCAAAAAATGAAACTTTTTTCAAAATTCTAAATATATATATATATATAAAATTCAAAAATTCAATTTTTCTCAAAATTCTAAATATTTTGCAAAAATTATAACAAAATCAAAAATTGAAACCTTTTTCAATATTCCAAAAATATTCCAAAAATTAGAATGAAATCAAATATTGAAACTTTTTCTAAATTCCAATAATAATCCAAAAATTCTTAAAAATTCAAACTCTTTCAAAAATTCTAAAAATATTGCAAAAATTATTACAAAATCAAAAATTGAAAATTTTTTCAAAATTCCAAAAATTATAATAAAATCAAAAAATAAAAATTTTTCAAAATTCTAAAAATATTCCAAAAATTCTTACGAAATCAAAAATTAAAACTTTTGCCGAAATTGTAAAAATATTGCAAAAATTATTACAAAATCAATAATACAAACTTTTTCAAAATTCCAAAGATATTTCAAAAACTAAAACAAATTAAATTCAAAAATTTCCATGTTTAATTTCATTTTCAGCTACATTTACGTCATAAAAACAGCTACATTTTTTTTCCAAAAAATTGGCTAAAAAATAAATGAAATTATTTTTTGACACACTTGACAACATTTTTTTGACAAACTTATAGTGCCATGATTCTCAATAATAATAATAAAGTGTCATTTCAAACAAACAATTTTATTTTTTTCCAAAAAATTAGGTAAAAAAATAAATAAAAATCTTTCTTTTGACACACTTGACAACATTTTTTTGACAAGCTTATAATGCAATAATCTATTTTTCGATCTCACATACCAATCCCGACCATCAAGATTTCTCCAAATTTAATGTTCCTACTCGTAATCACTTAAAATGAACGTTTTTTAAGCCAAAAATATGAAAATTTGCTATTTTTGACACACTTGATGATTTTTTTGACACACTTCCGGCACAGTTATCGAACACAGCGTCCTTATGGACCTGTCCCTTGAGTATACCTATTTTAAAAAAAAAAATTTTTGAAATCCCTCTAGCGGTTTTCCTTGCAGCGCAGGTAATGACGGCGGACGGCCGGCCGGCAGACAGACATACATTTTTTTTTGCTTTTTTAGAATCAGTAGGTCCCAAAACGTCGAGAAATGTCAAAAAAAGTGGGGGTAAGAATTTCACTTTGAGCTCATGAATGTAATACTTAGGTCTTTCAGACCGAAGTAATATAAAAATTAAAATAAAATTTAAGTTAATAAATGCGATTTTTGTTCCTGCATTTTGTTTGGAAAATGTCTGGTTCATAATTTGTCAGTCATTTCTTAAAGTGTCCTTCATAAAATTCATTTCTGAAAATAATGAATCGCACGAATTGGTTTTTCGATAGATTGCATAACTTAACACAATTTTCAATTCTGCTAAGTGAAAAGGGAATTACGGTTATATAAAATAGATTGACGTCAGAATTGTCGGATCTATTAAAAAATTAGGCAGTGCTTTTTATCTGGAGTTAAAGGCGTTTAAAGGAATTTTCATGTCTCACTATACTTTGCGCCCTTATAACACCCATGAATCAACTTGCAGGCGAAACTATAATATTTTATATTTTATACTATCGAAGTGTTAACACTCGTAAATTCCACCATTAATCCCATTTAATTAATTTTCTTTAAGACAATAGAAAATTGTTTTTCATCACTAGATGCATTAGCACAATTGATATTATAATCTCACAACACTATTACTTAAGTAAATAATTATTAAGAATAATAATGGTTGTATTAGTTGTTGAGTCATTGTCATAACGATTATCATCTTTCATTGTGTTGAAAAATGTTAATAACTAAACTTATATGCTTATATTTCCTCTTGGGAAAATACAATTTTCTATTTATTTATTTGTGTGGTTATGTTTTTCTTAGGAATAGAGTTTTTTGAGAGTTTATACACTATAAACAAATAAGATTTATATTTTAGATTGTTTTGTAAATAATTTAAATTGTTTGTAAAATTGTCTTATAAATTTTGTAAAATCTTAAATTTTCATTAAATAGATAATCAAAAGGAAAACTTTTTTTTTATTGTAATAATAATAAAACAAACATCGATTCCGTAGAACGATATTCTTTTTCACTTCGTTCTATGCTGTTTAAAAATTTAAATTAAATTACAACTACAAAATAAAAATAGATTGTAAAACGATAAAATAGAAAATAATAATAATAATAATAGAAATAAAAGATAAATAGGAAAATGTAATCACATTGTTTAAAATTAGAAAAAACATAAAAAAGAAATAAAATATATAAAAGGAAAATATAGAAATAAAGTTTTTCATTCAGAAAATTTTCCATTTTCATTTTTCTTGTATTTTCTAATTAAATTAAAGAATCAAATGGTTGAAAATTCTATTAAAAATTCAAATGGTTTTTAGTTTGAATTTTTTTGTAATTTGATTTTTAATTTTGTTGTTTTGTTTTAAGGATTATATGTATTTGAATGATGCATATGATATGTATAATTTTGGTGAATTTTAACTTTTTTCCTTCTTTCTGTAATTTTTTCTCTTAATGTTCATATTATTGGTTGGGTTTCGTTTATAATTTTTTACTTCACTAATTAAAATTGTATGAAATAATATACAAATCGGTTATATATAAAAATAAAACAATTATAGAGGATGAGCGATGAGTGGGTGATCCGTTACGCAAAATTACTATGTCTTAATTATTTGTGTAATTAGAATTCAATAAACACGAATAAAACTAAGAATTTATCTTAATTGGTCAAATAATATACATTGACGCTATAATATTCAATGATGAACGATAAAGCTTGTCATGTTATTTTCATTTTTGAAAAGTTTTTGACTCACATTATTATTTGAAACAGTAACATCGATTTGATAATTTTGGGTTTACAAAATCAAATTTGGGGTTAAAACATATATCAATCAAAACATACCTTTAATGTATTTCTTCATATTTTTCTGTATATGTAAGACTATAAATAAAATCTTAGGCACTCGTTAGAATTTAATATTATAAGACAACATTAGTGAAACGAAGCGAAGCGAACTTATCCTGAATAAAGTAAAACAAAGTGGAACAATGCGCAGCGAAGTGAAAATTTTACTAAATGAGCTGACACGAAGTAAAACTATACTGAATCAAGTAATTCGAAGTGAAATTATACTAAACGAAATAACACGATGTGAAAGAGGCGGAGGGAGATAAAACGAAATAATTCGAGACTAATGAAAAATCTTCAAATTTTACTTACGAATTGAAGACCTTGCAACAAAAGGGGTGCAAATCCAAATTTAAGCCGTTGTTCTTTTTGCATCCAACGAAAAGCAAGCGCGGCATAACAAAATTTGAATTTGCCACCCTATTCCGTTTGATTCGAAAAGTCTGCAAGTCCGGACCTGCTTCCTTTGTGCAACAAATAAAATGATTGCATAATTTGTGTTAAGTCAGTATACGTTTTGAGCTCTTTCCAAAAAAAACGTACGCACTTGAGTCACTTTTACTGCAAGGTCTTCAATTACATTCTTTAATGTGCGCCAAAGCATTTATTTATTGTCGTACGAATACAAAAAGACTATGAAAGGTATATTTTGGTTGAACTATATTTAAGACCCAAAATTGATAAACTCAGATCCTTTGTAACCTCAAAACTACTAAAGCTATGTTACTGTTTTAAACAAAATATTAATGTGAATCAAAATCAATTCCTCCAATCAAAACAATTCCTCACTATGAAATTTTTATATTTTATTGTTGAATAAAAGCTTTTTTAAAAAATATATTTTTACTATGTAATTTTTTTGACATTACTTGTAACACCAACACAGACTATTTAAAATAAAATTTTATTACATTGAAAACATAATACCGAAAGCGTCAGACAGCCGCCATAATATCACTAATACAACCATATATCACATTAATTTTTGTTTTTTTGTTCTTTTAACTCCATAAAATCTAAATCTATTTAAAGAGGTAAAAATAATGTAATAGTAGTTCATTCGTAGCACATCATTCGTTGAATTTTGATTATTGTATACATCCGTTACATAAATATATATAATAACTTTTGTTAATAATTTTTTAACAGATTTTAATGGAAGCTTTTCAATTAAGAAAATGCTTTCCGTAATTTTTCAATCTATGTACATGTAAATAAAAACCGAAAAATTAACGATCGTCACGTTTTCATCCCTGAATAAACGTAAAACCTTTTTTGTTGTTATTTTGCACTATTTTTGTGTTGATTTTCCGTTGTACGATGAACGTGATAACATTAAAACGAAATGAATTCACAACAATTTATGTCTTGAAACTGTTTACATTTGGATAAATATGACGATTATCATGTTATAGTTTCGTTTTGGATAATGTGAATAAATTAATTTTGTTTTCGGTTATAATTATGAATTCTAAGCCACATTAGCCGAATACTTACTTGATGTTACACAATATTTATAAAACCTTATAAAACCGGAGATTTTTCTCGAGAATCCCATCTCTGTATTCAAACTTTACAACATTTTTCGTGATATCGAACAAAATATTACAAAACGCTGATCCCATGGTATTTAAGACTCTTTTTTATAGAACCTTCTGAAAAAAGAAAAACTTTTATTCTAAAAACAATTTCCAATTATTCAAAAAATAAATTAAAAAAAAGTCGGACAAGTGCGAATAAAATTCGCTCGCCAAGGGTTCCATGAACATAAAAGAACACAATATTAAAATGAAATTGACATAAAGTTGCGTTGTAAATTCTTTATATTGCCAGATCATAGACGCAAAACAAAATAAATGTTTAATCGTAAACGTCAATAGCAAATGTTTATCACACCTACAATGATAAAAGATGACACCAAAAACTAAACTAAACTAAAGAAAGATTTTATCGGGTGTCGCGAGTTATAGATACACGCGATTTATTGGTCAAATTTCGATCTCACAAACTAATTAATTTTATTTTAAACAAAAATATGTATTTTTATTTTATTTAAATTTAGGAATACAAATTGATTATAATTAATAAATTTTATTTGATTTATTTTATTTATTTTTCCTTTGTCTCGGAAGTAGACATTTATAAGAATATGCGACTAGTCGATGCCGAATAAAAATTTTGATTAAATTAAATTTTTGATAAATTTTGTAATTGAGTCGAGTATTGGTTTGTATATGCCGTTGTTTTTATATGGTGTTGTTTATTTTGTTTCGGTGGCTGTGAATGCCAATGAGTCACCACAGGACTCCCCCGCGAGTAAGGTTTTCCGAAGGAAAAGTAAGACCTATGGAGCAATGTGGACTGTTTTTCTATGTTTGATTCCTGTTGTTCTGGTGCTGATAAGATTCCGTTTGCTGGTTTCAACCTGTCAATTGAAATGTTGTGGATTTTGCCTTTGATTGCAATGATAAAGTGTTTGCGGAGTCGGTGGAGTACTTTGTAAGGACCTCCGTATGGAGGTGATAATCCTTTGCGCACCTTGTTTGACCTCACGCAAATGTATTTGCAGTTGACTAATGTTTTAGGGACAAATATGTCAGTTTGTTTTGTAGGGCGTGGTTGTGTTGGAATGAGGTTTTGCATAGTATTGCGCAACTGATCGATGACTATGTCTGTAGATGGCATAGGTGAAGCAGGATTTTCGATGAAGAACTCCCCGGGTAGCTTGATTTTTTGTCCGTTAACCATTTCAGTGGGTGAGCACTTCAAATCTTCCTTCACTGTTGCTCGAATTTCGAGCAGTGCAATTGGAATTTTTGAGCTCCAATTGATAGTATTGCCTCGGGCCATAAGAGCAGCTTTAAACTGTCGATGAAAGCGTTCAACCATGCCATTGGCTTGTGGATGATAAGCCGTTGGTTGTATCCGATGAGAGCCGAGGAGTTGTGTTAACTCTTAGAAAAGTTTGCTCTCGAATTGTGTTCCTTGATCATTGGTAATGTGGATAGGCACATTGAATCGTGATACTTAGTTGTTTACAAATGTTGTGGCAATGGTTGCTGCAGACATATTGGTCATGCAGTAAGCTTCGAGCCAGCGAGTAAAACGATCGACACAGGTTAGTATAAATATTGAAATCCGTTTGAAGGTGGAAATGGTCCTACTATATCTAAGTGAATGTGTTCAAATCGACTGGGTGTAATTTCGAATTGTCCATGAGGTAATATAGTGTGACGTTGAACTTTGGAACGTTGACAGGATAAACTGGAGTTCGCCCACTGGGGTACGTTCTTGTTTATATTAGGCCAAAAGTAACGTTCTGTGATTAATTTACGCGTAGCACGGACACCAGGATGTGACAAGTTGTGTAATGTATCGAAAATTTTTCGACGTAGTGCTTCTGCGATGTATGGGCTATCGTTCCCAGTGGATGTTTTGCAGGTGATTTCTAGACCAGGTAATTTGAAAAGCTCTAGTTTCATGTTGGAACTAGTGTGACGTCTATAACCAGAAATTAAATTCTGAAGTTCCACTTTTGCTTTTTGTGCTTGCATGATTATGTTGTAGTCGAAGTGGGTCTCGACTGTCACCGTTTCTGATTCTGTAGTGCGAGAGAGTGTCTGCCACTACATTATCTTTGCCATGGATGTTCTGGATGTCCGTTGTAAATTGTGAAATATAATCCAAGTGACGTGATTGTCTTGGATTGCGTTCTGTTTTTGATTGGATAGCTCGAGTCGGAGGCTTTTGGTCTGTGTAAATTATGAAATCTCGACCTTCAACGTAATACCTGAAGTGTTTGATTGCGAGGTAAATTTCCAATAATTCCCTGTCGAATGCGGAATATTTCTTTTTGGTATCCGAGAGTTTCTTTGAAAAGAATCTTAGGGGCTCCCAACAGTTATTGTAAAACTGTTGCAGAACGTCGCCGACCGCCGTGTTTGATGCATCAGTAGTGATGCTGAGCTTTGAGTCGCTTAGTGCATGACGGAGAAGCGTTATTTGGGCCAATTTATGTTTGACTCGTATGAATGCTTCGTCGCATTCAGCAGGCCAAGAAAAGTTCTTATAGCTGTCTTGGGCATCCTGAAAAGAGAAGTCAAGTGAGAATGAATTGGAGTCAAAGTTTCGGCTCTCTTTGGAATAAATTGGTGGTAATACTTTACCATACCGACAAAACGTTGAATGGTTTTCATTGAGTTTGGAGCTGGAAATTCTCTAATTGCTTTGATGCGTTCATCAGCGGGAAGAATGCCATCAGGAGTGGTCTTGTAACTGAGAAAATCAAAAGAAGCTGCACCAAAAATGCATTTGGATGTCTTGATGTGAATGTCATACTCCACTAACTTTTAGAATAATTGATCCAAGTGAAGTTTATATTATTCCTCTGATTGAGATGCCACAAAAATGTCGTCTATGTAGACAAAAACAAAGTCTAGATCTCGAAGTACTTCGTTCACAAATCGTTGAAACGTTTGAGCAGCATTGCGAAGACAAAATGGCATTCGGGTGAATTCGAATAGGCCAAATGGAGTAGTGATTGCCGTTTTGTAAACGTCTTCAAGTGCGACAGGATTGAGATGGTATGCTCTGACGAGATCGATTTTGGAAAATATTTTGGAGCCACGTAAATGCATTGAGAAGTTTTGAATGTAGGGTATCAGATAACAATCAGGGGTTGTGACCGTGTTAAGTATTCGATAGTCCCCGCCTGCCCGCCATTCGTGATCGTTTTTCTTCTGGATACTAGAGAAGAAGATGGTTTGTTAATTCCTAATTCCTCCATGTGTGGAATTCATTGAATGCTGCTTTGTTTCGAGTAAGATCCAATCTGCGTAGTCGTGATACTGGAAGATGTCCTTCAGTAACTATATGATGGACCACGTTATGACGCACGGGTAGGTTGTAATTCGGTTCGGCTGTAAGAGAAGAGACCTTTTGAAAATAGTTCCATAGTCATTGTTAACTTGAAAAAAAATTGGTGTTGGAGTAGATGTCCAAACCGTTCAGGCCTTGAATGAGAAGTGAGTCATTGAATCAACTAGCCGTTTGTGTTTGAGGTCAACAAGAATACCGAATTTGGATAAGAAGGCAGTGTCAATAATAGGTCAATTTAGAGCAGCTATGGTGAAGACATGTGTGAATGTTCGTTTGAGTCCGATATTGACTAGTAGCAATTGCGTACCATAAGTGGGAATGCTAGAACCATTAGCGGCTGATAAAACAAAATCGAGTGATAAATTTGAAAGTTTTTGTATTTTATTGAACAAGCTAATGGGTAGAACAGATAGGTACGCCGGTGTCTATTAAAAAAATGAGTTTATTAATTTTATCATGGATGAAAATACGGTTAGAAATTTCGTAGTTTTTTTCTTGATATGGTTTGTCAACGTCTATTTTGGCTATTGGGGCTATTGAGGATAACATCTTTAGACACTTATTAACAATACTTCTAATGTGAGTGTTGAAAATGAGTTTACTATCAACTATTACACCTAGATCACGCACGTCCCTTTTGCATTCAAGTGGAATATTTGCAATACTATATGAATGATTTGAATTGGAAAGTCTTAATTTATACTTAACGAGTAACATTTACTTGTGTTAAGATGTAAATCATTTTCAACACACCAGCACTGGAGATTATCAAGGTCTGGTTAAATCTGATAACGATCACTAAATGTTTTGATTGACGAAAATATTTTAAGGTCATCGGCAAGCAATAAAACTTCACTTTTGATTTTACTAACAAGATCATTGATGAATAAATAAAAAATTAAGGACCCAATGTCGAACTTTGCGGAACACCAGATGTGGGTATAAATTAAAAGAGTTTTCATTTTTAAGATCTACATATTGACATCTGCCGCTCAGATAAGATCTAAACCACCACAATAGTTTACCACGGATACCATACCTTTTGAGTTTCCGTAAAAGAAGATGATGATTAACTTTATCAAAAGCCTTAGTGAAATCTGTATACATCACATCAACTCCCTTTCTTAAGTTAATCGAAGCATAGACGTATTCTGTAAATTGGAGCAGATTAGTTAACACTGAGCGATTTTTGAAAAATCCGTGTTGCTTACGAGAAAGAAGGTGTAGCTTAGTGTGTTCGAATACTTTGTTATGTACCAGTTTTTCGAAAATTTTACAACAGCTGTTCAAAATAAAAATTGGCCAAATATCACCAGATTCAAAATAGGAACTACTTTGGACCTTTTCCATTTATTTGGAAAAACATCTTCATCTAATGATTTGTTAAACCGAAAAGTTAATGGAACAGCAATAGACAAGGCTACATTTGTTAGAAAAATAGGTGGTAGTAAGTCTGGACCACAAGTTTTATTTGTGTCCAGATTATTTAATAATAGCCTAGTTTCTTCAGGTGCGAATGCTTTTTCAGAAATCAAGTCAGTATTTACCTGCATATTTAATAGGTCGTTGGCAATATTGGAAGTATTATTATTGTTATAAACAGAGGCCAAATAGCTTGCAAAAGAATCACATAAGTGTTTAGATTGTTTAAATTTAGAGCAATTAATGTCATTTAAGTGCATAGTGTTTGGTGTCTTATCAGATTTCGTTAGTTCACAAGCATACGACCAGAACTTTTAGGATTTTTGGATATGCTTTTTTCAAAAAATTTAAGATAAATGGAATAGGATTTTTTAATTCAATTTTTGCTTTTTGTCCTATTCTGGAAAACATATTTTTGCAATTCCGAATCACAATTCAACGTATTTCGATATTGTCAAGAATGTCAAAAACTGAGATTTTTCCGCACTTTTTTATTTTTTGCGCACTGTTTTATTTTTCATGGAATAACGACGCGTGCGGTAAAAATCAACTCGATACACAAAGTACTATGTAATAATCATTATCTATAGTTAGTTGAAATTTTTTCTTAGCGACTCTTTCACACTAAGAAGTTGAATAAGATGATTTGAGTACCATGATGGATATTTATTTTTCTTTTCAGAATTTTTTGATACATTTTCAGATATAATTCGATTTATAATTTGGTGGAAGTTTTTAATAGACTGATCGATATTAGGAGCTTTCAAAATCTCAACCCCATTAATTTCATTAATTGCATCGCCAATAAGACTGAAATAGCATTTTTTTAAATTATGAAGTTCCACTTTAGTATCTTTAAGAAACTTTATTTGTTTGAATGATAACGATAGCTCGATAGGAGGATGATGACGATCTACCTTGGCTAGAATATCTGAATCAGGACAAATAGTAATGATATTTTCAGTTAAGTCAGTCATTACAAGGTCTAGAATTCTATTATTTGCATTAGCTATACCATTGACTTGTTTAAGACCGCAAAAATTAAGAAATTCAACAAGCTCCTGTGAGGATCTGGTATTATATATTAAGGGTAGAAGTTCTTTATAATTTGACGGAGTCTAGATAATGTCTGGTAAATTAAAATCTCCCATAATAAAAAATTTTCCTGCATGGTTATTGTTGTTAATTAGATTACTCAAATCCACGAAATACTTTTCATAGTCTTCAAATTTGGCCCCTGGATAGATAATAGGGCACATTTATATAAAGTTTGTTGTAATTGATTTTTACATTAATCTTCAGCATATACCTCCCAACTATGTTGTCTGCATGACTGGATTTTTTTCACCGCGATTAGACATCCACCACCACCCACCTTGTCATTAAATAGATTTCCCGATCTCTTCTATATACCACATATTCCTTTGTAAAAAGTGTTGTTGATGGTATCATTAAGAAAAGTTTCGTTCAAACATATAATATCATAATTTGATGTCATCACATTTAAAAGAAATGAATCCCTTTTCGATCTCAAGCCATTAACATTCTGATAAAAATTGACAAATTTTTCATTCTCTTATTTATCTAAAATCAAAGAATTATGGGAAAAACAAAGAATCTAAATGTATCAACAAAAAAGTTAGCATTAATTAAAGAACACTCAAGTTATGAAATGTAGAAAAAAATTAAAGAGTCAAAAAATAATAATAAGCTTATTATTTACGTAGGCCATCTATTTGATCAGCGCTCCTTATTCTGATAATTTTCGATTGGTTCAATTTCTTCGACAGCGAAAATAGTGCCTGTTTCCATGATGACAAATGATCCGCGATGAAAAAATTATCCCAACCAGTTGCATTTGTAGGAATGCCGAAATCCATAGTTAAAATATTCCTCTCCATTTCCAGTTTTCTAGTTTTAATGGCATCTGGTATTTTCTGACGTTCAACATTATCCATACACAGGACAATGACCGGTGCCATCTTATCATCTTTGATGTTACGTTTGCTAGCATTTAAAATTTCAATTTTGTCAGCTGAAGATGAAATATTCAAAAAATTGAGGATTTTGTCACACGATTCTTTCACATTTACATTTTGAATATCCGAAACACATGGAAAAGTAGGTTTAAACTTCTAGAATTTTCCTCATCATAACATAGTTTATTTTTTATAACATTAATTTTCTTCCTCAAGAATGCATTTTCCAATTCCAAATTTCTAATTTTTTTCTCATGATCATTAACTGTATTTGATACTTTAAATAAGGCTTCAAATTTAGTATTTATATGACCCAATTAGGTCTTCTTTCAAATTACCCCCACTTTTTAGGGTCAAAAAAAAAGTTTTTTACCCTCATTCACAGAACACACACAGAAATATATTTATTTGAGACCTCGCTATACTTTTCGTTCAAAATTTACCAAATTTCCTGTATCCGTTAATTGTTTCAAAATTTTCTGTCAATCAGTGTCGAAACGTAGGTTCATGGAAGGAGGGGGGGAGTGGGGATGGTCGTCGTCTTGGAAGTAACTCAAAAACTGCGCAACGCAAAATTCTAAAAAACTGCAATGTATCTTAAACTTGGTTCTCTTTCAAATGACACCCCACTCGTTTGAGTCAAAAAGGTTTTTGTTTACCCTCCTTACCTCCATCCCCTAAACTCACAGACATATAATTATTTGAGACTTCGCTATGATTTTCTTTCAAAATTTACCAAATTTCCTGTCTCTGTGAATTTTTTCAAATTTTTCCTGTCAATCAATGTCGAAAGGTAGGGAGAGGGATAATTCAGGGAGAACGATCTGAAAGTTTTACTTTTAAACAATAACCCGAAAACTGCGCATAGAAAAATTCTAAAAAAATTGCAATATTCCTTAAATTAGATGTTCTTTCAAATGACACACTCGTTCGAGTCAAAAAAGGTTTTTTTTGCGCGAAATCCAAGGGGAGTACCAAATTTTGGTTGCACTTTTTTGATAATAATTCAAAAACTATGCGTTGCAAAATTCTAAAAAAAAAATGAAATGTTTTTTAAATTAGGTGGTCCTTCACTCCTTTTTCTATCATTCCAAATATATTTTAAGATTTTCGATCAACTTGGGTCGGAGTTAATCGAGGCAATTAAACATAAAGAAAACGTCATTATTCAAAATTATACAAGAAAAAGTGGGATATGAAATTCCAAAATACAATTTTATGGAATACTGAAGTGGAGTCCTTTCTTTTGATACCCTATTCGTCTCGATACAAAAATGTATTTTCTCAAAGGCTTCACATCGTACGTTTGTTAAACAAAAGAAAACAAATTAATTTATTTTTTAACCCTTCACCTTGTGAATAGGTTAGTTTTATAAGTACCTCAAATTTTAAGTCCATAGGATTAATAGTTTACCAGATAATCGATACGATGTGAAAAACATGTTTTACTCTCCCCAATGGAGTTCGTTATAAAAAAGTCCAAGCGGCACGTATATCCGCTAGAAATAGGTAGATTTTTGGACCAGACAGCTTTGTGTACAAAAAGAATTGGATATGTCCGATTAGATTAAATAAAAAATTTAAGTAGCAACAGAATAATTCCAAAAAATTATCAAACCAACCAAACTAAATACACTAAATACATAAACGGAATCTAATTTATCAATGCAACTTTGGAATAGTTGTGTTTAAACTGGTTAAAATTCCTTAATAACATATTAAATCCTTTGGTGGATTGATGTTCTAACTACGTCACAACTGCAATACTACCACACATAATTTATAATCAACAACAACATCAAACAACTTTTACACCTCAAATATAATACAAATATCTATCTTTTTATAAAAAACTTTTGTAAATGTATAATCATTTCAACTAAACCACTTCCAAATATTCCAAAATCCCAAAGAAACTATTCCCTAATTCAAAACAATAATGAATTTTCAAAACAACAACAACAAACATTCAAAACAACTTTTTTAATTTTTGCGAAAAAAAAATTAAAAACTCAAAGAGAGAAATACATTTTCTTTTGTTTAAGTATTTAATATTTCTATAGATATTTTGATATTTTTGGGATTTGCTGTTGTAATTATATGAGAGCGGCTGTGAGAGTGACTTACATTAAGTTAGCATAATGCTAATTGCATTGAAACTTCTTGGGTTAGAAAGCTGAAAATTTCTGAGGTTATAAATGAAATTTGAATTAAAAGCTGGTTTTAGTTTAAACAAAATAGACTCAAAAATGATGATAGCATGGCTGTTTGCGTTTGTTTTCGTTTTAACAGCCCCAGGGTCTCAACCTCTGAATTTAAACAATTTCTTTTTTAAGTTTTGGATAGATTTATTTACGTATCTAAGTGTGCAACAGTTTTCAAATTTGAGATTGGCCATTTTCAGCTAAATCAAGGACAACAAAGTTTAATAAATTTTTAAAACAGCTGATTTTTCAGGAACCTGGAACGCCAAGATTGTCGTTTGGAAAAAAATGATAAAAATATGTTCAAATATTCAATATTTATAAATTTTATTAAAATATTATGATTCAAACAGAAGCTATAACGTCCTAGATTATTCGATTATTCGAATCTTACTATGTATAGCTTAGTTTAATTATTAATTTTGTAATATGTATTACATTTTGAAATATGTACCTTAAATCTAACACATGTATAAAGAAACATTTTGGAAATAAAAATAAATAAATAAATAAATAAATAAATAAATAAATAATATATATATATATATATATATATATATATATATATATATATATATATATATATATATATATATATATATATATATATATATATATATATATATATATATATATATATATATATATATATATATATATATATATATATATATATATATATATATAAACATTTTTTTTTCATTTTGATTTTCCGTCTCCGCTTATCATATATAGTCGTTTGGCACCAACATTTTTCCGAAATCCCGAGATGAAGCCCATTGCAATAGCTAGATTTTTATATGAAATCTACCTAAAAACGAAACCGTAAAAAGAAAATTATTTAACTATTAAAACCTTTAAAATTATTAAAATATTTAAATTTTTAATTTGATCCAACCCAAATATCACATGCAGTCATATGTCTTCATCGCTATCTAAAAATAAAATTGTTATAAAATAACATATCCTTCATTATTGATATGCCTACGACGAAAAACCTACCATTTCCATAAACATTTTATTCTTTCATTTGTTTGATCAAAAGTGAAATCAAAGACAAAATTGTATGTAAAACCAATCAAAAAAAAAGTTTGTAAATTGAATTCTTATTCAAATACTAAGAATAAACTGGGAATAGGGAAATTAAATACATTTGGGGAAAATTCATCGATTACATTTAAAAAAAAAAGTATTGTCTATTCGAATGGAATAACAGGTTATTTGTTTTGAATTTATTTATAAAAATGTTTGTGTTACACAATTCAAAAAATTGTAGAATAGCACGTGTAGGTATTTATTTTTTGTGTTACATATGAAAATTTGAACTCCATTGTTAACGAAAATATAGATCTAAAGTTCTTCCTATTCATCTTATTTTTAAAATTTTATAAATCCCGTCTCTATAATTTGGAAAATAATTTATATGAAGAATTTAATTAAATTATTCCATGCAACAACAACAACAAAAAAATAGTGTTAATTTATTGTCAAATTTTATCTATTGTTGGAGACATGTTAACACTAAACAATATACCATGATAAATCGAAAAGAGGAACACAATTAAAGGAAATCGAATTGTTAATAATTTATTGTTGTAAGTCAATTACAGAATTTTAATTAAGGATTGGTTTTGTTCAATTTTTTTGTACAAGTACGAGGACTTTAAATTTACCAATAAATTGAAAATTATTGAAAATTACAGAGATAAGTTTTTGGTTGTTGCAACTAATATTATATAAAATTTCGTTTACTGAAGTTGTAAATTTAAAAAGAAAAAGTGTTTTGTCTCTGGTATCGTTTTTGGAAAATATTGCTATGGTTTTAATACAAGTTGGTATTTAAAAAAACACCTTGGTCCTTATTGATGTTGTTTTTGAAATGTCTTTTAAGTGGTCTAGAATGTGACCTAGAATTACATTTTTTATCCCATACATTTGGAATTGTATGAAAAGGTGCTAATTCAGAATTTCTGAAAAATTTATTAAACAATTTTCCACTGCACAGTTTCATTTCTTATAATGTGTGTTTTTTTTCCGCATAATTTCAAACTGGATTGACAAAACAAAAATACGATGAATCAATATTCGGCAATTTTGGTGAGAAAATACAGCGATGTGTCTTATACTCATAATTACAATTCTCAGGAACTGGAAGTACAGAGTGGAAAAAACACCATTTTTATACTGTCGGGTGGGGTAACATTTGCAAGAGTAAATAACCTATTAGTTGTCGTCATCTCCCCTAGCTCAGACGAGGAGGTATTTTTGGATTCAATTCACTTTTATTATGTGATCGAGTTGACGATTACCTAATTATGACCTATATAAAAATATAGGTATGTTTTTAAAAAATCCAGTTTGTTCTTCAGCTTTCCGTTATTTGTATTTTAATTTTTAAAACAATCATATAATTGTTATCTGTAATATTTGGGTTAATAGCGTAGTTTTCTTTATATTTTCTTTTCGCTCGTTTATGTGTAGTTGAAACATGGTTTTCGTTTTATTACTACCTAGGTGTATTCGTTTTCTAAAATGTTTTTAAAATTTGTCACACTGTTCCGCAATTTTCTGTTTACTCTGTTTATTCTTGTTTTCCCTGCAAGGCAGTCAATCTGTCTGTTGTATCGTAAGGATTAATGTTTTTATTCACTATCTTATTTTATAAGAAATTTTAATTTGCGTATCTACTATTTTATTTTATTTATAATTATATGCTATTATACACCAAAGAGTGTCGTGCTATGTGCTTCGTGCATCGGGCGTCGCGAATTGTGCAAAGTCGTATGGTCAGTTCAGAGTGTATTGTACGATGTTAGTTCTATATCCTAGTGGATGTCACACGTACAGCTGTAAGCCCATTATGAACCCATCGTATCTTGACTCACTGAACGTGATCGTTTGATTAATTTGTAGATTTTAATTAATTTATACAATATATTAATTTGTAGGTAATAGTAAGGAGATACTCTTTGCAGATGAAGATCACCATTCAAAAATGTCGTATGTTCTGAATTATACAGGTGTCTGTGGTCGTTTAGCTACCAAACCTTCAACGGGGAACACAAGATACCGTACACTGGTTTCAATCTATTGATGGAAATAGATTTTTGTTTGCCTTTGATCGAAATGTCAAACTGTTTTCGTAGGCGCTGAATTATTTCGTAACGGTACCTTTACATGGTGGATACAGTTTATTTCGTACTTTATCAACTCAAACAAAAATCAAAGTAATCAGAGTTTTCAGCGACTTTAGGATTAATATCTCGGTTTGTTTGTTATAGATGAAAAACGCGAAAAAGTCGAAATTCGATCTTTGTCATTTTTGATTTTCATGAAACTTGGCATATAAGTAGGATGGATAAAATAAAAAATATAACTTGTTTTATAATTTTTTTAAAGTGCATAGCTTCAACATAGGGACATGCATGAAAAAGAAAAATTTTGCCAATCCGAGGTAGCTTAACTTACAAAAAAACAGAAGTGTGGTATATATTTTAAATATCGTTCTTACTAGTAAGAAAAATTTTTTATTTATATTTCACTCCAAATAGAATTGATTTTATTATTTTCTTTCATTGGATATGCAAAAAAAGAAAATAAGTTCTTTACCATATATGATTTTTTGTTGTAGTTACACTAACACCAAAATAGATTCACCTTAAAAAAATAAAAAAGAATAATCAATATTGATATAGATTTTAATTTTTATTTAACTACTTTGCGTTTTAATCTTATATAGGTCATCGGCAGGTAATATTTTTTAACAGGTAAAAAATATTACCTGTCGATGGTCTCCATCAGATTGAAAGGTTTAGTAGTTGAAAACTTAGCGTACCGTAATGAAAATTAGCGATCAAATAAGTTAGAGATCAAATAAGCTTACTTGAAAACTTATTTGATCGCTAATTTTTCATATATCCGAACTGATCAGCCAGAGTTCTGATTATTTTTCATTCATATATTTAAAAAGAAAAATTAAAAATTATATGCTAGCATTTCTCATTACCACTTTTTGAAATCATTGCTTTTACGTCAACAAAATGTCTACGCAAAAACTTTATTTATAAGCGTAGCGAAGCACGCCGGGCGCTCCCAGTAATAATAAAAAACAAAGAAAACACGTCTATCCACTCCTAAATCAATGCATAAACTAAATTGAAATTTGAAAAAAAAAATATAAAATACTAACTAAATCAATGCATGAACTCACTCATACCATTATCATTCATTCACAACATTCATTTCACCATTAACACCATAATAATTAAATCAAAGAAAATCAAAGCAATATAATAATAATAAAAAACCATTGTTGCACAACGAAAAAAGAATTCGTAACGTTATGCATTTTGTTTTTATAACATTATGTTTATTTTTTCGGTACGTTATTTCGTTATGAAACAGAAAAATATTATTTCGTTATGTTATAGCGTTATAGTTACGTTATTTTAGAATTAAATGTTATGTTTAAAACTAACCTATAAAATGTACAAAAATTGAAAATCTCTAATGAACAGTTACTTTTTGCCTGCAAAATTAGAAAAATATTAATATAAATTTAATATTTTTCAAATTTTGCATTAAAAAAGTAGTAAATCGTAGTAAAATAAAACTAAATAACTAAATACATGAAAAAAATTTGCATCTAGCATAAATATATTCCTTCTTAAAATTATACACAACACCTGTGATGCAGAAGCAGCTAGTGCAGACTTGAAATTATTTGAAATATACACAAAAATTTAAAAATTTACAAAATTTTCATTATTTTGTTACAAATATCTAATAATTTTATAACTACCAAAACCTTCAGTTCAAGCGTCCACAGAAATTGAAAAAGAGCAGATAAGTTAGATTTTATAAAACCGATTTTTGCGCTTTTATTTCCATATAATTATACAAAAAGTGTACCAAAAAAACGAAATAAAATAGTAACGTTATCGTTTCGTTTTACGTTATTGTAACGCAATTAATTTTTAAAACGTTATGAAAGTAATTATTACTAATAACGCTATTTCATATCGTTATTTCGTTTTTGCGTTACGTTTCGGGTAACGTTTTGCAACACCGAAAAAAACAAAGAAAAATAACACGTCTATCCGATCCTAAATCAATGCATAAACTAAATTGAAGTTTGAAAAGAATATATAAAATACTAACTAAATCAATGCATAAACTCACTCATACCATTATCATTCATTCACAACATTCATTTCACCATCAACACCATAATAATTAAATCAAAGAAAATCAAAGCTAACTAAATCAATGCATAAACTCACTCAAACCATTATCATTCCTTCACAACATTCATTTCCCCAATAACACCATAATAATTAAATCAAAGAAAATCAAAGCTAACTAAATCAATGCATAAACTCATTCATACCATTATCATTCATTCACAACATTCATTTCACCATTAACACCATAATAATTAAATCAAAGAAAATCAAAGAAAAATAATAATAATAAAACAAAAAAAAAATAACACGTATATCCACTCCTAAATCAATGCATGAACTAAATTGAAATTTGAAAAGAATAATAATAAGATAAACAAAGAATAGACTTGAGCAATTCCATTGGGGGCCGTTAATTTCAAAAATACATCTTGATTCGTCTATAACTTTTTTATTTGTGATCCGAAAAATCCCAAAAATCTTTAAAACCTAAGTTACACTAATATCAGTTAGCAGTGAAAATTTGAAATGAATCAAAATTCGAATAAAAAAGCCTTAGGCTCCAGAAAGTTTTTTTTTAGCGTATTAATATATAAGATGAGCAAAAATATTTTTTAACAATCAAATTATTTATAAAATACAATCAAAAAAAGTTATTCTTAAAGTTCAACACAATCAAATAAACTGTTTTATTGTGCTTCACAGCATTCACATAACAGAATAAAATTACCAGCGGTTTATTCTATTCAACTAAGTCTAAGACAATTTTAGTTCCAAAAAAAAACAAATCAACATATATTTATAGTAAGCAGAAGGATAAAACAATTTATTTGATTGTATTAAACTCTTTAAATAATTTTGTGCTTTTTTACTATATCGGAGAGATCGGAGCGTATAATTTTTGCTTACGTATTTATTTTTTATTTTTAGTTTGCTAAGTAGTTGCCGAAGAATTTCTAAATGTGTCTGATGTTTGTTGGAGGTGGAAAGTTCGTAATGGGATTAATTTTTTAACTTTAAATTTAGCGTTCATAAATAACCTAATTTATTCAAGCTTAATCCTAATCCCTAGTTGGCATGGTATTTTCAGAGTCTTTAGTTTATAATTTATTATAATTAACACTAAACATGCCCAACTTTAGACAAAAAAAAAATTCTATTAGGTTAAGCCAAACAACTATCGGGTTCTATATTATAGCTGAGGAAATTGAGAGTGTTACACGATTGTTTTGAACAATCGAGTTTATAAAACACTGAGACGTTTGTGCGGTATTGCATAGCCCAAATGAGATTCATGTGAATTCAAAGAGACCAAATGCTGTTGTGTTTGGCATCTTATTCGTTTGGCATCTGCATTCGTTTGTATTGAAATGAGATGATATGCTCTTTGGAGATTGGCCATTTGTCATCTAGAAATGTTTGTCGATTCCATGTGTCATAAAAGAGAAGACGGCAAGATTCCTTTAGGACCTCGTACGTTACTCGTTTTTTGTCTTAGAACTTTGGTCTACAATTAAAGTTTCGTAAGATGTGCTCCAACTGAAACTTTAATGGGGTTCTGCATTTTCGTGCAATTGCTCAAAACAGCTGTTAGTAAAAGCACAATTTCATTTTTTTTAATAGAGGTCAGTGCGGAGTTGGTGTTGAAACGATTGGACTTTATAATTAAAACAAACGGAAATCCTTGCTGAGTCTCTTATTTATAACCACATATTTATATCAAGAACTTCCGGAGAACTTCAATAAATTGTAACTTTTCATCAATAACAATATTTCTTAAACTATTATATTTTAACGTTTTGATAGTAATACTGAAATATTTACACGATATAATCATTTTATAAAACATAATAGTAGATAAAGATGTTTTGTAAGTTACATTTAATTTAAAAAGATAATTTTATGCAAATAAATCACAGAAAAATAGTACAATTTATAAATTGATTTAAATTTACAAGATCTTCTTTGTTTAATTATAATTTACCTCACCTCGATCGAACATTTTATCGAGTATATATTCTATATTCCGATTCTTCATCTATTGCTTCTTTTTAATTTTATTCTTCATCGCACACAAATTCATAATTTCCACATATCATCTCAAGAAAGTCAACCAACCTGCAAGTCAACCACCTGCAAAAATTATCTTAATACAAAAATTCTAATCAAACAAAAAATTTACTCCTCTAAAACTACAGACCACCATTATACTTTAAATAAATTGCACAACTGTATTATATCTACATATAATATTAAGACTAAACTTTACATAACAAAAAAAAATCTCATTAAACATGTACTATTAATTGACATTGCGTGACACAACAAATCAATTAAGTGATAAAATGTAAAACATCGGTTGATTAATCTGTGGCACATATGAATATTTTATGTTTGTTGAAACGAATTATTAAAATTTATAGGCCGAAACTGAAAGAAATTAGCAAATAATTAGGGAATTTCTTTAAATACGAACACTCTTGTTTTAGAGGAAAATTCAAAATAGTCTTTCGTTACAGTGTTTTTTCACAAAATTCAAGGCCGAAGAAGAAAATCGACCCCTATTGTTGAATCGGCGCAAACGTGTTAATTATTAAAGATGCTTTTGTATTTTGGTGAGTCGATCTTCAACAGTGTCCTTGCTACATGTCCACGCATGGTTGTCTCCAAAACTTCTACGTTATGTTTAAGGTGATTTGCGAACTTCACTCACACGCATACGTATTTTGTTGACAGATTTTGTCTGTAACATTTTGTTCACCATCTCTGACATCGTCATGGTCGTACCGAAAAAAGTGAATTCTATGAAACTATGAAGTAAGTTTAAGATTGTAATAGAATAAAGATGCAAAAAAGGAAAAGTTTTTGTAAGAAATTCAAGTTTATTTTACCATACTCTCATTTGAATAAAAGGAGTTTACTCAAATAAACTCTGTTCAAAGTTTAGAAAAAAAGGACGTTGTTGAATTTTAAGACCTGAAAATCTTACAACTCTATCGCTTTTTAAAATTACAAAAGAATGTTTACTTCCGGTATTCAAACTAAACACAATACTATGCTTTCTTTGTTTATCGTTTCCCCTTCAAACATGTTTCTACATCATGTTTTGAAAAGTTCACCATCTCCACAACATTATCTAGGGAATTCTTAATGTAATCTACAACTCAATGGAATATTCGTTTCAATCCCAAAGTTAATTTTTCAAAATAATATAAATAATTTGACAACTGATGAAGTAATACAATTTATTTTTTTCTTTTGGTGATTTTTCCTTAAATTATGTTTTCAATTTAAATAATGAATGTGGTAGAATTTACATTTTATACAAATACAATGAGCTTACTATAAATTTAACAATCAATCAACATTTCACCTTACAACTCTAATCCATATTTACAACTAGATCTGCAAAATTTTTGTGGAAAAAGGAAGAAGAAAATTATCACCACCGATTTTGAAGAGGGTAAAATTATAATTTTCCTTTTAAAAAAAAAACCATTTCTTTTCGTCTTTTTCTTAATATTCTATTGATTGTAATCGGTTCAAAATCACAAATATTTTTACGAAATGGAATTTTAGATAGTTGTTGAACGTTTTAATTAAGTTCTATGTTAATGTGGTAAGAATACCCTTGGAACTTGAAAAACAAATTGGTATGGATGGAATATGTCAATGGGTTTTCATCCTAATTCTCTAATAAATTAAACGCTATAAAACATTTGTTTACAAACAAGAATAAAACCAATTACAATTATTTTTGCATTACATAAATCAGTTAAAAGATTGATTGATTCTAATAATAAAAGAAGCTGACCACACATAAAACTTTTTATGTAAGTTTTTTTTATCGATTTAAGAGAAAAAAAAAGAAGATAATGGTCCAGAATTATAATAAAAGACATCATAGAAAAAGTTTATTGAACCATAAGGCTTCATTGTTAGAGAAAAATTGTCGACCCACGTGAACTTTGGAAAGGATTTGAACTATTCCTTCAACAAAAAGATAATTTCTTATAGACAACCTCCATACACCGACTACAGGAAGTCAACTTTTTTTCCTTTCTTTGGAATGGTTACCGTTTCATTCGCCTAGAAAACACATACAACGTTAACAAGTCAAATTAATAATTCATATTCCATAAAACCCGAAAACAATTTTCTTTTCTCTATTATCCGTTTCTTGTTTTCTTTATTAATTCCATTTTCCAACAAAACAACAATAAAAACAAACTACCAAAGCAAATAGAAAATTTATGTTTTATTAGGAAAAAATTTTCATTCGATTCTCATTCAATTTTTATAAAACAATTTCCTTTTCACTCATCGGGGAATTTTCTTTATTTCAGCTTCATATGGTTGAGAAATAAAAATATTTCTCTATTGTAAAGAAAATCCAAATATAATGAAAATATAGATCTTTTTCTATCATTGAGTTTATCTTTTGTTTCATAAGATGAAAATGGAAAAATTTTCTAATTAATATTCGATGAAATGTTTACTCTATAAAAATAAAATAGAAATATATGTTACTTTTGTTACGTAATAAATATCTGAAATTTAATTTCATTAAAATTTTATCAATTACATATTTCAAATGTTAAGAAATTATTTTAAAACTACAAAAAATGTGTACAAATGTTTTTAATTGAATTTTAGTTTATTATTAAAAATTTAGAATTTTCTTATAAAATATTTTTCATATATTTTGTTGAAAAAAAAACTGGAAAATGTGGTTTGCTTTGTAAATGAAAAGAAAATTCATTTAATCATAATTTAATTTCATCAAAACAGAAACTAAAAAGATTATTAGAGTTGATTGAAAAATTAAAATCTAAATCTAAATCTAAAATCTAAATCTACTTTACCACAATTGAAACTTAAAAAAGTAATGAAATGAGAAGTCTGAAAATTTACATACTGCAAATTTTATTTTATTTTAGGTTTAAGCACTTTTCGATTCCCAAATATTTAATTAAATATGAAGGGTTATATCACAGTCCATTCTAAATATTTTAAGTGTTAATAAGTGATTTGGATTAAACCTTGGTACGTGATATAATTTTAATGCAAATATTGTGTCAATATTACTCTTTATTGTAAAACTTTATGTAGTGTAACAATTATTTACAATAGCTTTTGTGAACATTACTCTTATGTTTTATGGTAAAAATGTTCAGTATTTACGTTCTCACATATAAAGTTAATTGAACGCTTTATTTGGTATATTATAACTATGCCCTACAGATATTTCCTATTGCCCTACAGATTCAAAAGCCTGAAACAAAAGAAATTTTTTTGAGATTAATTAATTTTAAGCTTAAGAAAAAAAAGTCTGGAATTTCCTTCAATTAAAATCAATTAAAAATAAAGGTTAACAGAAAACATAACACTAACAATTTATATTAATGTTGAGAGGTGGCTTGAGAAACTTTCATCTTATTATAAAACGTTGATTTTCCATTTTGATAGCTAAAATATGCAGAAATAGCGTGATAGTTAAAATATGCAGAAATAGCGTAGGTTGTATGTATTACTTCGGTCTGAAAGACCAAGTATTACATTCATGAGCTAAAAGTGAAATTCTTACCCCCACTTTTTTTGGCATTTCTCGACGTTTTAGGACCTACTGATTCTAAAAAAACAAAACAAAAAAAATGTATGTCTGTCTGTCGGCCGGCCAGCCGTCCGTCACAACCTACAAAATCTAGAAAACCGCTGGACGGATTTCAAAATTTTTTTTTTCTAAAAATAGGTTTACTCAATGGAAAGAGCCAAAGGACGATGTGTTCGATAACTGTACCGGAAGTGTGTCAAAAAAATCATCAAGTGTGTCAAAACAAGAAAATTTGCATATTTTTTGCTTAAAAAACGTTCATTTTAAGTGATTACGAGTAGGAACATTGATTTTGGAGAAATCTTGATGGTCAGGATTGGTATGTGAGACCAAAATCTAGATTATTGCGTTATAAGTTTGTCAAAAAAAATGTTGTGAAGTGTGTCAAAAGAAAGATTTTTATTTATTTTTTTACACAATTTTTTGGAAAAAATGAAATTAATTATTTGTTTGATATGAAATTTTTTTATTATTATTTTTGAAAATTATGGCATTATAAGTTTGTCCAAAAAATGTTGTCAAGTATGTATAGAAAATGATTTCATTTATTTTTAGATAAGTTTTTGGAAAAAAAATTTAGCTGTTTGTTTACGTAAATATAATTGAACATGGAAATTTTTGAATTTGTTATAGTTTTTGAAATATTTTTGGAATTTTGGAAAAGTTTCAATTTTTGATTTTGTAAGAATTTTTGGAATATTTTTAGAATTTTGAAAAATTTTAAATTTTTGATTTTATTCTAATTTTTGGAATGTTTTCAGAATTTTGAAAAAAAAAATAGAATTTTTGAATAAAATAATGTCAAGTGTGTCAAAAAATGATTTCATTAATTTTTTAGCCAATTTTTTGGGAAAAAAAATTCAGCTGTTTTTATGACGTAAATGTAATTGAACATGTAATTGGATATGTAGATTTTTGAATTTGTTATAGTTTTTGAAATATTTTTGGAATTTTGAAAAAGTTTGTATTTTTGATTTTGTAATAATTTTTGCAATTTTTTTGGAATTTTGGAAAAAGTTTAAATATTTGATTTTGTTATAATTTTTGCAATATTTTTAAATTTTTGATTTTATTATAATATTTGGAATTTTCAAAAAACTTTCAATTTTTGATATTGTTATTATTTTTGCAATATTTTTAGAATTTTTGAAAACATTTGAATCTTTGATTTTTGGAATATTATTAGAATTTAGAAAAAATTTAAATATTTGATTTTATTCTAATTTTTGGAATATATTTGGAATTTTGAAAAAAGTTTCAATTTTTCATTTTGTTATAATTTTTGCAATATTTTCAGAATTATTGAAAAAAGTTTGATCTTTGATTTTGTAATAATTTTTGGAATATTTTTAGAATTTTGAAAAAAAAGTCTGATTTTATTTAATTTTACAATATTTTTGGAATATTGAAAGAAATATGAATTTGTGATTTTGTAATATTTTCTCGAAACGCTAAATGGAAAGGTGTTTGACTAGTTTGCTGAGTATATAATCTTTTCACTAAATTATGTTAATTTATGGTCTGATATAATTTTCCGGCAACGTATTGATGTTTCGTGTTAGTTTTGTAATAAATTTCTAAACAGAGATAAAAAATACATGTACTTGAACAAAGAGTTTTATGTTTGATATACATCGCTGCCCAAAACTAAAAACCATGTCCTCAAAAAAGTTTTTTGTCGAAATTTATATCAAAATCCTTAACCCAGACCGAAGTCTTGATATCTCAGAGCCTTGAGATTTCAGCCCCTCCATATTTTACTATTTATCTATCCTCGTATACATGTGGTGTTCCACACCAGTTCATTAGTTGAGAATTGCAGAAACTTATTATTCATAACTCATTGAATTTTCCTTTAAAATTTGCTTATGTTGCTCTTCGACTCAAGCTTCATTTAGTCAAAACTCGTCTCTTGTTATTCTGTTGTTACATACTTATGACTTCAAAATATGAGAAATCACATTGAATCAAAGGGGACAAAAAAATTTTGATGCTTAACTCTGCTATTATATTTCAATTGCTATATGCGCCGTAGTGTTTATTCATTGACCAGGATTAACAATTTGAATTTGATACATTTGTAGTGTATCTCAAATTGCTAAACCACCGACTATAGCAGTCGTTTAATATTTCTTAAAAGCCGCAGACCAAATTCATTCAGTTGCTCCCCTTTTCAAAGTAACAACTGTATAGAATTGCTGATTTCACTGTTTTTAGTTGGAAATAGCAACTGAGTTATAATTTTAATTAATTCCAAAATAGCAAAATTGTTTTCCTATTTATTGTAAATAACGTATTTTTTTGTTTGAAGACAGGTTTTACAATGTGATCATATTCACATCCACAAGAGTTATATCAAAAATATACATTACGAATTCGAATATTTTTAAATGCGGGTAATCATTATTTGCTAATGAACAATATTAGTTATATATCATGTTTTTTTTAGTTTTAACACCAAAGATACCCTTATGACATATACGTATTACTATTTACATTTAGCTTTAAAAATAATTTAATTTAATCAGATTTATTTATTAATCTAGTTTATCCCGAATTTAATGGATGTTGTTTCTTCGATATTCTAGATCACAAACCTGTGAACTTTCTTTTTAATCACCAATCTTTTAATCACACTCTTCTCGTCTTCTTTCTCTACGAGGCCCTCTTTATATATTATCGCGAATGTCTGCTTCTCAATTGTTTTCATATACTTTTCTCAATTTCTGGCAGTGTAAAAATAATCATACCATTGAAATTAGAAGTTATCCAAAACAAATTGAGCAAATAAAGTAAATTTATTCAGACAATCGGAATAATTTAATTTAGAAGAGGCATGTTCAAATTCAATGTTATTGTCAAATTTGACATATAGAGGATATATCCAATTATTTATTGATTTTAATATGTAAGAGAAATGAATGAAAATTTATCAATTAGAATTTCTAAGATATAATAAGCTATTTTCTTTCAGTTCTCAGTTCTAAGTTTTTACCAAAGTATGTGTGAGTGAGAATTGTGTTTTATTTTTCAGTAAGCAAGTTTCAATCCGCTCCTCAAAATTTGGCAGTTGAGAAAAGTTTTCCTTTAATTCATGTTAGTCTAACAATTAATCCGCGGTTGTAATGCGGTTTCCTTTTTTTGTGTGGATTCTATTCCTTGCCATATTGTAAATAATTAAATGGAACAATATGTGATAGGTTCTTAACCATGACTAGGATAGTTTAACTGCTAGACTTCCAATATTCACCGTACAGGTTCTACGAACTCAATCCCCCCACAAGAGCTAGTTCGATGTCATACGACCCAAGTGGACAGAAGTGAAGGTGAATGAAGTCACCTAGACAAAAGAAACCGAAAAATAATTGCTGGTAACTAGGGTCTAGAGGTGCTCGGATGCAACAAGGCCTTATACAACAGCCCCATAAAACAAACGGAAACCACTTTATTTATTTTTGTATCCATCATATTCAGGGGAATGGTTAGTTCTACAGGCATCTTAGATTTCAGGTCTATAGAATTTTTATTTTCTAACATAACCAATTTTAATACAAAAACACATCGTAATTTCACCAATTGTGTTCAGTATAAAAAATGGAACCCAAAAAAATTAGATAATTGCGAATATAACTCACTCATCGGGTTCCGTGTATATAATATTCTTCGCGAATATTTCTTCTCAAAACACAATTTAAAAAATAAACTAAAAACGGTGTCGGTAAAAATTACAAAAAAAATATTTTGAGAACAAAAAGTCACATTTCACATGATATCCCAACCGTCAAGGTCAAAATAATTTTTTGGAGAAAACTAATCTTAACCCCCTCCAAATAACATTTTAAATGATTTGCCAACCGCTATAGCTTTTGTTCAATCTGTACAACATTTCCTTTAAAAGTGAGTTTTGTTCGAAGTAAAGGAGGGAGGAAAAAAAATTTCCAAATTAAGAAAATAAGTCGAAAACTGTGCTTTTAAAAACAAATTAAAATATTAAAAAATTAAAAATTAAAAAATTAAAAAAAAATTGTTTTGAACTACAAAAAAAGTCACCTTTCATGCGATTCCCCACTCGTCAAGATCAAGAATAATTTTTTTTCAAAATTTCCACTGCTATAGTTTTCATTCGCTTTTTACAACATAAATAAATTTTTAAAGTTTTTAAAATTTTTTTCTTTTGTAAAGTTTGAAGTTAAGGATGGGGGACAAGAAATAATTTTCAAATTTTTGCAAATAAGTGAAAACTGTCCTTTTAACAAATAAAAAAAAATTGTTTTGAACTACAAAAAAATCATCTTGCATACAAAACTCGTCAGGTTAAAATTAACTTTTTTTTACAATTTACACTCTCAACCCCCTCCAAATAACATTTAAAAGATGAGCCGACCACTATGCTTTTTGTTTAATCTTTACAACGTTTGCAAAACCGTGAATTTTTTCAAATTTTTTCTTTTGTAATGTTCGAAGTTAAGGGGGGTGGGGCGGTGCGACATGTAAAAATTTCACTTTTTTTGTAATAATTCAAACAAAACTACGGCTTTGGAAATCTTTCTCTATTTTTCTAAATCAAACTCAATTCCTTAAAAAAAAACTTTATCTTTTAATGTCTCCTTATCTATGTCTATACAATATAGATAAAAACAAATATTTGCAATTCTTTTGTTTACAGTAGGCGTGAACAGATACTCTTTAAAATTGTAGAAAATTTCAAGTTGATAGCATTTATAGTTTGTGGGCAAATCGAATATGTAGAAATTCAGACGGACACCGACGTCTCACCAATAGGGAACCGTTTTTACTTTTTCAAAGTACGACACCCAAAAAACCAATAAAGATACAATAGGCCTCTCGAAAACAGGGTCAAAACCTCAATCATCTGTCTTTCGACAACATACGTCTAAGTCTAAATTAATTAACGCTTGTGTACTCCAAGTTTAGTTCCTCACTCTATGTTTAATTTATACCAATCAACGAACTGTTTAAAATCACCAGTAACCCATTAAATAGCTTTACAGATGGTAGTACGCTGCACAAGTCATTCTTATCCCTATCTTCAAAGAGTAAAATTCACGATTCGTTGATTAGGAGTCACAATATTCAATGACCTACTCTAGAACGATAATATAATGTTGAAATATTTCACTCCGTATCAATTACGCCACATTTAAAAGTCCCTGAATGGAGTATCATTATATGTGATAGGATTTATTGTTTAATAAACGATTTTTTAGACAATCCAGTTCATACACGCATATTTTATGTGTAATTTTGACACATATCTCAATTCCTACTTCACATATATATATAAAAAAAAACGCAGTCGCATTGTTGCTAGTCTTGTTGTTGCAACTTATGTTGTTGTTGAAACATTGAAACTTTAGTTTTCCGGCAACTCTTTAAATTAAATATTAGGAAATTAATAAATACGAAATTTTTATAAATACGAAATTAATACATAAACATTTTTATAAATTGATTTACGAACGAATGTTGTATGCTCCCAACAAACTTCAAAAACATTGTGAAAAAAACACCTGTTGTATGGTGGACCCCTAACCTTTTATCCAATGTATCCAATGTCTTTATTTTTAAAAGAAGATGCTTTCATTGCTTTAATCCCAACAACCAGGTAATTGTAAGAATTTATCTCCTCTGTTCCAATCAAACCGGTGACAATATTTCGCATATTAGCAATATCTTCAAATGAATTGTATTCAAATTAAAATTCTCGTAAAGTCAGAACATCTTTTCTATCTCCTTCGATCTCTTGAATCTACATGTTGGTGACGCTTACTGAATTCCAAATCACAAAATTTCTCAAAAAAATCAATGATGTCTTTAGTGTATATAATGCGTTTTATTCACTGGACGACAACACTGTTTGGACAACCTCGTTAATGTGTGGTTGGGTTGCCGAAAACTACAATTTATTTGATAATACGAAATCGACTTTAAATTGAGGCAGCCGTTTGTGCATTGAAATGTAAAAAAATAGATGTGGTAAATCTCACAAAGTGGAGGAAACCGTTACAAAATGGATCAAAATTAAAATGTTCCTTTCTAAAACATCCAAAGATCCAAGCTACCATTAATAATGTTGAGTCGACAACACTCAAAAATTTTTAAATTTTTAAATATTGATGATCGTATTGTGACAGTAGCTGGTGTTACAGATGAAAGTATAGTAAAGAGTTTATTAGAAGCTTCAAGCAAAATTTATCTGATTTGGAGGAAGACGATTTACAGATTCAAACAAATTTTTTTTTTTGGTGTACGGGTGTGACAACCCTGCTGCCGAGCCGGGCTGTCTATTTTATTGCCATATTCTATGTTGCAACAGTGTTCTCTAAAATGGTACCTCCGTACGTAAAAGTTAAAAGATAAATTCCATAATGTACATACATCAATGCTCCAATGTACGTGAGCCTAAATGCCCAAAAAGTGATTGGTTTTTATCGACGTCCCGCTTATTTTTAAATCTAACGGATCCCCAAAAACACCATTTTGTTGAATATTCTAAGAACTTCAAGATATTATAAATTGAATTTATTTCGAGGCCTTCGTCAAGTGACAGTTCGAATAAATGACGTTTACAATTTAGTAACAAATAAAAGTTTTTACATATCGTTATTAGTTTTAATTTATTTGAGAAAAAATGAAAGTTTTTGAAAAATAACGAAAACGCTTTTTTCACTTTAACCCCAATTTTTTCAAATCTAAGCCTCCCAAACCAGAACGTTATTCTTGAATATATTGCTGGAACATAAATAAAGTAAATTGTAAATGGGTTATGATTAGTTTTAAACAGGTTGGCGAAAAGTCAATAGTTTTTCGTGGATTTTTAGGTTACAAAAATAAAAAGCAACTTTATTTTTGTTATAACTTGCCATAGTTTTAATACAAGAGAATTTTATAGTTATAGTCAAAAATTGGGTTTTTTGGGACGATGTCGTAAGTTTTTTAATAGCGAACAACTTCTTTTAATTTACAATTCATTCATACGTCCCTGCATGGAGTACTGTTCTCACATATGGGGTGGAGCTTATTATAGTAGTTTGAAGTGTCTTGATTCTGTTCAGCGCAGAGCAGTTAAACTAATTGGCAACTCAACTAATGAGCTTGATTCTTTGCAGCACAGACGAAATGTTGCTGATATGACAATTTTCTACAAATACATTATGGATGAACGAACTTCTAAAGAGATTAAATCAATTTTACATGAAGTAGCAATCCCATTGCGTAACACCAGAGCAAATGTTGTAGCCCATCCTTTTACGGTTTATATAAAAAGATGCAGAACTGTAGCCTTCCAGCGTGATTTTTTCAACAGAGTCTCTTATCTCTGGAATGCGTTACCTTCATGGGTTTTTCTTGATAGCTTTAATCCTCAAAATTTTAAATTTAGCGTCCATAAATTTCTAAAAGAAACTTAATTTATTCAATACTTAATCTCAATCCCTAGTTGGCATGGTATCTTCGGATATTCAGAGACGTTAATTAATAATTTATTATAATTAATACTAAACATTCTTAACTTAGAATAAAAAAAAAAATAGTCATTTTAAAAATTTTACAGCTTTTTTCGAAATAACAAACCGTTTTCCCGTTATTCAACGTTTAATGTTTTGATTTTTGCATTCGATGAACTAGTCTACAATCTACATTCAACAAGCCATAACTTAGTTAGTATTGGGCTTATAGTAACCATAAAAACCTAATCTCTTTTGATTTTCACAAGCTACAATTTTGTTCAATATGATCTTCTCGAAAAATGTCCACTTTTTGAGTTATTCGGAAAAATATGTAAAAAAAAATGAGGTTTTTGATGAAGAATAGACATTTTCACTCACAAATAACTCAAAAACTATTTACTTTTCGAAAAAACTCCTTGTAACATTAAATCCTTAAAATTCACTCTTCTGTCGATTCCCGTTGTTATTTTCAGCATAAAAATTTCCAAATCATCGTAGGATAGATTTTGATCTTTGAGGTATTCCCTACATACTGTCGAAATTTCAACCAAATTTATGCTGCTTCAAAGAAATCGGAGCCAAAAACCGTCAATTATTGGACAATAATAAAAAATTATTACTTCAAGGTACTTTTACGTTTACTAACCACGTAAGTTGTGCGGTTTCTGGAATGTCGTGTCATCATTCACTTTCATTCCTTCTTTATCATCGGTCAACAGAAGCACCGCCGTGACGGACAACTTGTTTTGTTTCTGACTTATTGGATTATTGTTGTTATATTTTGCGACCAAGCAATCCAAAGTGGCCAGTACTATTTTTTTCCACGGATGTTGACTCAATAATTTTGAATGACGTTGTCGTGGATATTAACGTCGTTCATCCCTTTGTTATAGCTGCAAAGCACAGCAGGCTGATCTACGTTAACAAATTTGTTTCCCTCTCTCTGGTTTTTTTAGAATCTTTGGTGTTTATTTCCAACGCCGAACAGGGTGGAGTGGCAGAGTCTGATTATAATTTGTAGCAATGGTGAGCTATTTTTATCTTGCCAGTGACAAAGAGTGATCTGGTTCTTAAAGTGGTACATATAACCATGTACGCCGCGAATGGCAATTGATTAAGTGAAACTCCCTAGTTTAGGTAGAAAGATGTATAATTATTAATTAGTATATCATATATGTATATTCTTTTTTAAGATACTTTTGAGACTATATAATACAATAGATACCAACTCAGAGTCTAATTATTGGAATACTAAATATAACTGTGTTTAAAAAAAGAAAGCTAGAAATCGAATACCAAGAGTAAGTCGGAAAGATAGAAAAGGTGCTATATCATTAACACCTTATGAAAACCTAAAATGATAAGATTATGGGAATACGAAAGCAACATAATAAGAAGAAGGTTTGCAACTACATCGTATCCCACACCTTCTTGCGTGAAAAATTACTGACTGAAACCTTAAAACTAAATAAAATGGCAAACAGAAATGGGATTAAATTAATTATTTCAATGAGTATAATAAAACAATGTAAGTCTTGTTAATTTGTGCCCGAATCAAAGGTTTGTAAAAACGAATAATTTTAATAATTTTTATGAAATAAAATATAATATCTGAAAGGGGACTAGCCAATATATAAAAGGGGGTGTAAATATGAATGCACATGAATGCACATGAATGCACATGAATGCACATACGTTTACTGACCTTATTTAAGGTTTTTGAACCAATTTTATGAAGAATATAATTTTTCTATATCCATTCAATGGTTTGGCTTTCTATAACAATTGTAAATATAGCTCAAATTTCTATTTGATATAAAATACTTTCACCCAAGATACACCGTCAAAAATCCGATCCCTTTTTAAATATAATTTCCATCATAAATAAAGAAAACTCAATTTAACTAAACCACATACACATGTGTATAACCATAACAATAAAACATCATCAAAATATATCACCAACAACAAATCACAATCAATCAAGTTGTAAGATTTTTCTTCATCATTTACGTTACAGAATGAGAATACACTTAACAGCATACAACCTACCTAACTATATAGTACAAAAACTACGAAACCATCACCAACAAAAGCAAAAAAAAATTATAAATAAGTAAAGAAAATTAGAAAAAAGGAAGGATATATGATTTTATTACCAAAAAGAAAATCATAAAAGTAAAAGAAAATTTAGATACTAAAATACATATCTCGTGCTTTTCATTTTAACTGAGTGATTTTTTTTTCTTTATAGACAAGATTATTTATTGATGAAGAACAAGATTACATTAAAAATAAATAGAATAGAATCGTGAAATATTGATTAAATTACTTTCATAAATTTCACCCATTACTGGCCACGCTGTAAACAACAAATTTTTTTTATGTTGAATTAAAATTGTACAACATATTTGTTTCAATTAAATTCAAATAAATCAACATCAAAAATTATTTCTAACCGAAAAACAAATACAAAATTTATTGTTTTTAATTTCAAAGTTTTTTGTATTGTTTTTCGATTAGATTTGAAAAATGTTTGAACTTTTATATGTTATATGGTAATATATTAAAGCATCAATTCCTCACATCCACTGTGTCTCGTTGTTGTAAACAATAAAACAAAAACAAAACAAAAACCAAAAATAACATTTATGCAAATTAATTTTTTTTCAACATTTTAAAATGAAATTTAATTTAAATTTTTTGAATAGATGTGGTGGGATTGTTGTGAATGTTGATTAAATGTAAAGGTTTTTTATACTTGTGATCGATTTCAAAATTACATTACTCTTAAAACAATCAAATACAGTGGATCCTTAAGCATCGTAGCCTAAAAAAAAAATCGTAAACATAAAAAACATTAAATTCTTATTTACAAAAAATAAAAAACGAAATCTCGTCCTTTTTGTTCTTTAAGACGAGCATTATTTTGATTTTTGTTCCTTAACTTTTATTTTTATTTCATTTTCATCTTCATTTTCTTTTCTTTCCAACTTATTATATGTTTTTTTCTCTGATTTTTACGATTATGGAAAGTAACTACCTTTTTTTCTTGATGTAATTTTTTCCATTTTTTATTTACTTCAATTTTTTTGTGTGTGTACTATTGAGGTTTGTGTATCAATGGTTGTTGTTCAAACATGGAGTTAAGTAAATGTTAACCATAATAAAAATTATTTCATATTACCTAGCTGATTTTGAGTCTTGTAATAGTTTTTCCTTTTTCTGCTATTTTTTGGACAAATATTTTCTTAATAATTTCTTCAAAAAAAAGTACGAAACGTGATCAAAATTTTAAAACATTTAATATTTTTCATGTTCGCCGGTTTTACTTGATAAGAAGAATTGAAGAAAGAAGTTATTAAAGTGCTTCTTAGATGTTTTTGGTTGTGTAGTTTTGGGTTCTTAAACATCTTTGAAATATGAATATTTTGTTTATTTATTCATCAAAATACAAACATACTGAATCCCTTGCTTTTTAATTCGTGCATATAAAACCAGCATGGAAGAATTAGTTTTTGTTGATTTGCGCATTTTTTATTTTTGATCTACGGGTGTGGAACTTTACGTACTGCAATTCTTGCTTTTGGCATTCGAGTTGACGTGAGATATCATAAACCACTGGCAATGTAGTAAGATACCACGAGTTAGGGTGATATCTAAGGTATACTGACGCATAAACAATAATAGTTATGGGTTGATGGCATATCAAGACAATGCGTCACATAATCAAGCAATATGCCATTAGCTGGATTATTGGCAACCCAAATTTGAGTTTGTTAGTTCAAATTTATCTAAAAAATTGTCTTTCTACCACAATAAAAAAAATCGTGCACCACAACCTCAACCGAATATTTCTATCACATAGGTTTCAAAATTCGGATGTCTAATCCTCCTTTGTTGGGTAAAAAATTGGTATGAAACTGTTATGAACACCAGTGCATTCCTGATAATGGGATCATAATTAGGAACATCTAAAAAGTCGCGTGCCTAAAGATTAAAATTCCAACTAGTCTTAGTGTGTGAGTTTGAATATATCTCCTCAGCTCATTCTAAATTGTACGCAAAAATTTAGAAGAAGACGGACTTAAATAAGCATTGAATAAGGAGTCTAATGGCCCAAAATACAGAAGGACCAAGGCCATCAGCACCACGACGTCAAATTTAATTATTGTTTCACTCACTCCAATATGGTAACTAGCCGACCGGTATTAGTAGGTAAGGCTCCACCGTGCGGTGAGAACCAAAGCCCCTATATTTCACGCATATATAATTGGTCTAGACTTAAATTGCAATAATTGTTTTAATCTTTTGTAATTGTTGTTGTAATTTGATTATTAGCATTAAATAAGAGTTAGCTTTGGTAATGATATGATTTTTGATTTCTTTTGACCTGGAAAATGTTGTACTTGAGCTAGATGATTGACCCAGAGACAGTAGACATTAAATCAAGTGGTAGTTAACTAGATAACTGGCATAACTTGACACTGAAAATATTTTGAATGCTGAAATAAGAGTATACATATATAAAAACATGAGATAACGTCGTCTATGATTTTTGATTTTTTTGACCTGGAAAATGTTGTACTTGAGCTAGATGATTGACCCAGAGACAGTAGACATTAAATCAAGTGGTTGTTAATCAATTAAATTACTCAACTTGACACTGAAAATATTTAAACTGCTGAAAGAAGAGTGAACACAAAACAAATATTTTCCAGTTTCCTTACATACAAAAATCGTGTTCCCGACAAACAATTTTGCTATTTGTAACCGTAAAAAGACTGAAATGTTATCGCTGACTGTTATCGGGCACAAGTGGTTACGTTACTGATTTGTTACCATATTTTGGTCAGACAATAGGCGGTAACGGTAACCGAACGAGGACCGTGTCGGTTACATTTCAGTATTCGTACGCTTACTATTTCAGTTACTTTTCAGATGATTTTAGTAATTTGCTGGGTATAATTACGGTTATATTACAGTTACTAAATGGTATTTGTGTCGGTTACATTTAGGTCGCTATTGGTAATTTGACGGAAACAATACGATTATATTTCTAGTATTTGGTGATGTTTTTTTCGGTTACATTTTGGTAATTTTTTAGTCATTTGACGGAAACAATTTTGGTTATATTTAAGGTATTGATCGTAGTTGTGTCAGTTACATTTCGGTTGTTTGTGGTAATTTGACATATAAATTCTAAAATATTATTATTATTTTAAAATCTTAATATAAGATATATAGAATATAATAGAATTTTAGAATTTATATTTAGAATTTATTATATATTTTATATAAAACGTTTTAGAATTTATATGTCAAATTACCTCAAACAACCGAAATGTAACCGACACAACTACGATCACTACCTGAAATATAACCATAATTGTGCCCGTCAAATGAATAAAAATTACTTAAATTCTTATTATTATAATTCTCTTAGAAATGGTTGAATAAAACCAAAATTAATTGCGATATTTTTATTAATTGAAAATAAATATTAATATATAAAATAAAACAATTTTTGAAATTTAGAAAAATTTAAAACTATTATTATTATAACATGTTTTGTCAAGGAGTAACATCTGCTTTGTTACAATATATAATTAAAACTGCGTTTGTGTTTTTAAACCATATAATTATAGTGAGGAATACAATACAATACGTACAAATTACAATACACTACCATTTTTAATCTCGGGACATACTCGGGGGTATTTCGAAAATTTTCGTTGTTTGCAAATGAGAATTTTAGCAAAGATGAATATGTGCTGGTGATATTTAAACTGTTTTTATTTTGTTTTGTGTTCGTAGTTCGTCTTCGTCATATTTACAGATAAAACTTTTACTTTCGGTGGTAACATTGGGACTTTAGAGGTACTGTTGGTTACAAAATGTTTGTCGGGGTTAGATGTTTAATCAACTTTTTTTCTTTGAATTTATGCAATGATACAAGTTTTTTAAGCAGGTTCGTAGCAAAATAAAATTCGATTGAGATTATCTATTGGTTTTCTTTTTTCGATCATATTTCAAAAGGTGAAAATTAATATTTATTGTTTTAATTGTTGAATGTTATTTTTTTTGTTTTTAACATTATATTATTTTTCCTATAAAATATGCATGGTTGACCCAGAGACAGTAGACAGAAAATTAACTGGTTGTTAACTAGATAACTTACAAACTATTGAAAATATTTAGAATGCTGAAAATAAGATTATACATATTTAAAAACATGAAGTAACTTTGTTCGTCTTTTTGAAATGGAAAATTTTAGAAGAAGTTTTTTTGTAGGTTTTTCATATATTTTATTTCTTTTACAAGAGACAGTAGACATTAAATCAAGTATTAAATTGAGCATTGCCATTAAATAAGAGCTAGCTTTGGTAATGATGTGATTTTTGAATTTTTTGACCTGGAAAATGTTGTACTTGAGCTAGATGATTGATCCAGACAGTAGACATTAAATCAAGTGGTTGTTAATCAATTAAATTACTCAACTTGACATTGAAAATATTTAGAATGCTGAAAGTCTACAAAGATTTAAACCAGTAGTAGTAGTAGTAGTACAGACAGTAGACAGAAAATCAAGCGGCTTTTAACTATGACAACAAAAAAATAAGTTGATTCTCATTGGATTATGATATTTTGAATTATTGTATGTTACTATGACAACAAAACATAACAAACAGTTTCATTGGATAATGAAATTTGGAATTATTGTATAACTATGACAACAAAATAACAACTATTTCAATTGGCTAATGAAATTTAGAAAGACTGCTTTGATAAAAAATTTTATTCCTACAAATTTAAATGTTTCGTTTCGTTACTTTCAAATTTTTATCTTTTTGTTTAACAAAAAATTATATTTTATGCTTTTTGGTTTAACACACAATTTGCAAAATAATTTTCATTGAATTGAATTAGTTTTCATTCAATTAGTTTATTTTAATACATTTCAAAACACTCCTCTATTAGGAAATTGGTTTCATTACTTAAATTAGATATATAAGAAAATTCGAAAACTTAAATTTACAGATAATTAATGCATATGTACAATGAAAAGTTACTTGAACTAAATTTATTCATTTTAAACTTAAAAACCATTAATTTTCGTTAAAACTGATCTTGATTTAGTTTTTCAAAAATGTACGAGTTCTTCATTTTTTTTTTATTTATTTTATTTCTGTTTAATATACATTTTATTTATAATGTATTTAAATTAAAAGAGATTCTTATTTATTTATTTGTGAATTTCTTTTATTTCTCTGTTCAAAGACTCATTGTAAGTTTTTGTCGCTTTTTCTATTTAATGTTAAACCCTGCATAATTGGTGTTTTAAGTATCTTTTATTTCTGTGTTCCTTAATTTTTTAAGGTTTCTTTGAACGAACTTCTTCTTAAAATTCGTTTAAGTTGAAAATTTCTACGTTTCAATATCTTTGATAACACATAATTTGCAATTTAAGAAAAAAAATACAAATATTTTGAAGAATTTTTGTTGAAATTGATTTATTTGATTCGCAATATGTAAACAAACAGCGGTGACATGTTGTGACATGACACTTGCGTTCGCTTCGATAGTGATCATCGAAGCGAAAATAAATATAATTGGTACGTTACAACTTTTTCGTTCGATAGTAACTGTTTTACGTTGGCAGCATTTGTGCGAAGAATCGAAAAATAGGAGAATCGAAAAAAAGTGATGGTTGAAAATGTTACAAACATGCCAATTTATCGAAAATTTCGATACTTTATCGAACATCGAAAACTTCGATGTTACAACATGTCACCGCAGATTTTCAAGAAGTAAATTGTAGCTTTGGAGAATAAATCAAATTATTGTTATTTCGTTTAGATATTTTGTTTATTTGTTCCTAATTACACGTATAAATTTGAAAAAATTTCACAGATATTTTTATGTTAATTTAACATAATTCAGATTGATTTAGGTTGTAATAACTTTTTTCAATCCATTTTATACATCTTGATCACGTTCCTTCTAACTAATTAAGTATTTTTCCTATTACAGAATTTATTCTACACTCAATTTGATATTTTAGTTCTCTTAAACATTTTGGTGCATTATTCCAGTAAATACTTGAATTGCCTTCTAAACATTGGTTGTAAATTTTAAGCATGAGTAGGTCCTCCATATTGGATGGCTGCTGTTGATTAGGTAAATATGCATAAATTCCGTTTTTTGTTTCTCCATTATAAAATTCTGTAATTTTTTTTGTCGGATCTACTAACTTATTATTAAATTCGTTCCAGAAGTGTACACCAATTTTAATAACATTATTGTTTTTAGTATATTGAAGTTGTCCAACAATTAATTTTGATTCTAAGTTATATTGTTTTAATGTGTTCCACAATATTAAGTTAGTTGGAAGACAAACACCATATTTATGTGCACTAATAAATTCTTGCGAAATTATTTCGGAGATTAAATTTACTAACACAAGATCTCGTTTAAAATTTTTACTCGAATTCATAACAATTCTATTCTGTGACCGACAAATAACAAATGATATTGTTACTAGAATCGCCCCCCAATTCCAAATAAAATTATTTTATATAAAGTTCTAAAAATATGCTAAGAATTTCAATAACATATTTATTTTATTATTATTTTAGTACTATTTTGATAATAGTTTTTTCAAATTTGATTATTTTGTAAGAAAACGGTCAACAATCTTTAACTTGGCTGAAAGAACGGACAAAACCGCATGATTTTCATTTCGGTTTAAATTTATATTAAAATAATTGTGTAAACACAAAATATTTATTCACTTAACGCAGAATTTATGTTTAATTTATAAAATTCACCTAATAATCACAAAAAAACTATCCACAAATAGTAATATCAAAAATGGCATCAAGTTTGTTATTGTTTTATAGGTGTGTGTGTGTTTGTATTAATTTTTGCTGGAAGACGAGTTTATTAAAAATCTCAAATTCATAAAATTGATTTACATCAGAAAAACAAACAAAATCTCTAATTTGAATTAATATTAATATGAAATGCAATTGTTCATAGCATAGATACACAAAACAGATTTTTTTTTTAATTTTTCTTTTATACAAAGAACAAAGTTAAAAAGAATAAAAACTTATGAGGGGTAAGTTAATATATTCTTTATTACAAATTTGGAAATTTTTTCGATGTAATAAGTATTTATCTGATACACCTTATTTTCATAAAAAAATTATGAATGAAAAATTGAAAGATATTTTATTTTTCATTTTAAATTATATTATGTGGTTAATAATTTTAACCAAATAAACATCAACAGTTGCAAAATTATCTACATAGATCAAGTAGTTTCGGTTAATATGTATATTTAATTTGTAATATAAAATTTGTTTGATAATTCTGTTTGTCGTTCGTGTTTTTATTTAAACTATCCAATGAATCCGATTCTACTTCTACACAAAACTGTCTGATCCCGAAATCTACCTTTTTCTAGCGGATATATCTTCCGCTGGGGCTATTTGTTTGATTGTGATTTCGGGGGTTTTGAAACCAGTTGACCAAGAAAAAAGAAATGATCACAGCAATCTATCTATCTTTACAACTTTATTTGCTAATTCTTCATGCAAAATATTAAAAACGTTTGAAAATTAAGTACAATAGATTAGTTTAGACTTTAGATCGAACATTATTTGAATAGGCTCATTTGGAACAATTTTGTTAGTCCCTTAACTCGATTCTGTCATTTTCGTCCATCAGTATAGCCGAAAAATCTATTTTAATTCTGATTATTTTAATTAAATAAAACTTTGGAATCTATTTTGAAATGCAAAAAAAAAACCAATGTGAAATTTCTACTTTTCAATTCAACTTGAATTATATGTGGGTAAATTTTCATTTTACTATCGTTTGTTATTGCTTTTATCTGAGGAGAAAGTAATTTGAATGAAAATATAAAAGACCTTTCTGAAATTTTTATTTGTTACTATTTTCTTGAGTTTAAAAGAATCATGTGAAAAAAGTTAATGTGAAATTAATAAAAAGTAACTATAGTGATTTATTTCGATTGAAATATTTAAAAAAATTTATTTCATGCCTGAAATATTCAAAAATGTAAGTTTTACAATTTGATTTAGTTTTCTTTTCATATTCTGAATTTTATATTTGAGAATACCGACATACGAAAACTGTGTTAATTATATTATTTTAATTGCAATATAAAGAACCAATTTAATTGGAGAGGAAGAATTATTTACATGAATTGAACACAATATTTTGTTGTTCGCTTCTAAAGTAATATTTTTGAAAAATTAAACATTTAAAGATTTTTTGTTTGCACATTACGAATAAAATAAATCAATTTCAACAAAAATTACAGTATACATAAACTAAAGTTATTTAAAACATCTAATATGCACAAATTAAATAAAAAATTTTTTGCAATAATTGTAGAATTTTGAAAAAAGGTTCAATCTTTGATTTTGTAATAATTTTTGAAATACTTTGTATTTCGTTCTGATTTCGTAATATTTTCTCCAAAAGGGTTTGAATGAACTTTCTTCTGTAAGTTTATTACAATATTTGAATTTCATTCAAGGACTTTATTTGAAGAGGAAAAATTATACACAATTATTTTTTGTTGTTCGCTTCTTAATTATTATTTCTTGAAAAATCTTTTTGTTTACATATTGCGAATCAAATAAAACAATTTCAACAAAAATTTTTTTTGACATTACTAATATCAACAAAGAAAATTTAAAAAATAAACGTTTTGTTAACGACAATTTTTATATAAGTAGGAATTGTTTAATTTTTGAAGAATTAATTATTGTGTTTTATATTGTATATATACAATAATGTAACTAACAATTAATAAAATAACTCCTAACAAATAAAAAAAACTCTAAAATGGATTTATTAGAACTAAAATATTATATTTCATTGGGCGGATGAAAAAAATGAATCATAGAAAAAATGAGACGCTTTTATCTAAAATGAAGTTATTTAAATTGAAAACAAATATGAATGAATAAAACAAAATTATTTTATGTACAAATTAATTGAAACTAATATAAATATTTCAATACGCAAATTTAAAAGTAGGCAACCGCCATTTAAATATCACTAATGCAAACATATTTCACATCAAAGTTTGTTTTTTTGTTCTTTTCAGACCCGAATTTATAAATTGATTAGGAAAAGTCAAAAGAAAACCACATAAAATGAAAAATAAAATATCTTTCAATTTTTCATTCATAATTTTTTTATGAAAATAAGGTGTATCAGATAAATACTTATTACATCGAAAAAATTTCCAAATTTGTAATAAAGAATATATTAACTTACCCCTCATAAGTTTTTATTCTTTTTAACTTTGTTCTTTGTATAAAAGAAAAATTAAAAAAAAAATCTGTTTTGTGTATCTATGCTATGAACAATTGCATTTCATATTAATATTAATTCAAATTAGAGATTTTGTTTGTTTTTCTAATGTAAATCAATTTTATGAATTTGAGATTTTTAATAAACTCGTCTTCCAGCAAAAATTAATACAAACACACACACACACCTATAAAACAATAACAAACTTGATGCCATTTTTGATATTACTATTTGTGGATAGTTTTTTTGTGATTATTAGGTGAATTTTATAAATTAAACATAAATTCTGCGTTAAGTGAATAAATATTTTGTGTTTACACAATTATTTTAATATAAATTTAAACCGAAATGAAAATCATGCGGTTTTGTCCGTTCTTTCAGCCAAGTTAAAGATTGTTGACCGTTTTCTTACAAAATAATCAAATTTGAAAAAACTATTATCAAAATAGTACTAAAATAATAATAAAATAAATATGTTATTGAAATTCTTAGCATATTTTTAGAACTTTATATAAAATAATTTTATTTGGAATTGGGGGGCGATTCTAGTAACAATATCATTTGTTATTTGTCGGTCACAGAAAAGAATTGTTATGAATTCGAGTAAAAATTTTAAACGAGATCTTGTGTTAGTAAATTTAATCTCCGAAATAATTTCGCAAGAATTTATTAGTGCACATAAATATGGTGTTTGTCTTCCAACTAACTTAATATTGTGGAACACATTAAAACAATATAACTTAGAATCAAAATTAATTGTTGGACAACTTCAATATACTAAAAACAATAATGTTATTAAAATTGGTGTACACTTCTGGAACGAATTTAATAATAAGTTAGTAGATCCGACAAAAAAAATTACAGAATTTTATAATGGAGAAACAAAAAACGGAATTTATGCATATTTACCTAATCAACAGCAGCCATCCAATATGGAGGACCTACTCATGCTTAAAATTTACAACCAATGTTTAGAAGGCAATTCAAGTATTTACTGGAATAATGCACCAAAATGTTTAAGAGAACTAAAATATCAAATTGAGTGTAGAATAAATTCTGTAATAGGAAAAATACTTAATTAGTTAGAAGGAACGTGATCAAGATGTATAAAATGGATTGAAAAAAGTTATTACAACCTAAATCAATCTGAATTATGTTAAATTAACATAAAAATATCTGTGAAATTTTTTCAAATTTATACGTGTAATTAGGAACAAATAAACAAAATATCTAAACGAAATAACAATAATTTGATTTATTCTCCAAAGCTACAATTTACTTCTTGAAAATCTGCGGTGACATGTTGTAACATCGAAGTTTTCGATGTTCGATAAAGTATCGAAATTTTCGATAAATTGGCATGTTTGTAACATTTTCAACCATCACTTTTTTTCGATTCTCCTATTTTTCGATTCTTCGCACAAATGCTGCCAACGTAAAACAGTTACTATCGAACGAAAAAGTTGTAACGTACCAATTATATTTATTTTCGCTTCGATGATCACTATCGAAGCGAACGCAAGTGTCATGTCACAGCATGTCACCGCTGTTTGTTTACATATTGCGAATCAAATAAATCAATTTCAACAAAAATTCTTCAAAATATTTGTATTTTTTTTCTTAAATTGCAAATTATGTGTTATCAAAGATATTGAAACGTAGAAATTTTCAACTTAAACGAATTTTAAGAAGAAATTCGTTCAAAGAAACCTTAAAAAATTAAGGAACACAGAAATAAAAGATACTTAAAACACCAATTATGCAGGGTTTAACATTAAATAGAAAAAGCGACAAAAACTTACAATGAGTCTTTGAACAGAGAAATAAAAGAAATTCACAAATAAATAAATAAGAATCTCTTTTAATTTAAATACATTATAAATAAAATGTATATTAAACAGAAATAAAATAAATTAAAAAAAAATGAAGAACTCGTACATTTTTGAAAAACTAAATCAAGATCAGTTTTAACGAAAATTAATGGTTTTTAAGTTTAAAATGAATAAATTTAGTTCAAGTAACTTTTCATTGTACATATGCATTAATTATCTGTAAATTTAAGTTTTCGAATTTTCTTATATATCTAATTTAAGTAATGAAACCAATTTCCTAATAGAGGAGTGTTTTGAAATGTATTAAAATAAACTAATTGAATGAAAACTAATTGAATTCAATGAAAATTATTTTGCAAATTGTGTGTTAAACCAAAAAGCATAAAATATAATTTTTTGTTAAACAAAAAGATAAAAATTTGAGAGTAACGAAACGAAACATTTAAATTTGTAGGAATAAATTTTTTATCAAAGCAGTCTTTCTAAATTTCACTAGCCAATTGAAATAGTTGTTATTTTGTTGTCATAGTTATACAATAATTCCAAATTTCATTATCCAATGAAACTGTTTGTTATGTTTTGTTGTCATAGTAACATACAATAATTCAAAATATCATAATCCAATGAGAATCAACTTATTTTTTTTGTTGTCATAGTTAAAAGCCGCTTGATTTTCTGTCTACTGTCTGTACTACTACTACTACTACTGGTTTAAATCTATGTAGACTTTCAGCATTCTAAATATTTTCAATGTCAAGTTGAGTAATTTAATTGATTAACAACCACTTGATTTAATGTCTACTGTCTGGATCAATCATCTAGCTCAAGTACAACATTTTCCAGGTCAAAAAAAATCAAAAATCACATCATGCCCAAAGCTAGCTCTTATTTAATGGCAATGCTCAATTTAATACTTGATTTAATGTCTACTGTCTCTTGTAAAAGAAATAAAATATATGAAAAACCTACAAAAAAAACAAAAAAGTTTTCCATTTCAAAAAGACGAACAAAGTTACTTCATGTTTTTAAATATGTATAATCTTATTTTCAGCATTCTAAATATTTTCAATGTTTTGTAAGTTATCTAGTTAACAAACAGTTAATTTTCTGTCTACTGTCTCTGGGTCAACCATGCATATTTTATAGGAAAAATAATATAATGTTAAAAACAAAAAAAATAACATTCAACAATTAAAACAATAAATATTAATTTTCACCTTTTGAAATATGATCGAAAAAAGAAAACCAATAGATAATCTCAATCGAATTTTATTTTGCTACGAACCTGCTTAAAAAACTTGTATCATTGCATAAATTCAAAGAAAAAAAGTTGATTAAACATCTAACACGATTTTTGTATGTAAGGAAACTGGAAAATATTTGTTTTGTGTTCACTCTTCTTTCAGCAGTTTAAATATTTTCAGTGTCAAGTTGAGTAATTTAATTGATTAACAACCACTTGATTTAATGTCTACTGTCTCTGGGTCAATCATCTAGCTCAAGTACAATATTTTCCAGGTCAAAAAAATCAAAAATCATAGACGACGTTATCTCATGTTTTTATATAAGTATACTCTTATTTCAGCATTCTAAATATTTTCAGTGTCAAGTTATGCCAGTTATCTAGTTAACTACCACTTGATTTAATGTCTACTGTCTCTGGGTCAATCATCTAGCTCAAGTACAACATTTTCCAGGTCAAAAAAAATCAAAAATCATATCATTACCAAAGCTAACTCTTATTTAATGCTAATAATCAAATTACAACAACAATTACAAAAGATTAAAACAATTATTTCAATTTAAGTCTAGACCAATTATATATGCGTAAAATATAGGGGCTTTGGTTCTCACCGCACGGTGGAGCCTTACCTACTGGTATTGTCAACTAAAACCACTGGTTTTGGCAATTTTTTAGTTTTTAATAACACAATACTCAATATTTGTTTATAAACCGATTGTCACATATACCAGTCGCGCGAAGAAAAAAATAAACTATAGTTACGTAAATGAACATTTTATTTTTGAATATTTGAAAAATAGCAGTTAAGGAGTCATCGTCATAGTATTTATATATAAATCAATGCAGAATCGTCGAAATTTAAAATTTAAATGTTCTTGGAAAAGTCATTGCATGAAAATTCTCCTATTAAAAGTTTTCGTAAAATGAATTCCGATTATTTTGCGTATTTTTGGGCAAATCCGGTCCGGGGCATTTTTCGTTCAATTTTCGCACTCAAAATCCCGGAATTTTTGGATCGAGCTGGGTAAGCTGGCCAGCTTAGGTTAGTATAATGCTTTTAAAATTGGCACATCATGGGTTAAAAAACTGAAAATCTCTGAGGTTAGGGTTTTAAAATTTGGCTAAAAGATAAGGGGAGCATAAGCAAAATAAACTAAAAAAAATAAGAGGAATTCGTTTGGAATTTGTAATTTTTTCAACAGCCACAAGGTCTCAACCTCTGGATTTAAACTAATTCGTTTTTTAAATTTTTGAAAGATTTATGTTGTATCTATATGTGCAAAACTTTTCAAATGGGGCTGGTTATTTTCTTCTATATCAAGTGTTATGCCCACCAATTGTGTGCTGTCCAACATGTAGCGTTTGTAAAAGTTTACAATCTAATACAGAATAATTTGAGTTCTGAGCTAAGGTGTTGGCAATGGAGTTAGATCTTTGTAGTTAGCCCTGACAGTAAAGACTAACCCCGGCGCAAAACACCTTTCCATTTTCAATCCTTGAGTCTACAACGTTACATATTTTGCATTAACTTAATTTATTATTAATGTAATAACAATACAAAGAACTTTTTGATCGCTCCTTCAAATGTGTGATTTCATGAATTTGTTATTGTTATGTATTCACATCATATCTACATAGATATTTTTAGTTTTTTTATTTTTATTGTTTCTTTGTTTTAATATAAAAACGAAACAAAAGAGATGAGATGTATGAACTCTTTTTGCTCTATATGATAACCTAAAAAATCTAAATATTTACTTTAAATATCTTTCGATGTATGAATTTATATTTTCAACAGGTTAAATGATAGTATGATTGTATTTGCAAGAGGATGATCCCTATTTTTGTTTCTATTTTTTAATTAGCAGAAAATAAAACAATATGCCTTTATGTAGAATCAGCCTGCATAATTTATGCATTTTTTTGGTAATTTGATGTAATTGTATTAATATTATCGATAGCTAAAAAGCGGGATGATGCTATGCAATCAACAATTTTTTCTCACTCGTTTAGGCTCAGAAAATGCTAGTTATAGTTGCATTTTTGAAAAATATTGGTCAGACGGGATTTGTAAATTGAAATAATATAAATTCCTTATTTTGTCAGTTCGTGATTTATTATCAAGTACATAGAAATTAGTTATCAGTTCGCATTATATATTAATTAAAAATAATATAAATTAAAATTCTTTTGAGTCGGAATCTGAAATTAAAACAAAAATTTAACTCCATTTTTGGGAGATCCGCGATGTATAATTAAAAAAAAAGAAGAACAGTTTTTATTATTAAAGTTTAGAGTCGGTTTCCACATTTAAATCCTATCGTGATTGTTATTTTAAAACTGAATATTTATCGGGAGTTAAAATTTAACAAAAGAAAACTAAAATACTGAGTTTTGTTTAGTTTCGCTTTAATAATATAAAAAAAGTAATTGAAAGGAAAATTGTGATGAAAAGATCATATTGTGTGTGGGAATTCTATTAAATTTATTGATAAAAAATTTTGGAAGAAAAAAAAAATAATATAAAAAAAATTAATATTGAGATTTGATTAAAAATGAAAACTGTGGTTTAGAAAAGAAAATTTGGTGTTATTATTTCAAAATAGATTTGTGAAAGGATTTGAAAAAATATATAATCGATGATGTCAAGGATAACTGGGTGAGTTCGTTCCATAATTACCTTTTATATTGATACATGGAATTAACGTTGGCAAAATGTATAATTTCCGTTGGTGAAATAGTTAACATTACCACTTGTTGAAATCGACGCATTGTATCGTTACCGTAATTGACGGTTCGAATTCATTATACTGCTGGTGGAAATACGGCAGTTTCTACATAGTAATAATACCGCTGATGAGGCTGATGAGGAAGTTAAGGGATACACTCATCGCGTTTGATTAACCACTACATGAAAAAAGGCAATTGCGGAGAGTGACAGCTTTTGATTATATTACATTTGCAGAGGCCTACACGTCCACTATATTATTGGGGTGAAACAGTTACGGTTTTTTTTTAGGCATGTTTAGGCATGTTTAGTGTTAATTATAATAAATTATAAATTAACGTCTCTGAATATCCGAAGATACCTTGCCAACTAGGGATAAGAATGGAACTCAAATTAAGATTCTCTGAGAAAAATATGAAATATGAACTTTAAAGCCTTGAGGATTAAATTCATCAGGGAAAACCCAGGAAGGTAAGGCATTCCAAAGATGAGAGACTCTGTTGAAAAAATCACGTTGGAAGGCTATAGAATTTGAACTGTAAAGGGATGCGCTGCTACGTTTGCTCTGGTGTGACGCGAAAGGTTTGCTGATTTAGGTAAAATCGATTTGATCTCTTCAGAAGCTCGTTCATCCATAATATATTTATAAAATATAGTCAAATCAGCAACATTTCTTCTGTGCTGCAATGAATCAAGACCGTTAGTAAGACTTGGGTTACCAATGAGTTTAATAGCTCTACGCTGTACAGAATCAAGGCAGTTGAGACTACTCAAGTAAGCTCCACCCCATATGTGAGAACAGCATTCCATGCAGGGACGTATAAAAGATTTATAAACTAAAAGAAGTTGTTCGCTATCGAAAAACTTACGACATCGCCCCAAAAATCCTAACTTTTGAACAGCATTCTTAGCCAGATTAAAAATATGAGAATTCCACTTCATATTATTTTCAATCTCAACTCCTAGAAGTCTGACAGACTCATTCTTTAAAAGGCCAAACGTTAATGGAAAAGGATTGGGTGTCGTTATCCTAGAAAAATGACAAATCCGTGTTTTGCTTGTATTGAATTCAACACTGATAGCAATACCCCAATCCATAATTGTTTTAAGATCAGTGTTAAGGGAATCTATCAATTTTGACCTACACTCACTAAGCGCTAAGGGTGTATATAATTTAGGTGCTTCATGAGACGCATGAAGCGTGCTATCATCAGCAAAACTATGTATAGGATGAACCGTTGAGTCCAACAAATCATTAATATAGATAAGAAAAAGAGTTGGTGACAAAGCGGAACCCTGAGGAACTCCTGCATTAGTTGAAAAAGTATTTGATGATACACCGTCAACATTGACCCGAAATTTTCGATCAGATATAAAGCTCTGTGTCCAAGATATAAGCTGCTCGTCTAAACCATAGGATCTCAATTTGCATATAAGGTTGTTATGCCAAATGTTGTTATGTTGTTGTCTTTTGTCACTCATATCTGAAACAAGTCGCTTGATTAATATACTTATTAGCTGAAACAACTATCTTTATCGTATAACATCTATATAATGGTTGGAAATTGATGCAAAAGGAGGACTTCAATCAACATTTTTCTTATCTTTTCTTTTCTTTTGTTATCTCCCACCTTGTTAAATTATTTTTTTATTGCATGTTAGATGTAGTAATCTTTCTTTGTTCTGAAGGTCGTAACGAAATGACTGAATAAATATTCATTTATTAGAGATTTTTCCTGCGGTGGACATGCAACGATATTTTAATTTGTTAACATTCTGGCAGGACGGTTTCATTGATACAGTTACTAACACCAGGACAACAAAGTCTTGTAAATTTTTAAACCAAAATAATTGATAGAAATAATTAAGTTGAATTATTATGATTGAAACTGCCGTTAGGTAGCACATATAGTTTTGGGTTCAAAAGTTTCTGGCTGCTTAGCTTCTGCTCGAAGTTTGCTCATTTATGTGAAGTTATGAGAACTACAGTGCTAGTTAATTTTTTTAAAAGGGCATTTTGGTCTGGCTCAAAAAATGCGACCGTGGGAGTGCCGGTAAATCTCGTTACACCTAATATCGTTATAGGTATATTCAAACTTTTGTTTTTTTGATTTTCTGGCTCCGCTTATCACCAAAAAATTTTAAAATTCCGAGATAATGCATATTATGATAGGTATATTTTTATATGAACTGTATCTAAAAACCGCGTGCGAATAATCGGATATTTTGTTTAGAAATAAAACAGTTTTTTCCTTACAACAGGTACCACAAACAACATTTTAAACTACATTTATTTTCACCATCACCTAACATAATTATTTAAAACTATAAACAATAGCCAGGAAAAAATAATTTTTTTATTCAGTTTATAAATATTAAAAAATTTAATATTTAATGTTTGTTAAATCAGATCACAAGCTCTATCATATTTTCCACTAACAATAAAAAAATCAAAACTGATTTGTATTCTAAAATAAACTAGTTAAACAGTTTTAATAAAATATTCACAATTCTCTCAAACTAAAGAAACGAAAGGACAAACAAAGCTCAAAATATAATAACCAAGATAAAACGACACTAGTTGCGGCAACCGAATAAATCTGTTGAATATATACACCAATTTCAAAGCTAATGCCATAGCTGTAACAACTAATTCATAAATAAGGAACTTGGTAGTGTTCAAACGAATTATTAATTTAGTACGACAGAATTTGAGTTATCAAATCTAAATTCAGTTACAGAATTTTGATTCTTATAACTGTAAATCTTCTTATATAACCATCTACTGATTCTCACAATCACATTTTAAATTAAGTTGAAGTTTAAAAGTTAATTTATCATTTGTAAATCAGGCAAACATGTAAACAAATTGTTCATATAACTTTCGGGCATAAATACAAAAATATTTGATGTATGACTTTTATTACTAGGATCTTCTAATAAGTTTTGAAAATGCAGTTTTAAAATTATGCGTCATTGCTGTCGCCATATTTTTAAAGAAATAATTTTAATGAAAAAAATACAGAATTGAAAAAATTTAAATATTACTTGCATATAAAAAAAATAATATTAATTTTTCATAATTTTCTTAATATTATCAAAAAATAAAATTAAACATCAGTTAACCGACATGAAACACAGCAAACTAAAAATATTAAAAATATGTAATTTTTTTTTGGACTAGTAAATATAATTATTTAAACTTCCCGTGTGTTTTTTGTGTTTGTAATCAGTACCTTCACAAATAAATATCTTAAGCACATATGTAAGTTGAGATGAAAAAAGATATTAACTCATAAATTTGTTATTACGAAAGCATTATTTCATACGAAGTTTATTGAAACCAGCCATTTTAGAAATGTTAAAACACTTTTTCAATTTTTACATTCTTTCATTCTATATTCTTTTGTTTATTATTCTTATCATTAAATAAATTTCATTTTGCTTCGTTCTTTTGTTATACGTAAAACATCCGTCTGAAATGTTTGTGCATAGATGTGCCAATGTGTTTTGGGACATGTGCACGGTGTGGTGCAAATTAAGTGCATAAAAGTGTTATGCACAATTTTGTACACTGGTATTTTGTAACATGCACAATTAACACGCATTTCAAGTTTTTTTATAATTGGTTTTACGAAATATTGGCGTTTGTTTATTCTATTCTTTATTTATTTATTTGATTGTTTATTTATTTATATATTTTTTTACTAAGTTATTTATTTATGTTTTTATTTATGTATTTATTCTTATACTTATTTATTTATTTATGAATTTATTTATTTATTTATCTATTTATTTAATTATTTATTTATTTATTTATTTATTCATTTATTTATTGATTTATTTATTTATTTATTTATTTATTTATTTATTTATTTATTTATTTATTTATTTATTTATTTATTTATTTATTTATTTATTTATTTATTTATTTATTTATTTATTTATTTATTAATTTATTTATTTATTTATTTATTCATTTATTTATTTATTTATTTATTTATTTGTTTATTTATTTGTTTGTTTGTTTGTTTGTTTATTTATTTATTTATTTCTGTTCCTATTTGTTTATGTTTTGGTTTATTTATTTATTTATTTATGTATTTATAAATCTATTTACTTATTTTATTTATTTGTTACCATCTATAATACATTTATAATACTTGTAATATTCTATGTATAATGATCAGATATATGTTTTACTAGAGTATTTATGTATATGTATAATATTGTTTATATATTAAACAATGTAAAAAGTAAATAAAAAATCGTGTAAGTAAAACATATGAAAGATAATAGGAGTTATTGTTAGTTATTCATTGATCTATTCTACTATTCGCTGAACTAACAATTTTCTACAAATACATTGTGAATGAACGAACTTTCACACATATCAAATCAATTTTACCCGAACTAGCAAGCATCTCGCATTATACCAGAGCAAATGTTGTGGCCCATTCTTTTACAGTTGAAATAAAAAAGTTTAGAACTGTAGAACAAAATAAAAGAAAGAAGTCTTGAGAACTGCCGAGAGAAGTGAAAACTTAAAACTGTCAAATAGCTGTGTTTTTTTTGTATCTTCCAATTATTGAAGCATTGCACATTAAAATTTCAGAAGTTTTAAATTAAAATCATTAACATTATTCTGGGTTTCACATCTATCAGCATTCTAAGCAACTATTATATACATTTTTTATTTAATAATCCAAACATATTATGGACTGTACAAGCCAAGCAGAAAATATGAATATAACGTAATTGACATAATAATTATTATGCTTTTTTATTTTTTATACATTATTTATTTTATTTCAAATTAACAAATTATCAAATTAAAGTGCAAAATAAAAACCAAAAAATGCAAATAAAACAAAAAAAATATCAAATTAAGTAAATAGTAATTGCGCTTTCTTTATTAAAAATTATAAAGAAAAACACACAAATCAAATATGACAAACACATTTTTTTTATTTTGCTTAAAAGTACAACAAAATCTTTGCTTATTTTACCACACCTACACACTGTGTTTAACTGAAAAAAACATCAAATTTATAAACCGAAAAAAAAATCAAATTCAATAAAAAAGAAAAAAAAACACAAATTATAAATCAAGAAAATGATAATAAGAAATAAGAAAATAAATAACAAATGATTACAATTTATCTCACTTTCTTTTAATATTTATTTTATATTTAATATTTATTTAGCGTGAACATGACTCCAATAATTAAACTTTTACCACAAAAAACCACAGAGATGTGCTAGTTACACGCGGTAGGTTTTAATTTGTAGTCCGTAAACCACTTTTTCAGGCTTAAAATAAGTAAAAAAACTTTTTTTTTTACAAAAGCATTTGAATCGGTTTATAAATAACTAGAAAAAACTTTTATGGACCGATGAATCAAAATATGAAATATTTGTCTCACAACACGGCGCTTTTGTTTGCCGCCGTTTTCGCCAAAAATTCTTCAAAAGTGTTCAGTACCCGCAGTTAAGTATGGGGAGGTTCTTTAATAGTATGGATATGTATTGACGCTAACAAGACTCAATATTTGCATAAAGTTGAAGCTATAACCAACAAGGGGCTACCTTAAAATTTTAGAACGAAATCAATTCGATCACGTTTTCGATTTATCGGTAGAGGTTTTGTTTTTAACCGAAATAACAATCCTTAAAACACTTTGAAAATGTGTAAAGATCAAATTTCGAAGACGAAAACTAAAATGTATGGTGTGGTCTCCACAGACTCTTGATCTGAATTCAATAGAGCTTGTTTGGTAAGAGCTCGTTGTCTGCAAAAAAGTCGACCAACATCAAAGAAAAAAATGTAGTTGAAGCTCCAAGAAGCCTAGAATAAAATCGAGCCATCAACGTTGACTTTGTCGTGTTTAAATTACAGTGTTGGAATTATAACCAAGTTTTTTTTAAATAAAAAAAATTTCTCTGATGATAGATATATATATCTGAAACCGGTCTGATTTTTATATTTTATAAAAGTTGTTAGAAAAATAAAACATTTTTATTAAATCAACATATTTAATAATTATTTAAGTTTTTTTTTCTTCTTTGTACTTAGATACTAATAAAATAATGTATTGTAACTAATTAGTAAATAATGTTCTTCCCTAAATTATTAAATCAAAATGCATGAACTTAGGGTAGTTTGCAAAAATCTTTTGCAGGGCAATATACGATGATCCACTTTAAATCCATGTGAATTGATGGGATTACCTTTTTAGATAAGCTCTCAAATTGTTGTTTACCTTTGAATTTACCTCAGATGTTAAGTCTCCATTAATTTTGTCTGTTTTGTATTATTACTTATATCCATCTCTAATCATTGAAGGATGATTACACGATCTTCAAACACTTATCACACTTGAAGGGTAGATGATTTTTTAAAACATAATCAATTATTAACTTTGTTGAATTTGTGTCCTTTAACTGAAATGGTTTACCGTTATAAATATCACATGAAATCTTTATTAAATCTAAATATGCCACGTTTTTCTGCTTGATGGCGAACATACGACAACTTGAACAACAAAATATCTTTTAAATATCTATAATCTTTTGATAAAAACATTTCAAGCTTTATAATCTTTTTTCTACTTATTTTCTCAATCGAACCACAAAATTACAAAACGAACTTTCACACGGCTACCTATTTGATATAAATTTACATAATCTTGTTATCACACCATGTGATCAAATGTATAGTCAGATTTTCTATCTTTTGTTTGTTTCTAATTATATTTTCATCACACACAAATCATTTAAGTTACCATTTCACCATATCATCTCAATAAACATATTAAGTCAAACGAAAAAATATTCCTTTCTACAACTGCAGATCACCATTCTAATTTTTATAAATTTAAACAACATAATTGAACTGCAACACACATAAATGCTTTTATGTTTCTTGACATGAATTAGATGATAGCGAACCGTTTTTATGATGTAGTTTTGTAGACACTTTTGATTCTTATCTTATTACAAAAATCGAACTACGCCTTTGTTACAGATATGCTATATTACTTATACATTTAAAAATTGTGAAAATAATAACGCATATTCTGTTCAGAACGTTCAAATTATCTATTTCTTAATTATGATTGAGACACTTAAACTAATGAAACATAAACGTGATTTGCGTCGTTGTGCACATAAAAAAACAAACAAAAAATTCAAAACTTAGTTAAAAAGCATACACGTATATCAGACAACCCAAACACTCGCATAGTTTACCACAAATCAACAAACTATATTACAACTTTAGTCATTAAGTTTAAATGGAAAACTAAATTTCAACAATTTTTCCAAATGTCATAATTTTGCTCCAACAAAGTTATCTTTAAGATAAACTTAGTAGCACCATATAGTAGAAACTTTATACGTTCCTAATATTGAATATGTATTTAATACAGTTCTGCCCATTTGCCTTCAAATCAAAATCAAATTCCATTTCTATAACAAATATGCCAAACAAGCAGGATTTTCAAAATAGCAAAAATTACATGACATTCAACTTTTTTTTATTTTATTCATTCAATAGAGGTTAAAGCTTTTTTTCTAAATATAATTTTAATAAAAAAAAGCTTTCACGATAATATCTACACAACACAAAAAAATCATAATTTTCTTGTCGTATTCGATTAACACTAAATGTCCTCTAAGTGCTTTTGTTATTTTTTTTGTTGCTTTTTTCACCATTATTATCATTACATCCATAAGAATTTATTGATAAAAAAAAATTTATATCGAAACGTGTTATATCTGTTTAAGAGATCGAAATGGTGGAAAATTAATTTAACGACTGAAAAATTGAATTAATATTTAATATTCAACGTAATAAAATTAGTGAGAGAAAAGAGCACGAACATATCTAATCGTTTTAAAAAAATAATCAAATTTGTTGTTTTAAAGAAACTGATTTTCTTTTTTTGTATTTTCAGGTTTGGTGCAGTATGTCCTCAACGGCTACCAAATATAGCAAATGAAACATTAGCACTTGAACGAATGCCAAAAGGTCGGTTAGAATATTTAAAACGATTATTACCATATCTTCAAAATCAATCAGAGGATTGTTTGTATCTGAATATATATTCACCAGTTCAAGGTAAGAAAATTTAATGTAACCCTTTTTTCCGATTCATTAATTAATTAAATCCCATAATATATTGATTCATTTATTTTCTCATTATCCTCTTTAAAATCAGAAAACCACATATTGACCAATATCCAACTAATAAAGCAAATTTACTACCACAGATTTTCCTAATCGTTTTCCAATTTTTTATATTTCTTTTTTGCATAAACGATTTTCTAAAAACTATCAAGGATTAAACGAATGAGAGCAAAATTCGAATTAGAGATAAAAATCTTGACCCATTTCGGTAACATACGGAGGATGAGTAGATTGAAAAAACAAGTTTAAAGTTTTCTTTTTGGAATAAAGTTTGAAATAAAGTTTATTGTTTGTTTCTAGTATCAATTCTACATCCAAACTTACACTCACAGTCATAAATACGTTGCCGTCAACAAACTAGAGTATAAATGGATTTTTTCTTGTTGTTGTTCTCTAATATTATGATAAAAGCACAAACAATAGGGGGAAAATATTTTTGTTGAGAAATAAATAATAAAGGTTCTATTAAAATTTTCCCTTAAGCCATTCTCTTCTTTTTTTGTATCTTGTATTTTTTTCGTTGTTTTAAGAAGATAATTTTTTTATTTTCCTTACGATTAAAACATATGAAAAAAAAAATTTAGTATGTTGGTGGGTGTGGTCGGAGTCATCAAACAATATTATGATTTATTTAATGGGATTTTTAAGGAGTTAATGGTTGACTGACTATGCTACTGTGATTAGATATAACGATAAAATTGACCTTTTCTCGTGGGTAATCATGTAGAATTGTGCACAGAAAAATACATAAAGTTAAAGTTTTCTCTTTTCATTTTAATTAAAATGTCATGAAAGCTCTTATTATAAGAAGGTTGTAAAAACATAAGTGTGACAGTTCCCTAAGGGTTAAAGTGATAAATTAAAAAAATAGAATGATATCTTTGTTTTCGTCATTATTTGGGATATTGTTGGCATTTTTTGTTTGTGTTACTGACATAATTGACTTAATGTAAAGAGGTTTTGAGTTGTTTTACAACTTCAGATATTAGATGTAGCGTTTTTTTTAAATTCATAGAAAAGAATTAATTTACATAAATCAGTTTTGAAAAACGTTTTTAGGTTCTTCTGTGTAGCAATGTTTCATATTTAATGACCGACAAAATATTATCAATAAAAGATATAATAATAATAATAATTTATTTATAATATCATAAAAAACAGAGCTCATAATAAATATGACTGAAATATCTTGATCGACAATACTTTGAGCCCACGTATATTATTAGCGTTAACCAGAAAGTACCACAAAATAAATGCCAAACTATTAAATTTTTAGTCTAATTTCTCTTTATCTCTTATTGTAATGTCTTTGGTATTAATCTATGAAAGATCAGTCTAATGTTGCTCATATGTGGAGAATTAAATGAAACCGCATTAAACGTTTATGTACCAAGTTTTATCAAAACCGAACGAGAGATCATTGTAATTAAAGTTTTAAATAAATATTTGTTCGAGAGATTACACATTTGCTCGAGAGATCACCTATCACTTTGTACTTTTCTCTAAAGCAAAGCAGAGCTAACTGTTCTACAAATCTAATAGATGAGTTGTGTCAAAATCAAATAACAAAACATTGGTCGATTAAGTGTCCAATAAACAGATTTACGAAAGACTCCTCCCAACTGCCCACTTTGCCCAACATTGTGCAAAATCTTTCAGAACTATGGCAAGCTCTAATAAAAACTTATGTACTGCAGTTTATCGAAACCAAATGACAAAACTTAGAAGTAAATCTATAAAAGTAACTAAATAAACAAATGTTCAAAGGGACCTCCTACAACTATTTATCAACCAATGGATTATTGAAACAAATATTTGCTTGTAATCGGTCTAGTTAATTATGCATTTTGGTGATACAAAACATGCCGGCTATCAGATATACATACATTATTTCTAGTTATTAATGCAGTTTCCGCTCAAAACGATGAGAAATGCCAAAACAAGTGTATAGTTTTTACAAATCTATTATTTTGTCTTTCAGCCTGAAGTAAAGCAAATAAATAAAATTAGTCTGTAGAACTATTATTATGTATTATGGTCAAGATATCAACCTGGAAAAACGCACAATTTTTCTGTTAATTCCCTCCACTTTTCAATGGCATCACATAAATACCACCGCACATTTCCAGACAAATCTTTCATCTTGCCCCTAATATTTATAATAAAAATAAAGACCATAACTACCAAATAAAAATTTATGATTGAATAAGAAATTATTAATTTTTGTTTAGGAGGTTAGGATAATTTTTTTTATATAGATAAGAGATTTCTGAAAATAATTCGGATAGATTTGATCCGTTCCCGCATTATATATACATTTTACTTTTTTTATAAAAGTCCGATACAATAACAAAGTGGCTATTTTGGTTATTTTATGAAAACTAAAACTTTATAGAGTAAATATTTTTTTTTGTAGCACATACATAAAAAATATTCAATTTTGTACTAGAATAGAATAAAAGAAAAATCAACTTTTCCGCACATATGACCACAAAATATTTTGTATGCCTGGCACCCACGTCGCCTGCATAGGAGATTTGTAGTTAAATCTATCCTATATATAATATTTTTATAGCACTAAAATATCAAAATAATAATTTAAATAACTTACCATATAGTAAAAACAACTTAAACACATTGCATCATTTGAATTGCAAGAAAAAACAATTTATTTGGGTTTTCAAAGTTTACAATTTTGACAGCTCTTAGTTGCATTACTATGTTTTTTTAAAACTCCGTAGTTGGATTCTTATGTTTATTTTTTCGAGCTAGTATAATTTACAACTATTACAACGAAGATGGCACACTTTAATTATTTAAATATCTTAAATTTGTTTATAACTTTGTTAAATAAATGATTAAATGAACAATTAAATAAATATTTATAAATTTTATGCATTTGTTACAAAAAATAGTGTGTATTACTAGTGCAAATGCGTTTTCCAAACGTGAGTTATTGCAGCACTCCCTACTAACTCTTGTTTGGAAAACGCATTCGCACTAGTAATAAAATCTACGATTGCTTATCTACTTTTACCCAGTTAAGCAAGAATACTACGAAAAGTGATGCAACAACACTAAGTTAAAAAAAAATTCGCTGAATTTCTTAGACCTTCAGGAACATTCATCAACACATCAAACTCTCACAAACTACCCCAAGAAGTGGAAGTGATTCAAAAACTAATATTTTGCCTCGAAAATCTCCTCTCGGCGGCATTCGGGGTCACTTTTTAAATCCATAGTCTAAAAGTGGAAAAGCAATTGAAAGAGATTTTAACCCCTCAAATCCCCTCTCCGCCAAATAAATAGCAGTGAAACAAAAAAGTAAAATTTCGCCTCGGAAATCGCCTCTTGGGGGTTTTTGGGGTCATTTATCATGAATCTGAAGTCCAATTAAAAAAATGTAAGCGACCAATATAATAAACAATTTTCGGATGCAGTGTAATGACAAAAATTGTAAACAAAAATTACAGTATGTTATAATATTTTTTTCAAGTTATTTTTAATTTCAATACAATTGTGTACATGCAGTGCAGTGAGCTTATAATTTATAAATAAAATTGACAGAAATTGTTATCAGAGTCGTAGCTGAGAATGGCTGATGCGTGGGTCTTTCTTCGTAGAAACTTTTATCTTGCTCAATTGTTCGAATTATCAACATTGAAAATTCCTGAGAGACGATTTCCAAAGCAGAAAATTATTTTGTGTGTCACTTCTAAGGATGGTTTGAGGGCTTTAAACATCCCTCAGTGGGTTGAATTTCGGTTTCGTAATCAACCAACCTGGAAACCCTTAAGAGACGATTTCTGAGGTGAAATATTAGTTTTTTGTATCACCTCCACTTCTTGGGGTGGTGTTTTTAGACCTTGAGTTAGTAATCACTGACCTCCAAACTACTAGTGAGGTGATTTTCGAGGTGAAATTTTGCATTAAAAAAAATTTATTGCTGTTGCTATTTGGAGTGCTTTGGGAGGGATGAAATTGTCCTAGTTTTCTCATTTTCCTTGATAATGCAGGGGTGAGTGATGATGGAAGTTTTTGAAGGTCTAAAGAATAAAAAAAATGTGTTTAAATCGGTGTTTTTGCACTCATTTTTTACGTACCAAGTCACAGGCATCTTCAGATGCCGCAAATCAATTGTTCTTCCTTTTTGAAAATTATCTTAGTTTGTAGTTGTTTTGCAATTTTTTTCTATCGAGAGTCTAAAAAGAAGACTAAGGGCCGGTTTCACCATCCTCAGTTAAAGTTTCAGTTAGTTAACCGGCACTTAAATTTAACTGAGAGAAAATTGAATGATAAAAATATTTTGTTTGCAATTTTCGTTTTTGTTTCTCTCAATTAAATTATATTTAACATAACTGTCACTTAACTGAGGAAATTGGGTTTCACAAGTGTCGGTTAGTTTAACATGCCAGTTAAATCCTTAATTAACTTAACTATCACAATTTGTCTCAGTTAAAATTTAACAAACATATAAAAATGAAAAAAAATTGGAAAAATAGAAATGAAAATGAAAAAATAAAAAATATTAATTTTAATATAGTTTTTTCGTTTGCATTTTTTTTTGTTTAAAAGTAGATTATATAAATAAAATAAAACTATTCTTTGATTTTTATTTGTAAAAAACAATTTATTAGAATGCAGACTGTGCAGTTAATGGCAGTAAAATAAGATGAGTTTTTTTATTACTTAACTCAACTTCATAGTTTTGGAATAATATCGTTGGAATCTTTTCGATGAATTTGACGGTGTTGCCTTTAAGACTTGATTTTCTTGCAAGTTAGTAGTTTGAAGTTGGGTTTCTAGTTTCCCGTAGAAATTCAAATCCCGGGAAGCCGGGACAAAAAATGTTAAATTCCCGGGATCCCGAAAAATCCCGGGAAACGCTAAAAAGCTAGAATTGAATGATCGCATGGAGGGATCAGTTTTTATTAATTTGTTAATTTTTTTCTATTTTTTTGATCCACGGGTGTGACAACCCCGCGTACTCCAGTCCCTGCTATTGGCATATGAGTTAACGTGAGATATCACATACTACTGGCAATAGCAGTGAGATATCACTAGCCAAGGTGATATCTTAGGGGTGCTGGCGGATGAACTGTATTCAGTCAACGGTAGCACTCTCAATCTTAGCTAATGAATATTCCTTGATGCTGAAACGCTGTAGCTTGCTCGATGAAACGAGCCTTCATATAACTACATATCTGAGCTTTAATCATTGAAAAATATACTGCGTCCCATAATCAGGGATTATGCCATTGGCTGGACTATTGGCAAACCAATTTTAGCTTTGTTCCTGCAAATTTGTAAAACAAATTTGCTTTTTATCTCTTATTTTATTTTTATTTTCCCTATCCTATCACGAAATATTGGCCTATGTCATATTTTATATGTGATAGGATTTATGGTTTAGTTATCCATTACTTAACAAAAAAATATTAAAAAAAAACAAAAAAAAACAGATTTGCGTCAATTAACATCCTTAGAACGCATGTTGTTGTGGGACCTTGGTCTTAAAAGGTTTTTATGTGTTGTTGTGAAACATATTGTAATGCCTACTACACATCACATTTTATTGAAAAAAAAAAAAAAAAAATTGGGTGGTAGAAAAATGTGTAAAATTAAAACAGCACAAAAAATGCGCTATTGATTTTTGAATTTCCATTATTTTTAATTAGAAAAACTTCAAAAATTAAATAAAAAAGAATACATAAAAACAAAACAAAAATAAATTCATAATACTAATTTTTAAACAATTTTTCAAAAAACTAGGTTGGAATTTTCGTTACGAAACGTCCTTCCATAGAAAAAGCTCTTTCCGATTCAATTGATGTTGGTGTGATAGTCATTAGTGCATTGTATAATCTAAATTATTTGTACTCTGCTTAGTTGCTTCAAAAATTACCAATTCTTTTGTGGTGTTTTTAACGTCATATGATACATGTTCTGTGATACAAACAAACCAAAATCACAATTACAACGGTACTTCTCAGCACCATAAGACAAAAAATATTGGACCCTCAGTCCGTATTTTGCAATTGAACATTGAAAGCATTAGTAAGTCAAAAACTGAACACTTAGAAAGAGTATTAAAGTTATTGTTTCGATATCAACGTTGTAATTCTGGTAGGAAACGCATGCCACAGATGAAGCGCAACTTACCTCTAGAGGAGAAATTGCTGGTTACAAACTAATTAGTGCTATTTACCATCAAACATATGGATCTGGCACGTATATTAAGTCAGAATTCATGAACTGCACCCATTTACTTACACGAGACGGACAACGATATACATCTTATTGTTGTTTATATATCAATCACGAAGATTGTTAACGTAAACAAGCCCCTAAATACAGCGTGGCCAGCTGATACTCTACCATTATTTCATTACCCAGCAATATAGGTTGGTCACTTTAATAGCCATCACAATCAGTGGTCCTACTCAAATAACAATCCCAATGGCACACAACTGACTGACGGGAGCAATCGACAACATGCTCCTGGTATATGATACGAAAGACATGAAAACCTAATTAGATCCGCTAGACGGCCAAGTTATTACAATCCCGACCTCTGTTTTTTCACAAAAAACGAACAACGTAACCCTATTTCAATATCTAGGGCTGTCTTACAAGGTTTGCCACGCTCTCAACATCGTTCAGTAATTTTTGCGGTAGGTATGCAGATCCTACACGTAAACTCTACTCCTCAACCTAGATGCAAATTTAACGAAACTGACAGGGCTATATATGGGACGGAGTTGGATGCAGTGATTCACTAGATTCAACCCATTCCTAAAAATTACGATAGGTTCGTAGAAGTCATCATTTCAACTGCAAAGAAATGCATCCCATGAGCACTTCCGGTGAAGAATACATTCCTGGTTGGAGTAGAGAGAGCGATATATTTATTATTTGAGGAGCACCTTAGTAGTGGTGAGGCAGACGTGGTTAATGACTTAATATACTCACTGTACACCGCGAGGAAACAAAAGTGGATTAACGCTGTTGAAAACATAGATTTTTTCCCATTCTAGTAGGGCAGCTTGGAGTCTTCTTCGGAAGCTGGATGGCTCAAACTTAGTTACTCGTGCTAACAATGAAATAAATCCAGACGACATTGCAAATCACATTGTAAACATGTCTCATTCCTCTATTAATCTCCTTCATAAGAGAAGCATTAAACATAAATTAAGAGAAATGAAGCGCAAGTTTTAGGTAGATTTCTCAGAAAAATCTACCTATTTTAAGTTTTATTGGTTTTAATTTGTTGTGTTTATATATGTCAAAAAAGCCATACAAAAAAACCATGACACCATATGTGTCAAAAAAACATTTTCCAAATTTGAACGAAATTAATTACTACAGAGGGGAAAGAATTAAAAACTACTCGATTTTCGAGTGAGAAAATTTTTAATATCTTTGAAAAAAGTAAAAAAAAATGTTAATAAAAATTAGCGGGATACCCGGAATCCCGGGATGAAATCCCGGGAAAACGGGATGAAAATTTACCCTAGGGATCCTGGGAAAACGGGATCCCGTTTTTGAAACCCTAGTTCGAAGTATGTTTACTTTCATTCGTATAAAACACACATGGCCAAACCGCGGTTCGCGAGCCGCGTGCGGCTCTTTGAAAGAATAAGTGCGACTCTCGAAAAGAAATGAAAAAATTAAATAATATTTAATAATTCATAAAAATTGTAACAAAATTAGAAGTAATACATATAATTTATAATGCTGTTTAATATAATATGATTTAATACAATCATATTATTATATTTAGGTCCGTCCTGTCGAAGTTACTACTGTTGGAGTTTTTTGCGGCTTTGTTTTAGTTTGATACTACTTTACTTCGCGAATCAAGTTTATAATCCGCTGTTATAAATAAATTTAACTAATTTTATTATTTAAGGTTATACGTTTAACATATTCTAGTGGACTTAAATTAAAATCACCTGTATTTGTCTCAAATTATTGCACAAAAATCTTTCTCAAAATCAAAAGTCTTTCCTTTTGGATTCTTTGTTTTTCTATGATTATCTTTTTCTGCAATTTTTTTATAAACAATATTTTTGGTATTTTATCTTTAGGCAATTTGCCGACGTTAAATTTAATGTATCCTTTAATATTCCAATTAAAAAATGAATAAGTTCATAATTAAATAGAATTAAAATACACGTGCAAATCCGACATATGCTACCTCAACCGATTCTACATCCACGACAGAAATTGCCCTAAGGCCTAAACCAAAAAAATGAATAGTTGACCATAATAACGAAATTAAAAACCTAAGGAAATTGCAAGAAACAAACGGTGATTTCATTGATTTAATGGAAAATTTCCTCAAATGAAAAGAAAAACACTTTCTGGAATTAAAGGATGATGAATTGATTAATGACTGTATGTTTTTGACTGTAAGCATCTGCAATCCCTCAACCTAGCATTACAAGGAAAAGATAAACTTATTACTGATATTATTCAAACGATTCTCAGTTTTATGAAAAAAATTCAACTTTTTCAACGAGATTTAACAACAAAAGTGTTCAACCACTTTCCTCGTCTGAAGAACATATGCTCTCTAAAATTACTAATGATAACAAACTGAGTGAATACGACAGTAAATTAGCAGAATTTTCGAAAGACTTTCATTTGCGATTTAATTATCTGAATAATTTAAATATTTCTCTTAATTTACTTGTAAATCCATTCGAGATTGACATTATTAACGAGGGCTTATCGATTCCTTGTTATCTTTTGAATGACAGTGCCTCAGGAGAAATGGAATTACTAGAGCTACAGGAAGATCCACATTCTTAGAATGCATCACAAAGCCAAATGCACCACAATCTCCAAATGAGTTTTGGAAACTAGTGTCTCAATCAAAGTACCCCAATTTGAAAAAAGCTGCTGCCGCTTATCATTGCGTGGATTATCAAGATGCTACAGAGTCGGAAGATAACCACTACACTAGGTGATTATTCAGTGACTGTTACTGCATCTAGACGCTGCCCGCAAGGGGGCGTGCTCTCTCCACTACTTTGGCTAATGGTGGCTGATGATCTCACAAAGCTAAATGATTCCGGCTTCAACACTAAAGACTATGCCGACGACTTGACAGTCATGGTTAGAGGGAAACATGACTCGATTGTCGATGATCGAACCCTAACAGCAACAGATTAATATTGTATCAAAGTGGTGCAACAAATTGGGACTGTCGATCAACCCCCGAAATACAAGCATTGTCGTTTTCACAAACAGGAGAAACTTTAATTTCATTTCTCCTGTTCTAAACGGCGATCCAATACAAACATCAAAAGAGGTTAGACCTGTTTGTATTGGATCGCCGTTTAGAACAGAAGAAATGAAATTAAAGTTTCTCCTGATTGTGAAAACGACAATGCTTGTTTTTGGAGGTTGATCGACAGTCCCAATCTGTAACAATCTGTTGCTTATTTAGGTGTGATCCTGGATAGCAAACTAGCCTGGAACTCACACCTGAAATATATCTCCGATAAGGCAAACAAACTTTTCTTCACATGCAGAAACCTGTTTGGGAAAACATGGGGTCTTAGCCCAAAAATGAGATGTTGGTTGCACCAAAGTATTATAAAACCAATTCTAACATATGTAGCTTTAGTTTGGTTGCCTAAAACGCGCCAAATAACTGCTTAAAATATGTTTACAAAAATACAAATGCTTGTGTGTCTTAGTGCCACAGGTGCTTTCAAAACCACGCCAACGTCAGCAATGGAGATCCTTCAAAAGCTTTCTCCATTGCACCTACATGTTATATCTGTAGCGGTGTTGAGCGTTCATAGACTGCAGCTCACAGAAGGGTTTAAGCCGGGTAATCTAACTGGACACGGTTGGTTCTCGAGCCAATATGGGCACGGGATCAGGAGTGTTTGGTCCTAGAACAAAACAAACGGTTGCCTTAGGCACCACAACAACCATATTTCAAGCCGAAATTTTTGCCATTAGCAGTTGCGCTTTGCTATGGGCTGAAAGAAAATACCAAAATATTGAAATATGTATTATCTCTGACAGCCAAGCAGTACTCTTGGCACTAAACTCTACGCGCTTTGATTCAAAACTTGTATGGGAATGCTACCAAAATCTACTAAAAATCTCCTGCAATAATATAGTAACACTTGCGTGGGCACCTAGCCACACAGGAATACAAGGAAATGCTGTCGCTGACGCTTTAGGAAAGCAGGGGGCCGATAAAAAGTTTGTTGGACTGGAACCATACTTCGGAATGGCCAAGAGTTCGCTCAAAGGTACAACCCAAACATGGGAACAGGAACAAAATTCTAAATTATGGAGAAGAAGAGAGGGACTAGTACACTCCAAGAATTTTCTAGGTAACCTCCTTGTTTCAACCTTAAAAACAATCGACTTAAACAGAGGGTCTCTAAGAATTTTAACGTGGTGCGTTACTGGACATGGTCCTTTAAACCACCATCTTAACAAAATGGGCCTTGTTGTTTTCGACAGGTGTAGAGGTTCCGACAGGTTGTCTGCTACTCGGACGCGGAAACGATGGAACACGTCATCTGCAGCTGTCCTGATCTCTTTTGGCACAGATACAACCAATTTGGTCATAGAAGACTAACACTTTCATTACCACAAAACGTCACTCCAATTGAGCTAATTAATTTTATTAAAAGTCTCAACTTGGATGACAGAATACAACCAGTAACGGCACAGACGACGACTGACTAATAACACAATCAGGGTAACCACAATAGATCTTCAGGTCGCAGTGCTACTTGAACTGCAAGTCTCAAGGCCGTTCAATAAAAAAAAACAAAGAAATTCGTGGGCCACTAAAATTTTCCTCCAGACCACTAATGGTACGTGGACCAACGGTTGAGAAATATTGCTCTAAACTATATCATTCGAACTTCAACGGCTAATTTTTTTTTTATAAAATTATTCGAACAAATGTTAGAAAGTTAGAATTTTAGTCGTACTTACGATAAGCAATTTAATTTCAAAGTTAGTTCGGATTGGGAAATTTTTCGTTTTTCATGCATGTTGGGGTGCTGCCTATGCTCATACTATGCACTTTAAAAGAATTCTAAAATAAGGAGTATTTTTTATTTTGTCCATACTACTTATATGCCAAGTTTCAGAAAAATAAAAAATGGTCAAGTTTTCCCCCACACATATTCATTATCATTCTTACGCGTACCTATTCTTATTATCAAGATAGGAAATTATCAAACAAAATACAAAGAATCTTTTTAATCATTAATATAAAATTCTCTTTAAAAGAAGATAATCACAAATCATATTTTTTATATCAAAATCTCAAATCATCTGTTTTTCCATTTTTTTAATTACTTTTCCAAAATAAACTTTACTTTATTTTACTTTTCCTATCATTGATCAAACGAATCAAAACCGATCATAAAAAACATCGTTCATATAACTTTAACCAGAACTTAACTTTAACTGGAGGATAACAAAATGTTTCGGTTTCACCACAATTCTCTTTGTTAAATTAACCAACGGCTAAACTTAACAATAAGTTGAAATGCAATTAGTTTTGAATAACCAAACCGAATTTTGAAAGATAAAAGATAAGAAAATCCTGCAATCTCAAACTTATGAAATGGATAAAATAAAATGTTTAATTTATTTATTTTATATTTTAATTTTTATTTCAACATTTCTCATATTTCATTCATTCATATTTTTCATCCAAATATGACATATCGCATTTCTCTTGGTTAAATTTTAACTTAAATATATTTTGTAGATCAAGTTCTCTGAGAATTTGACATAATATTTAGCTAACCGAGACTGGTGAAACCCATTTCCTTCAGTTAAGTGGCAGTTAGCATAAATTTAACTTAACTGTAACTTAACTGAGGATGGTGAAACTGGCCCTAAATGAAGGAAACACAGAATTTTGCTTAACTTTTTCTGAGTGGATTTTGAGAGTTGAAATGAGTGTCGGGTTATTGGCAGTGGCAACCCACCGACAAATTTGTATCAATTTTGTAAAATCACTCGTTTTATAAAATTTTTGATAACATAAAAATATGATATAAAATAGAAAAACTATTGGGGAAATTATTTATAAAATCTAAACCAATTATTACCAAACGTAATCGAAAGGATGATATAATTAACTAAAAAGAAAAGAACAGATTGTGTGAAAAAGGGAAGGGATTTTATATGAATATAAAAGCTTTGATAAATCAAAAACAGTTTTGTTAAAGTTCTTGAGTTACTTCACTAAGTTACAAAGCTACGTAGTGAAAGATCAACGGGTGCAATAAAGAAAGATTTGATAACTGAACAACCATATGGCTTAGTTAGTTGTACCGATGCTGATCATACTTAGAACTTTTTGTTTAATTGTAATAAATTGACAGTGCATTAAAGTTGAGCTGTTTTAGTAATTATGTTAGTTGTATTTGTTTTTAAACCTCAGCGCGATTCGAAATGCTAATTTTTTTGTGTTCGGTTTAAGTTTTAAGTGAATTGCCAGTTAGGTGTCTTCGCGTCCACGATCAAATGAAATTTACACCAGACCTCTTCAACTTCAAATGATTTAATATCATTATTGAAATAAGAAAATAATGTTCTTTTATTCTCTTCCATTTAATTATATCAGCTTTATTTGTATGTTTTTTCGATAATAATAGTATGTATTATTGTATTGTTTTCTAACCTATAGCCTAATGAACTTAACCTATTGCCTAATGAACATTTTATTCAATTGGTATGATTCCAATTGGTCAAATTGTTTTGATTTCATTAAAATTATTTTCAAATTATAATCACAATTGCTTTGATAAGTTTTGTTCAAAAATCAAATTTTAATTTAAACTCTCTTATTTCGTTTAGTTGAACTGGGTTGATTGTATGAGAAGGGCGTTTTTTATCATCAGGGTTTTTTTATTAAGAAATTTGATTTATCAATTAAAACAATAAAGATTTATTGTTTTAATTGAAGAAAATGTTTTTATTTTTTATAATACACAATTCTTTTTTATAATAAAATCTTTGTCAGAGAATAAAGTATTGTAATCGATTCGTGAATAATGAATTTTATTCTCTCGCAAATTAAAATTCTCGCTCGTGCCTCGCTCAAATTTTAAACTTTTGCTTGAGAATAAACTACTTCATTATTCACTCATTGATTAAACTACTATTTTATTATGTAATATAATTTATGAAAAATTAATATGATAGTTTTTATAATAAAGTTGAAATTTCTATAAAATAGTAGTTATTGCAAAACAACATCAACATATATGTTTTGATTGCCAATTTTAACAAACAACCTTCATAAAATTAATCTGGAGCCCTACTCCCAAACACATATTTGTCAATCGACAATATTGTTAATTCCTCTTAAATGCACCATAAATTTGTGTAAAAATGATATTCCATAACACAAATTTGTTTATCATATAGGTTTGTGCCTTACTTACGAAATTATAACAGATTATAACACATTTTTGGTATTAAATTTGAAATAAAACAATCAATGATGTCGTTTTAAGCATTTTTTTTGACAACTAATTTTTTTTATCTTTAAATATGCAAAATAAAATAGATATATAATTAAATGATATATATATAAATATATATAATTTATATCATAAAATTTAATTTAGTTTTGCAATTAAATTAATATATACGCGAATCGATTAAATTTGTGTATAAAGCTCACTGCTCAACACACAATACATAAAATACAATTTGTGATTTTGACAGTATTGTTCTATATATATATATATATATATATATATATATATATATATATATATATATATATATATATATATATATATATATATATATGTATGTATATATGTATATATTTTTCTATATATAATCAGTATGTGATTGGTAAGGGATTGCTGTATAGTACCTGTAGATGATGTTTATAAGATTGAAACCTGTAGTACGAATAAACAAAATAAAAAGTTTTAAAATTTAATTCTAAGTTTTAGTTTTTTATTAAAGTGAAAAATAATTATTGGTGAAATATACAAGATCAACAAATACTTTATAATGTATAGTTCTTCACGTCACTTCGAAGAAAATATTGATTTGTATTGGTTTTATTATTTATTATTCCTTTTGTCCTTTTAATTATTTTTAAATTTGATCTACTGGTGACAAACTGGATACAAGCTGGCTATTGTTGCTTTGTACTCAAAATTATTTCTAGTATTAAATTCCAATTCCCTGCTAAATTATCAATTAAACGACCAATTTTAATTAAAATTGTCATATATCATATTGTCATATATCAATTGTCATATAATTTTTTTATTTTCTAGAATAATTATATAATACTTAGGTCTTTTAGACTGAAGTAAATGTTGATTTAGTCATATAAAGTAGTTGACTAAATTGATTTGGCACGTTTTACTATTGAAACCGTAGGCCGAGGGCTATTATCAGTAGTAATCTCCCAAGGGCGATAATTCGATATAATTTTTTGCCAACAATTTCGAAAGCAAGTATATTGATAAAAACACGAGGGTTATTATCAATTCAACTTGCTTGAGGAATTTTCCAAAAAATTATGTGAATTTATCAACGAACGAGGGGAATTCGTTTAGAAAATTTTTTGCTATTTTTCATATCTTTATATATTTTTTATGAATTAGGCGATGGCCTACTGCGACATCAGTTAATTATTTCAAAAATTATTTGATAATTTTCAATATCCCAGGCCTACTGGCCTAGACGTATAACTATTTGTTATTAGTATAATTCAAATGTTATTGGTGAAATTGAATGATGTCATTACATTTTAGAGAATTTCATTGGGTTAAATTAAAATAAAACTAAGGCAAAAAATGAACTTGACTGAGACCTCGAAGTCAAAGTAAATTTGTTCAAAAATTTTTTTGGAAATTAACTAAATAACTAAAAAATTATCTTTTAACTAAAAATTAAACGAAAACTATTTGAAATTTGCCAATTGATAGTTGCTCACTTGATATTTGCCTCCTGACAAGTGCCCTAGAGAAACTATCGGTGTAGTTGAAATTTTATTGACCAAATTCAATGTGTTAATTGAATGCAAACAATTTTCAGCGTACTCATCATTATAGTATATCTTGTTTAATGCCTTCCTTCATGTTTAGTATACGTCTTTTTTGGTGCAACTATTATCAACTGTTCAAGCATCATTGCATAGACCCAATAACTGTGAATTCAATCAATAGTAAATTTGGTTCCCTTACAGATATGCGATTTTTTAATTGGAAATAAAAATGTCCCAGCTAATCTTCAACCACATGGAGAGATCGGTTTTTGTTGAGTTGAACATTTTTGGTTAATTTTTTATCTACCGGTGTGATAACTTCACGTACTCCAGTCTCTGCTTTGGCATACAAGTTAAGATAAGATATCATATGCCTTTAATAATACCAGCGAAATATCCCAAGCCAAGGTGATATCTTAAAGGTGTTGGTGGAACTCTATTCACTCTACAGAGGGAATTTCAATCCAGTATATGGAGTTAACCTGGATAATACCACACTATAGCTTGTTCGGAGCACTTGTATGTAACTCTATATATGTGTTTAATCATTTAGGAAGGTTGTGTGCTAATTCTCAGGGTTCGGTCCTCCCATTTAGTATTGTGATTTGGTAAAAAAGCTGGCTATGCTTGACTCGACTATCTTTTCGACCATTTTCGTCGGACCAAAGAGAAAACAAAATAAATAAAACGTATGCGTTTAAAATAAAATACAACCAAAAACAAAAACCACAACTGCCACAAAATTACTATACCTCTCTGGCATTATTATACCTCTGCAACACCAAATCAGATACAGAACTGGTGGATGGTGAATCGTTCGTAGAACAAAATAAAAACATAAATACACCAAAAACACAGACACAGACAAACTCACACAAAAACTTGAAAACACCAAAAATCAAAATCACAACCACTGCCACAAAATTTGACAGTAAATCTACATCTGATATGCTAAACCACTAGATTTCTGTTAAATTTGACCCGTTCAGACTGCAGACTATAAAAAGGTCATCATCATAAAAATAAACATATGGTGATGATCTAACATGAGACTTGAAATGAATCAACATGCCACTTTTGTCTAAAAGATAATGAAATAGTCTCTACTTTGTATTAAAAAACTTTCCGGATAAAAAGGTTTTAGTACGATCTAGTCTTCTAGAACCAAACGAAAACTATTTTAGCAGATTAGTTTGGCCAGAATGAATTTATTTGTAAACGGAAAAATTGTGAAAATTATACAGTGTAAATAAAAGCAAAGTGAATTTTAACTTTAAAATATAGATTTCGGCAAAAGGCTTTTATGAGAACATAGTTTTTAGTTTTGGGCAGCGATGTATATTAAACAAAAAATTCTTTGTAAAAGTTCAAGTATTTTATCACTGTGTAGAAGTTTATTACAAAACTAACACGGAACATCAATACATTGCCGGAAAATTATAATAGATCATAAATTAAAACACTACTCTCTATTTATTTCTAAAACCTCTATTTTGCGTTCAACAATTTTAACTTTTCAAAAACTTTCAACCCATTTTCTACCAATTTCATTTGCAATTACATTTTATATCATACAAATAAATAATTTAATTTTTTTCAAAAAAGAGTTCTGATTGAATTGATTTAATTGAATTCAAAAAATTATAACAAAATCAGATATTCAAATTTTTTCCAAGATTCCTAAATTATGATAAAATCAAAAATTCAAACTTTTTCCAAAACTCTTAACATATTCTAAAAATTAAAATAAAATTTAAACTTTTCAAAATTCTACAAATAGTCCTAAAATTATTACAAAATCAAAGATTGAAACTTTTTTTATTATTCTAAAAATATGGCAAAATTTATAACAAATTCAAAAATTGAATCTTTTTCCAAAATTCTTAAAATATTGCAGAAATTATAACAAAATCAATAATAAAAACTTTTTTCAAAGTTCTAAAAATATTCCAAAAATTATAATAAAATCAAAAATTTAAGCTTTTAAAAATTCTTTAAATATTTCCAAATTAAAACCAAAATCAAAGATTAAAATTTCAAAATTCCAAAACTATTGCAAAAATTATAACAAAATAAAAAATTCAAACTTATTTTCCAACTGTTCTTGTTATTCAGAAGTCGTGGAATCGGGCATCACACAAAAAATTACTTAAGAAACATCTCCCTAATAATTACAAGTTTACATTAAATTTGCAACAACATGATATTTTCGAACTGATCCTATAAGTTGGGAGGAGTTAAAACTGGATAGAACCATATTTTATGTCCAATTTCAAGTTCAATTACATTTCATGTCATACAAATAATTAATTTTATGTTTCTCAAAGAATTGGTTAAAAAATAAATGAAAATCATTCTTTTGACACACTTAACAGTATTTTTTGACAAACTTAATACAATAATCAGGCTAATGATCTCACATACCAATGCCCACCATCAAAATTTCTCCCTGTTAAATGTTCCTTCTCGTTATCACCTAAAATGAATGATTTTTATGCAAAAAATATGCAAATTGTTTTGACACACTTAACGATTACATACTTAACGATAACACACTTCCGGTACAGTTATCGAACACATCGTCCTTTCAGCTCTTCGTTAACCTATTTCTAGAAACAAAATTGCTCCAGTGGTTTTCTTTGTAACGACGGTTGTCTGCCGGCCGACCGAGATGGATATTCTTTTTTTGCTTTTTCGCCATCGAAAAATGTCAAAAGAGGGGGTAAGAATGTCACTTTTGGTTAGAGAGTAGAAATATTTTGTTTACATTTTTGTACGTTGTGTTTATGTGGGAAATTTATACAATTAACTGTTGAAATTTTTAAGGTAGTTGAAGTTCGTGGAGTTGCTTACTGTATTGTTCAACTGTTTTTGTTAAATAATAAGAGTGTTGCATACTCAATAAAACCTGTTGTTTTTGCTTACTAGTGATGAAATCCAGAAAGTGATTTTTAAAAAACTTTCATCGAAAATTAGGCCTATTCAAAGGAAGGTAGAAAACCATGAAAATATTTCTGTCAAAATATTTTAACAATAAACAAATTTTATTTTGTTATTTTACTACATCTAATTTCTAAAATTTACATGTAAATTTTATTGAAATATTTATTTCCAGCATAAATGTTTCACAATCAACATGAAAATTTTTTGAAAGTAACAAAAATACATATTTTCATTTGTTTTGTGGTTTGGGTATGGAATAATAATAAACGTATTATAATAAAAATTTACTACGTTATCATTTACCAATCACAAACATTTTTGTTCAATAATCCAGTATACAAAATAGAATAAATTGAAAATAATGGTAAAATATTTCCGTTTATTTTAAGACATTTTATTATCAATTAATAAAACTAAAATTAATATACATAATGGATTTTGTACTTATACGTCTACACCACGACCGTGACACAGTTTTATAAGAAGTTATTTATCACGTTTTCTATTTAATAAGCTTTTCAGCATCTTACAATGTTTTTATTACTCTTTAATTTGTTCAGCTAATTTAAGTTTTTAGCAGAAACGTGATAATGACTATGAAGAAAATCAAGGTTTAGATTTATGCTTTTTCTTGTTTCTCTAACACATTTAACGTGTTAATAAAATTTGATGCACGACGAGAAAATTATTTTTCCTTGAAATTTTTAATCAGCTAGAAAAAAGGATTTTATATAGAGAATCTAAATTGATTTTCTCTTAATCGTTGAGAAGTTGAAATGTGGAATACAAAATATGTCAAAAACAAAAAAACCATTAAACTGTATATATTGGACGGATGTTGTTAAAATGATTCGAAAAAGTGACAGCTAGCTTTAACACAATATCCTGTTATGAACACTAGACCTGCTAGTAATGTCACTCGAAAAAAATCTGAGGACTGTGTGACTTACGAGGTTTTGTTAGAGTAGCCGAGAAGTAATTTCCTCCAGTTCAGCACTAATAATCATGTAAGCACACAAACAAATGAGACTGTGAAAACGGAATTATATTAGCAAAAGCAAGGACTCTGACGACCGGCCAGAAAAACCAAGATCACAACACACACATTGTTACATAAAAATTGTTGATTGTTGTGTAAAAATAATCAAAATATTATAAACAAATAGCATTACAAGTTCTATATAAAAAATGTTGCGTCTCTGGCCCAAAAACTTGTTGCATAAAAATAATCAAAATAATCCAAACAAATAGTAATACAAGTTGTGTATAAAAAAAAAGTTGCGCCTTTGGTCCGGGCCATTGTAGCATTTGCACGGTATTTAATGATGAATATCCGCAATAAAAATAATCAGTTCCAGTTATAATATCCAGTGGCAAAAAAAAACATTTTATAATCTCTTTAGCAGATGACAACTGTAAACATAAAGTTTTTACTCAGAGATCCCTCAATTACATAAGCAGCAACGTTATCCACTTAAATTTTGTAAATTAAAACGCTTCAATTTTAATCACAGCATACTCCTGAATCACAGTAATAACGAACATGACAAATTGACATTATTCGAAACACCGTAATAATAATTGAAAAATTCTCCGTTTAAAATTTTTATTAATATTCAGTAAAAATGTTAAAATCATATTATAGTTATTTACTTATCTAGAACGAAAAGTGAAACTTTAAAGTACGAATTAGTTGTTTATGGTCGAAGCGTCTAGCCAAGGCCGAAATTACTAGTGAGTGCCTTTAAAAACACTTTTCGTTTGAGGTAAATACAAAATTTTATTTCATACTGGAAATTTAATAAAATAAAAAAAAATGAGTTTTAAGTTTTGCTCAAAAAGTTGAACTTTAACGTCCTAGGACTATATAAAATTTTATAAAGTCCTAGGACGTTAAAGTTCAATATTTATGGTACAAAAAGTTGAACTTTAACGTCCTACGACTTTATAAAATTTTATAAAGTCCTAGGACGTTAAAGTTCAACTTTTTGTACCATAAATAATCCGAAAAATGTCGTTTTAGATATCAGTATGAAATAAATTTTCTTTATGAGCAATTTCACGCAAGTTCAGCAAATTTTTGGGAAATTTTGACTTGACCCTTTTTAATTTTGATTATTTTTTGTTTATAGATAGTCTTTCATAAATAAAAAATACGAGTTCTCTTAGAATTTTTTTTTCGACCAGGGGTCTTCACAGGGTGCCCCTCAAGTTTTTGTTATTTTGTGATGTGAGTGCAATTTGACGAGCGATTGTAGAAAAACTACTGAATCGATTTTCATAAATGATATGTCGTTGAGCAGGTATTAGAACAAAGTTTTTAAAAATGTACACTGTTAATTTTTTGAAATAATTTTTAACGGTGTAACATAAGAAAAAAACGGTGTAATTGAAAAAAAAATATGGCAACACCCTGTGGTGGACCAGTAACCAGGCTGATCCACCCCATTGATACAAACACCCAAACAATCCTATAATACTCCTATTTCGATAACAATTATCCAACATCATTTCAAACAACTGACCCTGATCGATTCAGTAATCATAATAATAAGTCTAGACATAATAAACCACAGCTGCAACATATTTCTACATCCGTCAATTGATAAATCTTCGATTGATCAAATTCAATTTAAATTAATATATATACAAAATTAAACCACATAAAAAGTCTTGCAATCTAAAAAAGTCTCATAAAAAACACACAATGTATTTTTATGCCTATTTTCCAATTATCGAAACAATCCAACCAATTTGCTAACATTGCAGCTGTAGAATAAATATCTATAATTCAAAGTCCAACTGAGTACAAAGTCCAATGTACAATCCATGCATTCTTCTAACAATAAATTCCTATAATATAAAATCCAATAAAAACTCCATACATTCTTCAAATTCAATTAACACATTTCAATAATACAAAGTCCAAAATTACAATCCATACATTCTTTAAAAGCCAAATAAAATTTCCATTAAATAAATCAAAATACCAACTAAATTAATTACAACAATAATCCCATTGTAAATCAGAAACCTAAAACCCTACACGAGCTAAAACTAAAATATTTCCATATTACCGGAAAGTAATAAAACCCTTCAATAATTAATTTTTCATTTAAAACAAAAACAAACAACAAAAAAATATAACTAAAAATATTAAAACTAAAAAATCGATTACTACGATATTTCGATTTTATTTTATTGTATTTTGGAAAAACGTTTTCCGATTGGTCAACTAAATTTTGCCCAACGGAAAACGTAGAAATAAATACCACTGATTTTTGGAAAACAAATCAGTCTTGAGTAATACGCGTTATCGTCGGGTTCAGAATACTAAAACCGAGGGAAATCGAATCCCAACAATTAAATCAAAAAAGTTTACGTGTGTAATATTGTAAAAGTGCTGGAACAGACGTTCCAAATTAAATTAAGTTAGAATAGTTAATAAAAGTAAAGTGTACCAAAACTAACAATAAAGCATTTAAATAAATTAATGAAAACAGCCATCGTGAGTTTGTTCAGTTGAAAAAATATTGAGAAGCCTTACCAGGAAATTCAGAGTAAGTACTTCTATTAAAACGCATTTATACCAACGAATATCTGTGGTGAGTAGATTCCTCTAACGGGAACACCACATATTGACGCAGCCGGTTCTCGAAGTTAGAACCAAATAAAAAGAACATTAAAATATTTGTGGTAAACAAGCATCCCTCTTTGGAAGCACCACATATTGGCGCGGCCGGTAATTCATTGAGTGGAGTCAGACTTTTAAATACGTGGAGTCAGACTCTTAAATCTCAACCACTCTTCGAGTGGACGAACACAAAAAAGAGGAAAATTTTTTTTTAAAGTGAAAGTGATTAAAGTGATAGTGATTAAGGCAATAAAGCCAATAAATAAAAATTTTGACCAACTACCCGGACCGGGTACACACGGTCTAGTCACCCGTTCCAGAAAGAAACGTTCCAGAAATTGAAAAAATTTTATCAGGTACATCTAGGAGTATCCATCACCCTTACATTGGTAAGGGATATCAAAGAAAAACCAACGTCATCAGGCAAAAGCAAGGATTGCCCAACAAAATAATCAACCCATCGGCATCAGACCCAACAGGGAGGGTCCATCTTTGAAGAACCGAAAAGAAAATTAATAAGGTCAGATATTTTTGTTCATAAGAAAATATAGAAAATTAAAGTTTCTCAGTACATATAAAATAAATTTAAAAAAAAAAAAATTTTTTTTTATCATTTTTCTGAATTAAATTAAGTAAACAGTAAAGTAACAATAATTTTCCTTTATCCAAATTTAAAACTCAGATTTATTTAAAAATATAAAGAAAAAAGTATAACTAAATCAAATTTCATAAAAATCGATATAATTTTCTGGTAGCAAATTTTTTTATATACCCACGATAAAATAAATAGTGTAAAACAAAAAAATTAGGATTCTAATTTTATATCAAATTTTACAAAAAAATCATCACAAATGATACAATATTAATTGAAAGCAACAAATTTTTTCAGTACAATAGAAGTTATCAAATAAATATTGAGATATTATAATTATATTTTACGAAAATAAAACTTTCTTCTCTCAAAATATAAAATATTAAATAAAAAATTTTTCAGAATAAGAATTTACGAAATATATTAAATAAATGCTTTAATATTACAATAATAGTTTACGCAAACACTATAAAAAATTTTTTTTGGGGTTTATTTTACAATATTTTTTTTAACGATTTAACGCGTAGATAAGTAACACCGAAGTTACAAGATAAAATTTAAATAACACACGGTACACGTTTTACAAATACAAGGTTTCACAGTTTTCCTTGTCGGTCGACTTCAAAAAACTCACTATCTCATGTTCAGCGACATTATTAGACAAACGCGCAATAGAACCTACTCAGACTCAAACTCAAAACAACAAATGAATAACTAAATAACAATTTAAAAAGGGACTAGATAAAACCCGCGGTTTAAAAGACGTCGACCAGATACACACACAAAGTTCATCAAAACATACAGTCAAAAGTTAACACGCTCATCCTTTAACGAGAAACTCACAAAAAATATACAAAAGGAATTGAGCTGCAATTTAAACATAAATAATTTATTAAAATATTAAAACATGATGAACTCAAATTTTCTCACATACTATTGTAATCAACATTACACAGAAAATCCTCAAAACAATTCGCCATGCCCTACAGACGTAGATACAAACATAACTAACAAAAATAAAACGCCAAGCCAAAAAATAACAAACACAAGGCCCTCACAATATAACTCGCCAAGCCAAAGGGACCTAAACACACAAACATTAAAAAACATTAAAATAAATCAATCACGTCAACCTTCGCCATGCATTATAGACGTAGATACAAATATATATAACAAAAACAACTCGCCAAGCCAAAAACTAACAAACGCAAACCTACTAAAACATAATTCGCAATTCCAAGGAGACCAAAACTCACAAATATTAATACATCAACCAACGGGTATAGAAAACCAAACTACAGAAAATTTAAGTCAACTACAAACAAATGTACAGGACCAGACGGATCTAATCACAAACAAACCAAAAATCAAATCACCACTAACAAACAAACAAGACAAAAATAGCAAAAACCAAACTAAAAATCAATCAACATTCGAAAAAACTTTATCAAAGGCGATTATCCAAAATCCAACTATATACAAATCATATTACATCAATAAAAGAAAACGTACCTACGATAAAATACTACAAATATTAACAACAACAAATAAAACTAATAACATAAATAAGAAATGTGACAAACGTAAACAGCGGAAGCACCATTCGTACATAAGAAAATATAAAAAAATTAATCTAAAAACAATTTTAAAGAATAATTTCTTACAACTTAAATATTTCATAGATCTTATTTCAAAAAAAAACAACAAAGACGATAACCCACATTTAAATTATATAACAGAAGAAAATGTAAATAAAAAATTGACACAGATATCCTATTTCCAATGTCAGAAAGAAAAGAAAAACATAATAACTGAAACGAATCAAGGTTCATTGACTACACATAATGACATGTATGAAATAGATAAAGAATTTAAACGCCATAATTACAACAACACATTTTTTAAACAAAAACATAAAGAAATTTATAATTATTTCTTACAAACGGAACATGAAAAATCTCAGGTTTCAATGAATAATAAAAACTATAAAGATAATCGTAAAAATTTAGAATTAGGTGAAGAGGGATTATATTTTCAATGTCAGGAGAAAGATAAGAAAATAAATATTATAAAGAAATATAGTTTATTGACTCCGTATGCAAATACATATGGAACATATGGTCCAATAGATGAAGCAAACGAATTACAAAACATGAACAGACGGAAGAATATTGTAGAAACAATAAGAAATTATATAGTGATTTCTAAAACGGGAAAAATGGCAAAGAAATGCAAGATTAAAACGGACTTATGGAATTAAACATAATTTGGAAAGTAACCATATGTACCTACACAATCCAGAAAATATTCATCTAAATAAAATCATTAAAAATCAAAATATAGTATAATTAATTTAGACGTTAGGCGAAAGCAATTATTTTAATTCAAACAAAACAAAATATTTTTTTTTATATATCAACATTTATATACAACCATTCAATTTAAAAGAAAAACAACAAAAATTTAATTAAAGACATATGAGACCATAATTTATAATATATGAAGGAAAATCAAGGCAAATTTATTTATGAAAATAAAAAGAATGCGTTATCATTTAAACAGTAAGAGCATCTTACTGAATCCAGGGTTTTAAGAGCACACAGGTTAAAATGAAAGGAGGGACATTCTTAAAATCACTGATCACGAAATTAGGAAGTCATCAAATCACATTTTTCCAGGAGACGCGAAAATCTCCATTAAAATGGATGTTTTGGAAAACGTATATTCACAAAACAAACTGGAAACTCCCAAAAACTGAAATTTTATCTGATAAACTAGTTCAGAGACTCGAAATCTCTGAATTAATTTTTTTTGAAATAGGCTTTAGTTAGTTATCTCCCAAGTGAGAAGAAATAAAAAACTATAAAAAATACAAAAAATTATTAGTTAGCATTCGATCTTTCAAATTTAAATAAGTCCATTAAATTTTATATATAGAATAAAGAAAAAATAAACAGGTGACAAAACAGACGCGATTTGTTCCTGTAATGAAATTTTAAATAAAAATATATTAAAGGTTGTCCATAGCTGACGTAATTTCTTCCTATTATCATTAAAAAATAATAAATAAAAATTCAGGTAGTCCATAGCTGGCGTAATTTTCATCCTGTAAAAACAAAAACATAATAAATAAAAATATATTAAAGGTTGTCCATAGCTGACGTAATTTCTTCCTGTTATCATTAAAAAATATTAAATAAAAAATTCAAGGTTGTCCATAGCTGACGTAATTTCTTCCTATTACCATTAAAAAATATAATAAATAAAAATTCAGGTAGTCCATAGCTGGCGTAATTTTCATCCTGTAAAAACAAAATAATAATAAATAAAAATATATTAAAGGTTGTCCATAGCTGACGTAATTTCTTCCTATTATCATTAAAAAAAAAAAAAAAAAAAAAAATATTAAATAAAAAATTCAAGGTTGTCCATAGCTGACGTAATTTCTTCCTATTACCATTAAAAAATATAATAAATAAAAATTCAGGTAGTCCATAGCTGGCGTAATTTTCATCCTGTAAAAATAAAAAATTTTTAAATAAAAATATATTAAAGGTTGTCCATAGCTGACGTAATTTCTTC
>OY856187.1:175153937-175383553 GCA_963693315.1 Diogma glabrata | reverse complement strand
ATTGTTGTTTTCCCGCATGGAGGGATCAGTTTTTTTGTTTTGAATTTTTTTTTTTTTTTTTTTTTTTTTTTTTTTTATTTTTGATCTACGGGTTTGACAACCCCGCGTACTCCAGTCCCTGCTATTGACATACGAGTTGACGTGAGATATCACACACCACTGGCAATAGCAGTGAGATATCACTAGCCAAGGTGACATCTTAGGGGTGGTGGCGGATGAACTGTATTCAGTCAACGGTAGCACCCTCAATCTTAGCTGTTAAATAGTCCTTGATGATGAGACGCTATTGCTTGAAGAAATGAGCCTTCATATAATTATGTGTGGGCTTTAATCTTTAAGAAAGAGAGTGCGTCACAGGATCAAGGAATATGCAACCGGCTGGATTATTGGCAACTACATTTTTGTTTTGTTTTGTGTAACAATTTGCTATTTACTTTTTAATTTTTCTTTTATTTTCTCTATTCTATCATAAAATATTGGCCTATGTCATATTTTGTCAGTGATAGGATTTTTTGTTTAGTTATCCATTCTTGAACAAAAAATATAAAAATACAAAAGAAGTAAGATTTACGTCCATCAACACCTTTGAACGTATGTTGTTGTGGGACTTTGGTCTTAAAAGGTTTTTATGTGTTATTGTGACACATATTGTAATTCCTACTACACAACACATTTTATTAAAAAAAAAAAAAAATTCTTACTTGTTCATTGAATTATTTTATGTTTAATTTTTTCGAATTTGAGTAGCTTCAAAAACTGTTTTGTTTTATGTTTTTGTTAATCATTTTTCTTTAGTATATATTTTTCAAGCTCTTGATAATGGTGTAACAACCGAAATTAATCGAGCAAAAATATATATATACATATATATTTTGTTTAAATAAAAATAAAAATAAAACAATAATTATAGTTTGTATTTATTGCGAAACTTATAACAAGTAAAATAAAATATTTAAAATAATATATATAGATATGTATATATATATATATATATATATATATATATATATATATATATATATATATATATATATATATATATATATATATATATATATATATATATATATATATATATATATATATATATATATTTATATATATATATATATATATATATATATATATATATATATATATATATATATATATATATATATATATATATATATATATATATATATATATGGGTAGCGAAATCCTAAATTCGACGTCCACGCCGTGCTGCCTGGGTAATGCTGACAGAATTAGGTTGGTGTATTGGAGACAAGCAGAGTAAAAACTGCTTAGTCAATGACGCTACATCACGGCGAATTGGCGCCTTACAACCAATGCGACTCAAGCGTCTGTTCTCCATGTCAGGGGCGGCTTGGAGCGGGCGTCTGTCTTGAATCAAGCGGCTCGCTATATAAACGTGTAAAAAGGTTGTTTCTGGTGACCTTAATATGCAGAACGGACCCATTCACGACAATTTGGGTTGGGCCTAAGGTTAACACCCTAACCCCGGAAAAAAACTAATATGTTAAATTTGGTGATCAGAAAAAGAAAAACAGACCCGGACAACAAAACAGAATTTTACCTGGACGTGAAAAAGGACCAGACTACCGAATCGGAACGTGGAACGTGCGCAGCCTGAGCGCTCCTGATGCTCTTATAAGTCTGGAAACAGAGGCTGAGAGGTATAGGATGGATATTATTGCTCTACAAGAAATTAGACAGCCGATAATCGGAAAACAAGATTTGGATAGTCACTCTCTATACTGTAGTGGTCATCCTTCTCGAAGAGAATTCGGTACTGGCTTTCTTGTTGGTGCACGTATACAAGAAGCCGTGATGAAATTCATCCCGGTCAGTGAGAGGATCTGCTACCTACGTGTACGTGGTACATATAACAATATTTCTCTTATTGCCGTGCATGCACCTACTGAAGCTAAGACCGTCGACGAGAAGGATAATTTCTACATAGCACTGGAAGAGGTTATGAAACAAACACCAACACGCGACTTCATTATGGTTCTTGGTGACTTTAATGGACAGGTTGGAGGAGATATCTCTTATGGAAATGTGGTGGGTCCCAACAGCCTGCATTTGAATTCGAATGATAATGGTGAGAGAATGACTGAGTTTGCATTATCAAATAATTTGAGAATTGCCAGTACGTTCTTTCCGCATCGATCGATTCATAAACAGACTTGGGTCTCACCGAATGGAAACACTCGAAATCAAATTGATCACGTTCTAGTAACAGCACGTTTCTTTTCGAGCGTTCGGGATGTGCGATCCTTTAGAGGTGCATACATTGGAAGTGACCACTTCCTTGTATGTGCAACGATAAGGTTCCACTTCTCAAATCCAGGCATTCCAAAATTCAATCAACGGAATCGTTTTAACATCTCATCATTAAAGAATGCTGAAACAGAAGAGAGATATCAAATCCATATTGCCGAAACATTGGAGAAATCAGAAACCATTAATGGAGACGTCGATAAGTCATGGTATTTGCTCAAAGATGCTGTTTTAAGCGCTGCTGAGGGAATACTTGGACGACCACAGAACCACTCCCAGAAGCCATGGATGGATCAAGCATGTCTTGACGCTATTCAATACAAAAGAGATTGCTATCTGAAGTGTCTACAAGGACGCAATACCAGGTCCACGAAGGAGAACTATAAACTGGCAAGACAAGCCGTTACAAAGCTATGTAGACGAACGAAGAGAGAATGGTGGAAGAGACAGTGTGAGGAGATTGAAAGCTTCAATAAGGAACATCAATCGCGTAACTTCTTTCAACAGGTTAAAACCTTAAGGAAGGGCCCTCAAACTAGATCGACTGCTATTCAAAACGAAGATGGGGAGCTACAAGTAGACCTTAAAAATATTTTAGATACTTGGGCCGCTTATTTTGAGAATCTTCTCAACTTAAGTGACCAGCAACAAGTCGGGCGACGAGCAAAGCTTATTCGTGCGTCAAAGGTACATGTAGACGAACCCACCAAAGAGGAATTCGATGCGGCGCTGTCAAAATTAAAATGCAATAAAGCACCTGGTATCGACGATATAACATCCGAAATGATTGTACATGGTGGCGAAACTCTATCCTCAAGATTGTTTGAACTTGTTCAAATGATCTGGAGGACTGAAACCATGCCACAGGACTGGAACAAAGCTATGCTGATACCAATCCATAAAAAAGGTAATCGCCTACAATGTGCAAACTACAGAGGAATCGCTCTCCTCTGCACAGCATATAAGATCTTTTCCTACATTTTGCTATCCAAAATCAATCCTTTTGCTGAACAACTGTCTGGAGAATATCAGTGTGGTTTCCGGCGGGGCCGAGGTACCACCGATGCACTTTTCTCGATAAGGATGATTTTGGAAAAGTGTCGAGAGTTCAACATACCTGTGCACCAACTTTTCATTGATTTCAGGCAGGCCTACGACTCTCTCGAACGAGAGACTCTATGGTCTGCTCTGGTGTCAATGGGAATTCCTGGTAAACTGGTATCACTATGCAAAATGACAGTACAGAACTCTCAATGCTGTGTGCGAGTAGAGAACGAAATATCAAAATTTTTTAAAGTCGACTCCGGATTAAGACAAGGTGATGCTATCTCTCCTATACTTTTTAATCTAGCCTTGGAATATGTGTGCCGTCAAAAGAAACTACCGACTAATAACAATATCTTGTCAATAAACTCAGTACAGATGATTGCTTACGCTGATGATGTTGTCATCCTCGGCCGAAGTGAAGCTGTTATGAGTGAGACTTTCAAGTCGCTTGAGAGTGGTGCTAGGAAAATTGGTCTGCAAATTAACTACAATAAAACCAAACATATGAATGTTTCAAGAGAGGCTGAGAAGAAAGATTTGATGTGCGGCGATGAACGAATTGAGGGAGTTGAATCTTTTAAATATTTAGGATCAATGCTTGACTCAAACAACAGCATACTTACAGATATTAAAGCTCGAATCGCTGCAGGTAATCGAACTTTCTACTCAATTAAACCTCTCCTTGGATCACCGTATGTATCAACTAACACCAAGCTCAAGTTATAAAAGACATTGATTAGACCGGTTGTGATGTATGGGTCACAAACGTGGACCCTTACACAAAATGACGAATCGCATTTATCTGTATTTGAGCGTAAGATCCTACGCTACATTTTTGGTCCACTTAAGACAGACGATGGAGAGTATAGAACCCGGTATAACTTTGAGATCAGAGACCTTCTTGAGGGTCCTGATATAATAGGTTGTATCCGTTCTAACAGGATTGCTTGGTTTGGGCATGTTCTACGAGCCGATTCACAGTCTGGAATGATTAGAAAAATGTACGTTAGTACCCCAGGGAGTGGTAGACCGCGAGGAAGACCACGACTACAATGGGAGACTGACGTAATAAACGACCTTAAAAAAATCGGCTGCCATGGTAACTATGTCGCTGTTGTGAATAACCGTGGTGAATATTCGAAGCTGATTAGCCTGGCAACACTCCTACATGGAGCATGAACGCTTTAAAAAAAAAAAAAAAAAAAAAAAAAAAAAAAAAAAAAAAATATATATATATATATATATATATATATATATATATATATATATATATATATATATATATATATATATATATATATAAATATATAGAATGTATTGTAAATTAAAATCTAGAATTATTAATTAATCTTACTTGATTGTGCATACAATTAAAATAAATAATACATTGATTAATAAAAGTTTTAATATTCAAAACATAATTATTTTATTTACAATAAAAGTTGTAAGTGTTTATTTAAAAAGTTAATAAACAAAACAATAGTATATATACAATTTAAGTGATAGCAGACTAATAGTGCATTACAATAAATATGACTGTTATTACAAGATGTTTAGAAAAATTGAATGTAATGACTTCCTCTAGCAAAATGAATTGTGTTTTATGTTTTATTACTCCGATGATGTAGAGTTATAGTTTAAATTAGACTGCGATAGTTTAAGTGGGATGTGATTGTTAAATTTAGTTTAATTGTGAATAAAGTTTTAAGTGTTATTTAAGAAAAATTTTGTATATTATTTTGTATGCTGCGTTTAGACTCGAAATTTCTACAATCAACCGTTTGGAGTTTCTGAATTTCTTGGAATGGAAGACTATTCTAGATAGAAATATTGTTTGCTGTATTGTTTTCCTTCTGTTGTGAAACAACAAAGTTGTGGAATCTATATATATAAAAATGAATGTTTGTTTGTTTGTTCGTATTCGATAATCTTCGGAACCACTGCACCTATTTGAAAAATTCTTTCACTATTTGAAAGGTATGTACATTATTACAGATGGACATAGGCTATAAAAAAAAATTAAAAATTTAACATTGAGTGAATGAATGATAATATATTTATTTGATAATTCCAATTTGACAATATCCCGAGCAGAAATTTGTCAGAGCTCAAGTAAAGTCTTGATCAGGTTTGCCCTAGTCCAGATCAGGTATTGGTAGGGTAGCCTGATCCCCCTGATGGTGGGCCCCCTGATCATGAATGTAACACTTTTGCCCTATCGGTCCTGATTGGGATTACCGGATCAGACCCTGATTGAGATAATCGGATCAGGCCGTAATTGGGATATCTGGACCAGACATTGATATATATATTTATATATTATATACATAAATTAATCAAATTTAAATAAAAAAATTACAACGGAAAAAATTAAAACATACATACCACCTTAATCACTATTATTATAGTCTTTCAGCCGAGAAGCGATAACTAAAACATACATGAAACGATATTAACTATATATTTCTAAAATGGATAATACTCTAGTGAATTTTAACCAAATGAAATTTCAGCTAGGAGTCAAATACGAAAAACCTGATCAGGGCCGGATATATTCAAATAAGGTTAACCCTAAAAGGGTATTCTAAATCAGGTCCGGAACAGGCTCACATCAGATTTCCCTAATAGAGATTTGTAATGGATAGTCTGGGATAACATAGTATATTATGGTCGCAGTTTCCTTAGTTGTTGTTCCTTATATTAATCGGTACCACTTGTAATAGATTCTCATCCCTTCGTCATCAATAGTCATATTTCATGTAGTTTCCTTAACCCATAGTTTCCTTATATTTCTCAAAATCTACTAAATCTGCAATAGCCGGACAAACGTATGGGAGAAAGAAAATTACACTAATTACCTTGAATTATTTATTCATTGATATAACACAATATTGGTTAATTTGAATTAATTAATAATTTTCCTTAATCATCATCCGTATAATCACTAAAAATTAATCAGAATTTAATCCTACAACGCACTAAAATTGACGCGCGTTGTGCTTCCATTCGATTGTCCTCGCCTAACTACTTGAGTTTGAACTTTTTTTGTTTCAAAACACAAACCGTAATGAAATAACGAAATTCTCAAAACCTCACAACAGCTACGTGTATTTTGTTCCCAATCGTCAACATACAACGAATTACTATTTCTGCTTGGTTAAACATTTGATTTGTCTTTGTATGAGTGTTTTGCTTTAAACAATCCTTCCGTGATTGATCTGAACTTCACGGTATTGATATTGCAGAATGTAGTTATTAAATGTCTAAACATCACTACATTGATCGAATCTGTATTTGATTCATTTTGAATTCAATTATACGTGTTATGAATGTGTCGGAAATATTGGGGATCCCAACCTTATTTTTAGTACAATATTATCAAGTAGCAAACGGTTTTGTAAACTAAAATAAGTTCCCAATAATTTGAAAATCTGATGTAAATTAATTATCTCTCATCTAAATACTTTATTCGAGTTATTGCGAGATTAAAAATTTGACTATATAATGAGCACGGTAACTTATTCTCTCTCTTAGTTCAATTAGCGATTCACATAGTACTCGCGCAATCTATTACATTCGCATTATGTTGTTGTATTTTTGACGTTCAAGTTAAAAATTCTAATGATCCGTGCGGGACATGGATATCGTTTTTCTGATTCATGTGCTATTTATTTCAATTTGTTCAGTGTTAGTTGTTATAGCTTAAATAAAATTTTATTGTGTGATTTAGTGTAATTAGGGAGACTTGCTACCTCTAATATTAAATAATACAACCATTGTGCAAGTGGATCTGCTGAGGTTGAGATAGCGGTAGAATTAGCGGAAAGCGGTTTGTTTAGAATGCCGTGATTAAAAAGTGAAAAGAACTGTAAATTTTGTTATGATTCATAGTAAATGCATGTAGTAATTTATTTAGTGAAAAGAACTGTAAATTCTGTTATAATTCATAGTAAATGTAAATACTAATTTATTTAGTGAAAAGAACTGTAAATTTTGTTATGATTCATAGTAAATGCATGTAGTAATTTATTTAGTGAAAAGAACTGTAAATTCTGTTATGATTCATAGTAAATGTAAATAGTAATTCATTTAGTGAAAAGAACTGTAAATTCTGTTATGATTCATAGTAAATGTAAATAGTAATTCATTTAGTGAAAAGAACTGTAAATTCTGTTATGATTCATAGTGTAAATATGAAAGTTGTCTGGTGAACAACCGTAAATTCATGCTTGGTTAATAGTATAAGTAAAATATCACTAGTTCCATAAAATCAACTAATAAACCTGTAATTTAGTGTTTGTTCAAAAATAATTTAAAAAACAAGGGGAATCAGACGAAAACGGCTCTGGTTCAGTACAAGATTGTAAATTGTTACTTGTTTAGAATATCGTTAAATTAATGCTTGATTTAATAATAAAAAGAAGAGAATAATAACTGTTTTGATTATCGCCTTGGTCGATAGGGAATACGAAAAGTTGAAAGTATTGAGGGCGGGAGCGAAAGAATCAACCTAAAGGAAATTTGAATTTATCTATGGGTATGTTCAACACAACATGATATCAAATTTATGTTATTAATATACATTTTACCGAAACCTGGTATTAAATTTATGCTATTACTAACCATTTCAACGCAACCTTGGTTTCAAATTTTCGGCTATTACTACTAGATCTCATACACCTTGCAACGCAACATAGATATTGAATTTTTGGCTGGTGCTGTCATATGTTATATTCGGGGTAACACATCATTTTATATCAAGTTTTGGGCTATTACTACTTGGTTCAGCGCAGCATTTGCGTCAAAATTTTGCTATTGTTGCCGTATGTTTGACATATTTCAACTTAATATTCGTATACAATTTTTGCTGAGTCTACCGTATTTTCAACGCAACATTTTTTTTTTGTTTTACAAAATTTTGGCTGTTATCACCGTATTATCAATTATCATATCACCGTCATTCGTATACCATTTTTGCTGATTCTACCGTATTTTCAACGCCACATTTGTACCAAGTTTTGGATGTTATCACCGCATTGTAACGTATCATTTACATGCAATATTTGTTGTTACTACCGTATTTTCAACACAACATTTCTACCAAGTTTTGAACATTATCACCGTATAGCAACGCATTATTTATATACCGTTTTTGCTGATACTATCGTATTTTCCACACAACATTTTTACCAAATATTGGCTATTACAACTGATTATTTATATAAAATTTTTGCTGATATTATCGTATTTTCAACGCAACATTTTCACAATAGTTTGGGATATTTCAACTGATTATTTATATACCATTTTTGCTGATATTATCGCATTTTCAACGCAACATTTTCACAATAGTTTGGGATATTTCAACTGATTATTTATATACCATTTTTGCTGATATTATCGTATTTTCAACGCAACATTTTCACAATAGTTTGGGATATTTCAACTGATTATTTATATACCATTTTTGCTGATATTATCGCATTTTCAACGCAACATTTTCACAATAGTTTGGGATATTTCAACTGATTATTTATATACCATTTTTGCTGATATTATCGCATTTTCAACGCGACATTTTTGCAATATTTTGGGATATTTCAACTGATTATTTATATACAATTTTTGCTGATACTGTCATATTTTCAACTCCATATTTACACCAACTGGTTTGCTATTGCTGCCGAACTGACCACGCACCAGTGGATTATCCGTACATTTATTTTTGTAATACCATACCTGTTGGATGAATCATCACTGATGGAGGGCTAAGGCCGAAGGACTTGGACGACTGGAGGATTAATCATGGGGTGAGTGGACTTGTTTTATTACCTTTATTTTTTTTTTTTGCTGTCTAATGTAGAAGTGGGAATGTGTGTGAAAGGGGGAGTCAGTGATTGAATGTCCGGGTGAATGTTGGTATGTGTGAAGTGTGAATGTGTGGGCGAACGATAGTATGCGTGAAGTGTGAGTGTGTGAGCGTCTGAGAGTGATTGTGGAGGGGTTGGGCGTGTTGATCGTGGGTCTTTCGCCAATGGGGTCGCCAGAGTCTTCGTTTTTCCACTTGTATTTCTTTCCATTTCTGCAAATTTTCGTGAATAGCGTACATGTCTGTATTTGTGCTGAAGTAGCAGGGTTACTTTATCGTTCCCATGGACTGAAGCTAGTTTGGGGCTTGACAATCAATCTCGCTAGGTACGCTTCCTGCTATGTCCTTCTCATTGGTTCGCCAATGAGAAAGCGCTTCATTACAAATTGGCGCCCAACGTGGGGCTTCTCTAAGGGTCCCTACAGCAATGTAGGACTCTGGAGGAGTCCCTCCATATTTTCAAAAAACTTGGAAAATTTTTTTTTAAAATTTTTCTTCTTCAAATTCAATTTCATTATCCACCATATAATAGTTAAAGACTCTGGCGGCGTGGAAGCAGTACCCTGCTTCACACGCGCAGGAGCGAAGGAGGTCTTAGATTCCTTAGACTTTTCTTCGATGGGGTTTTGCGTCCCCACGCCTCCAGCAATGTTTCTCCTTTCTATTTTTCTATGAAACGCAAGGGTGAGAATGATTCTACGGGATCATTCTCAATGGGCCTTACAAACCCACGGACCCTAGTAACGGCTGGGTTTCTTACTGGCACAGGGAATGCCAGAGGTGACCAGATGCCAGGATTAGATATTTGTGAAATGGTGTATACGCCTATCACATCCATCCTGGTCATCTGGTTATGCTCTGGGTTCGCTGTGGCAGCGAGATTCACAGCTGGGCTAACGACTCCATAACGTTAGAGCCCCCTCCCTGGAGCGTTAGCACCCTATGGTCTGGGTGGTCCGGTTCTCGCGAATGATACTGGGGAACATCTTCTAAAGCAGTTTGATATCAACTGCTGAGGGAAGATGTTCGCCCAGCCTTCATGTCGTGAGTTAATTGGATTAGCTCAGACCATAGCACCTTCCGTATGAGTTGGTGGTGTGGATCGCAGTTGGCGAGTGTTGTTGATTGAATGGTGGTTCAGAGGATTTATCTTCTGACCACCCCATCAGCACTCGTCCGCTGTGTGAGACACTACCAGCTCTTACCCAATCTCACTCCTTTCCCACCCTATCAATTCCCTTCCTTATACCTCCCTTCCTGCTCCCTTTCCCCTACCTTTTCCCATCCTTTAACGTAGGTAATTTTAACTTTTTCTTTGGTCCCACCACAATATAAAAACAACAAATTATTAAGGAAAGACCGGCGATCACCACTTCCAACCCCAGTGTGATGAATAACCCTTGATTGGTCCGTCCATCCTCTGTCCGTTGTTATTAATACGAATAAACGAATAAATAGGAAATAACTAAACAATTAAATAAATAATTGAATAAATAATTAAATAACCGCTGATATTATCAGACACTAATCCGTTTCGTTTCATCAATTTTAGATCCAACCAAAAATAATAAATAAATAAAAATATTATACAACGAAAACAAACAAGAAATATAAAGAATAGACAAAAGAAGACCAAATAAATAAATCAAGAATTGCCAAGCAACCTGGAATATACTTACCAACGTGGAAGTCAGCCCGGAGCAGCAAATTAATATTAGCCATTAGGTTTACTATTATATTTTTTTTATTACAATTGTTCATTGCATGTTAGTTTTAAGCACCTAGTTAAAATTTCTAAATTTTTTTGTTAATTTTAAGTATTTTCTTGCCGAACCGGTAGGCTTGCCGCACTGTTTTTTTTTTATTTTCGAGTTCTGGGAACTCCAGAGTCATCCGAAATCGATTCGGAAATTTTTGTTTATTCCACCGCCTACAATAGTGTAGTATCTTAATTTTCCCGCAGGTTGATTCATAAATTTTGTTCTCCACTCACCTCGTCAATAATAGTATAGCTTACTCGTTTTTTTTTTTTTTCTCGCACATCATTTTTTCGCGTTTGTTTGATCACCAGATTAAACTGCTATCCGTTAAAACCAGTAAACTTTCTTTAACCTGACATCGTCTGTCCTGGGATCGTCGGATTTGCCCAGCCCCAATTGAGTCCGAAATTTGTATTTATCAATCCACTTTGTGTCTCCATAGCCTTAGAATACCGATTTAATCTCCAAGGTCCATTGTTTTGTTCGCTTTGTCGTAAGTGAGAAAGTCAGACGAAGCATTCTATTTTCTTAGTTTGCCTTTTTTTCTCTTCTCTTAGATTCGAGTCCGGAAACCCCCAGATCTGCCCGGAATTGGGTCTGGAAAATTTTCATAATTGCCATCTTCTGCCATATTTGTAGTATACCTACTTTCTCTCCAATCTCACCGTTTATTTTTGTTCTGTTCATATATCAGCACCTTGGAAAACAGTTGTGAATAGTAATAGAATAATATCAAGATAATAATCAATCTGATTTAATATAATTGTCGAATTGGAGGAAAATATTGCGCAGCTGTTTGAGGTTTGAAACGCTAAACTTCCATATAATTTTTTTTAAATTCTGCCTTAAAATATTCAAAGTAATCAAATATTGGAATAAAGTAATCTTTTCTGTTGATAATTAAAATTGTTTATTTGGATTCAAAGTTCACATCGATAGTGTAATAATTTTCGTTTCGCTCTCCATATACGTGCATTTATTGATCTGGTCCTGTGCGGCGGTTTGAGATTCATAATGTCTGCCGCTGATAAGATTGACGTTCTGGATAGGTCCAGCTCTTGTGCTGTTTGTCAACACGAAATAGTGCCGGCCGACGTAAAACTTCTCACTCGGTGTAACCACCTCTTTCATGACATCTGCCTCAACGACTGGTTGTTGCAGAATCGCACCTGCCCAATTTGTCGAGCCGCTTGTGAGCGTGCAGAATTACAAAGGTTACCCCGAGGGATGGATAAAACTAATGATACTGTGGTACCACCTCCACCGAGACCTGTGACTCGCTCTATTACCGCAGGTTGGCAACGTCGTCCTAGTATTGGAAATCAACACTCTTCCACTCCCTTGGCAAACCAACTCCCACGATCTAGACTCGCCGATGAAGTGCGAGTGAATATAGCCCAACGATCTCCCATATATGGTGCCGCTGCAGCGGAAGATCACGGTTTTCAGGAAGCGGTAAATGCACACATCGATCAGGAAATTTCGAGAATTAATCACTCAATGATGCAATCACGTGCTCCAGCACCTGAAGTGTTGTTACCTCTAGCACCAATTGCAGTATCACCCACCACCCCGCGTCATCCATCGGTTCATTCAAATTATACGCCAGTAAATGCGTTTGTGCAAAATAATGTACCAGTACCACCAATGTTTGCTGAACCTCATCCTGCTCTTGCTCCAGCTAGAATACGAACACATCTCGATCAGCACTCTACCACAGTTAGAAATTGGAACGTAACGTTCTCAGGCAGACCCGATGGTCTGGATGTTGAAGCATTCATCTTCAGGATAGAGCGGCTGACAGAGATGTGTTTAAATAGCGATTTTTCTATTGTTACCCGTTGTCTGTACCTGTTGTTCACCGATCGAGCAGCTGATTGGTTCTGGAGATATTTTCGCCAGAACCGACAGCTTATTTGGACTGACTTATGTCATGCTCTGCGAATAGAATTTCGGGACCGGCAGACGGACGAAGAGATAAAGGAGCGGATGAGGGCCAGGAAACAGCGGCCCACTGAATTGTTTGACGAATTCTTACAATCAATTTATCGACTGGCGGATAAACTTCGAGTACCGATGTCGGACGCAGAGTTATTATCCTTGATACGCAACAATTTACGATTGGAAATTAGGAGGGAACTACTTTATGTCACCGTTTATGGTCTGGAACATCTGCGCCAGCTCTGCCGTGATCGCGAAAAATTATGGGCCGAGTCAATAATCAGACCGCGAGATTATATCAGTAGACCATCTAGACCGGTGTCAGAAGTAGACTTGGTTAGTGAATTCTCACAAATTCAAATTAGCGAAATGCCAACTGAATCGCTACCAATTGCATCCAACGAACTCGCGGCAATACAGCCCGCCCCTAATATGAGACGAATAACCAGTTCAACTATTTGTTGGAACTGTAAACGACCTGGTCACCGGTGGCACGATTGTCGTGAATCACAGCGTTTGTTTTGTTGGGGATGTGGGAAGGATGATGTATTGTGTCCTAATTGTGAAAATTGTCGGGGAAACCGAAGGGGGGGCCAGAATCCCAACACCTTTTCTCGCTCCCAGGACACCTCTTAGACTCATCTGAGCCTAAAAATAGTTTGTCTCCTGATCCTTCAAATATTTCATCAACTAGTCCCAATAACCTATTAGTGCACAATACAATGTTGAACCGAGCTTCAACATCCAATTTGATAGAACACTCTTGGAATACTCTACCTGTAAGTATTTCAAACAGAGACGAAACAGATGATAATTCCATTATCATCACCCCTGAAACACCGATTACAAATGCGACTTTTAATGATTTGGTACCCACTCATGATACTGATATGAAATTATTGAAACGAACACCCGTTCATACTGAACCACCTCCATTATGGACCAAAATCAAATCGTTCCAACAACGATTGAACGAATACCTGAAGGTGCGCTCAAACATATTTGTCGATTCATTATCATCTTTGAAACTTCCATCGCGCTCTGCGCTCCGTTCTCGTATTTATTGGCAACAACGGCATTTGTTTAAAACTAAAACCATTTCCTCTATTGTGAAATTGGCCAACGATGTGAGATCTTATGCCACATTGTCAATATTGGGTAAACAACATACTGGACTGTTGGATAGTGGAGCGTCCTTGACTGTAATTGGTGGTGATTTTGCTAAAGAAATCGTACAGACTCCAGACCTTCTGACTTATTCGTCTGCCGTAGTTCGTACTGCCGATGGCCAAAGACAGAGGATCTTGGGGTTTGTAAAAACAAAGATTTCATTTATGAACCAAGACAGAACCCTGGACGTCTTCATTATCCGTCTTTGACTCAAAATCTATATCTAGGTATAGATTTCTTTAACGCTTTTGGTTTGTTTAACCCGATATTTAACTTACCTACATTTTCGACTACGAGTCAGGAATTTCAGAATTATCTATGGACAATCAAGCACGTCTACAAAACACTATTCAGCTTCTACCATCATTTTCAAAAATGGTCTGGGTCGAACACATTTGTTGGAACACGTTATTGATGTGGGACTGCAGCTCCCATCAAGCAACGACACTATCCAATTTCGCCCGCCATTGAGAAACTGATGGGAGAAGAACTGGATAGGATGTTATCTCTGGGTATTATAGAGGTTTCTAACAGTCCTTGGTCGAGTCCCGTGTCTTAATTCGCAACCTGGGAAGAATCGTCTTTGTTTGGATAGTAGAAAGGTCAATACAGTTACTAAGAAGGATGCTTACCCCTCCCACAGATAGATGGAATCTTGAGTCGGCTGCCACAAAGTAATTTCATCTCCAGTTTGGATCTGAAAGACGCTTTCTGGCAGATACCGTTAGAAAAACACTCCCGAGAGAAAACTGCTTTTACGGTCCCAGGGCGGCCATTGTATCAGTTCGTAAGAATGCCTTTCGGACTGTGCAATGCGCCGCAAACAATGACCAAGTTGATGGACCAAGTAATTCCTCCACATCTCAAGTCGTGCGTCTTCGTATACTTGGATGATCTTCTAATAGTTACAGATACCTTTGAGGCCCATCTGAAACTGTTAGAAAGATATCTCCCAGTGTCTTAGACGTGCGAACTTGACTGACGATAAACGTGGAAAAAAGTAAGTTTCTCTTGCCGGATGTAAAATATTTGGGATATGTAGTGGGAGGTGGTAAGCTAAAAATTGATCCTGATAAAACGCAAGCTATTTCTGAATTTCCTACACCGCGTACGTCCAAACAGATTCGACGATTCCTGGGTATGGCGGGTTATTATCGCCGTTTTATATCCGATTTCTCTGCTATGTCCTCTCCTATATCAGATTTGTTGAAGAAAAATTCTAATAAATTCGTATGGACACCAGAAGCTGAGATAGCATTTATAAATCTCAAAAATGCTCTCATATCAGCACCAGTCCTCATAAACCCCGACTATACTAAACCTTTTACTCTCCAGTGCGACGCTAGTAATGACGGTATAGGCTGTGTATTACTTCAGCGTGACATGGACGGTATGGAACATCCCATAGCGTACATGTCCAAGAAACTAAATTCTGCGCAACGCAATTACTCAACTAGTGAGAAAGAGTGTCTAGCCGCCGTACTGGGAGTAAAGAAATTTAGAGCGTATGTCGAGGGTCAGGCCTTTAAGATCATAACTGATCATGCTTCATTAAGATGGTTAATGCAACAAAAAGACCTTTCTGGTCGATTGGCTCGTTGGAGCTTGAAATTGCAGGGTTACGTCTTTGATATTGAGTACCGAAAAGGAAAATTAAATACTGTTCCTGACACTCTATCAAGACGTGACTCTGTCGACATCATTTCTGAACTATGTCCAGTGCCTGAATTAGATCTTAATTCCCCTTTCTTCAACACTTCTCGATATTTGGAGTTGGTAAATCTGGTTACCGAAGCAGACGGTACATTGCCTGATCTGAAAGTAATTTCTGGTCGGGTTTATAAACGATTGGCTTGTCTAGATCTTGATATTCCTTCAGAGGGTGAGGTCTGGAAATTGTGGTTACCTGAGGAATACACTGACGAGTGTATTGCAAGGGCCCACAATCCTCCTACCTCATCTCATGGAGGTCTAGCAAAAACCTTGTATAACATTCGTAAATTTTACTATTGGCCTCGTATGTATACCCAGGTTAAATCTTACATAGGAAATTGTAAGACCTGTAAAGAAATCAAAGCGACTAATGTTCCACTTCGTGCTCCCATGGTGTCCCAAATGAAAACAGAACGAGTTGGACAGCGATTATATATCGATATTCTTGGCCCTTATCCTCGTTCAAAGGCCGGGAATATCGCTATCCTTGTAGTATTAGATCATGTTACTAAATATCCATTTTTATTTCCTTTACGGAAGCTAACCACTGAACCAATTTGTCATCTATTGGCTACCAATGTCTTTCACGTATTTGGTTGTCCCGAAGTTATTGTGTCCGATAATGGGACGCAGTTTAAGTCTAAACTATTTGGAGATTTCTTGGCGAAGCACGGAGTGAAACATACATTACTAGCGCTATATTCACCTCAAGCTAACGCTTCGGAACGGGTAAATAGAAGTGTTTTATCTGGTATTAGAGCCTATTTAAAGGAGGAACATTCTAAATGGGATATGCACTTGAGCGAGATCGCTTGTGCACTACGTTGTTCCCTGCATCAAACACTGAAATGTTCCCCATATTACGCAATGTTTGGAATACCTATGGTGACTCATGGTTCGTCATATGAACTGCTGAGACGATTGAATAGTCTTCATGATCCAGGTGAAACGATTCTGCGACCTGATTATCTTAATAAGATTCGAATTCGAATTCTTGATTTAACTGCCGAAGCATTTGTCAAAAGTGCTGAAAGATACAATTTACGAGCTCGAGTAACTTTGTTTAAACCAGGTGATACGGTGTTCCGAAGGAACTTTATCTTGAGTGACGCCGATAAGAAGTTATCTGCTAAACTTGCACAGAAGTTTATTGAGACCAGAGTAATAAGGTTGGTAGGTGGTTCCGCCTACGAACTGGAGGACCTGGTTTCTAAACGTAGAGGTGTTTATCACTCCAAGGACATTCGTGCCTAACATCGGCAATAATTTTTTTCTGTCAGTATGATAGTAACTTACGTGCGTGTTTCACCGCCATGGTAAGTCAAGATTATCGGCGACCATAAAGTATGAGGGTAGTTTCATCTTGAATTCACAGTTCAGTGAGTGTGTATCAACTTTGGTGTTCGGGTCTTGGTTCAAAAATTTTTTTGTGTAGACTATTTGCCAGCGAAAATACCGTGATCGAATGTATTGAATGTGGCTCAATCAGTTGCTTTGAACCTATGTGAACGGCTTTTTTTTTCTCAGCCTTCAGAGTCACTGGGACGGAAGCGTACAACAGTGTGGCCCGGCTAGCTCAGTCGGAGAAGTATGAGACTCGTGTTAGTTCAGGTGTGGGTTGCGAGCCTGCATAACGCAAAGACGAAATTGTGTCGGACGTTTCATTAAAGGAGTCGGTCCAATGGTGTTTTTTTTTCTTTTCGATCTATAGCAGATTGAATAAATTTTTTTTTGTGACTTTAGAGTCTCGGGAACCCCCAGATCTGCCCGAAATTGGGTCTGGAAGAAGTTAGTTATCTACCGCTTGCAATAGAGTAGAATCCTGATTTTATCGATACCCCTCCCAAAAGTTTTTTATATTTTTAGATACTTTGTTACTTTGTTTCTGCTGAGACTGAGTTTGTAATACTGATCGCATTGATTGCTAATCTGTGGTACGTCGAGGTGCTTCACCAAGCTAATATGTATATACAAGGTCTATTGGCGACCAGCCTATGCCTTTTTCAACTTCCTTTTGGTCGTAGGTGTTCGTCCAAAAAGCACTTGTTCTGTAATGGATAGTCTGGGATAACATAGTATATTATGGTCGCAGTTTCCTTAGTTGTTGTTCCTTATATTAATCGGTACCACTTGTAATAGATTCTCATCCCTTCGTCATCAATAGTCATATTTCATGTAGTTTCCTTAACCCATAGTTTCCTTATATTTCTCAAAATCTACTAAATCTGCAATAGCCGGACAAACGTATGGGAGAAAGAAAATTACACTAATTACCTTGAATTATTTATTCATTGATATAACACAATATTGGTTAATTTGAATTAATTAATAATTTTCCTTAATCATCATCCGTATAATCACTAAAAATTAATCAGAATTTAATCCTACAACGCACTAAAATTGACGCGCGTTGTGCTTCCATTCGATTGTCCTCGCCTAACTACTTGAGTTTGAACTTTTTTTGTTTCAAAACACAAACCGTAATGAAATAACGAAATTCTCAAAACCTCACAACAGCTACGTGTATTTTGTTCCCAATCGTCAACATACAACGAATTACTATTTCTGCTTGGTTAAACATTTGATTTGTCTTTGTATGAGTGTTTTGCTTTAAACAATCCTTCCGTGATTGATCTGAACTTCACGGTATTGATATTGCAGAATGTAGTTATTAAATGTCTAAACATCACTACATTGATCGAATCTGTATTTGATTCATTTTGAATTCAATTATACGTGTTATGAATGTGTCGGAAATATTGGGGATCCCAACCTTATTTTTAGTACAATATTATCAAGTAGCAAACGGTTTTGTAAACTAAAATAAGTTCCCAATAATTTGAAAATCTGATGTAAATTAATTATCTCTCATCTAAATACTTTATTCGAGTTATTGCGAGATTAAAAATTTGACTATATAATGAGCACGGTAACTTATTCTCTCTCTTAGTTCAATTAGCGATTCACATAGTACTCGCGCAATCTATTACATTCGCATTATGTTGTTGTATTTTTGACGTTCAAGTTAAAAATTCTAATGATCCGTGCGGGACATGGATATCGTTTTTCTGATTCATGTGCTATTTATTTCAATTTGTTCAGTGTTAGTTGTTATAGCTTAAATAAAATTTTATTGTGTGATTTAGTGTAATTAGGGAGACTTGCTACCTCTAATATTAAATAATACAACCATTGTGCAAGTGGATCTGCTGAGGTTGAGATAGCGGTAGAATTAGCGGAAAGCGGTTTGTTTAGAATGCCGTGATTAAAAAGTGAAAAGAACTGTAAATTTTGTTATGATTCATAGTAAATGCATGTAGTAATTTATTTAGTGAAAAGAACTGTAAATTCTGTTATAATTCATAGTAAATGTAAATACTAATTTATTTAGTGAAAAGAACTGTAAATTTTGTTATGATTCATAGTAAATGCATGTAGTAATTTATTTAGTGAAAAGAACTGTAAATTCTGTTATGATTCATAGTAAATGTAAATAGTAATTCATTTAGTGAAAAGAACTGTAAATTCTGTTATGATTCATAGTAAATGTAAATAGTAATTCATTTAGTGAAAAGAACTGTAAATTCTGTTATGATTCATAGTAAATGTAAATATGAAAGTTGTCTGGTGAACAACCGTAAATTCATGCTTGGTTAATAGTATAAGTAAAATATCACTAGTTCCATAAAATCAACTAATAAACCTGTAATTTAGTGTTTGTTCAAAAATAATTTAAAAAACAAGGGGAATCAGACGAAAACGGCTCTGGTTCAGTACAAGATTGTAAATTGTTACTTGTTTAGAATATCGTTAAATTAATGCTTGATTTAATAATAAAAAGAAGAGAATAATAACTGTTTTGATTATCGCCTTGGTCGATAGGGAATACGAAAAGTTGAAAGTATTGAGGGCGGGAGCGAAAGAATCAACCTAAAGGAAATTTGAATTTATCTATGGGTATGTTCAACACAACATGATATCAAATTTATGTTATTAATATACATTTTACCGAAACCTGGTATTAAATTTATGCTATTACTAACCATTTCAACGCAACCTTGGTTTCAAATTTTCGGCTATTACTACTAGATCTCATACACCTTGCAACGCAACATAGATATTGAATTTTTGGCTGGTGCTGTCATATGTTATATTCGGGGTAACACATCATTTTATATCAAGTTTTGGGCTATTACTACTTGGTTCAGCGCAGCATTTGCGTCAAAATTTTGCTATTGTTGCCGTATGTTTGACATATTTCAACTTAATATTCGTATACAATTTTTGCTGAGTCTACCGTATTTTCAACGCAACATTTTTTTTTTGTTTTACAAAATTTTGGCTGTTATCACCGTATTATCAATTATCATATCACCGTCATTCGTATACCATTTTTGCTGATTCTACCGTATTTTCAACGCCACATTTGTACCAAGTTTTGGATGTTATCACCGCATTGTAACGTATCATTTACATGCAATATTTGTTGTTACTACCGTATTTTCAACACAACATTTCTACCAAGTTTTGAACATTATCACCGTATAGCAACGCATTATTTATATACCGTTTTTGCTGATACTATCGTATTTTCCACACAACATTTTTACCAAATATTGGCTATTACAACTGATTATTTATATAAAATTTTTGCTGATATTATCGTATTTTCAACGCAACATTTTCACAATAGTTTGGGATATTTCAACTGATTATTTATATACCATTTTTGCTGATATTATCGCATTTTCAACGCAACATTTTCACAATAGTTTGGGATATTTCAACTGATTATTTATATACCATTTTTGCTGATATTATCGTATTTTCAACGCAACATTTTCACAATAGTTTGGGATATTTCAACTGATTATTTATATACCATTTTTGCTGATATTATCGCATTTTCAACGCAACATTTTCACAATAGTTTGGGATATTTCAACTGATTATTTATATACCATTTTTGCTGATATTATCGCATTTTCAACGCGACATTTTTGCAATATTTTGGGATATTTCAACTGATTATTTATATACAATTTTTGCTGATACTGTCATATTTTCAACTCCATATTTACACCAACTGGTTTGCTATTGCTGCCGAACTGACCACGCACCAGTGGATTATCCGTACATTTATTTTTGTAATACCATACCTGTTGGATGAATCATCACTGATGGAGGGCTAAGGCCGAAGGACTTGGACGACTGGAGGATTAATCATGGGGTGAGTGGACTTGTTTTATTACCTTTATTTTTTTTTTTTGCTGTCTAATGTAGAAGTGGGAATGTGTGTGAAAGGGGGAGTCAGTGATTGAATGTCCGGGTGAATGTTGGTATGTGTGAAGTGTGAATGTGTGGGCGAACGATAGTATGCGTGAAGTGTGAGTGTGTGAGCGTCTGAGAGTGATTGTGGAGGGGTTGGGCGTGTTGATCGTGGGTCTTTCGCCAATGGGGTCGCCAGAGTCTTCGTTTTTCCACTTGTATTTCTTTCCATTTCTGCAAATTTTCGTGAATAGCGTACATGTCTGTATTTGTGCTGAAGTAGCAGGGTTACTTTATCGTTCCCATGGACTGAAGCTAGTTTGGGGCTTGACAATCAATCTCGCTAGGTACGCTTCCTGCTATGTCCTTCTCATTGGTTCGCCAATGAGAAAGCGCTTCATTACAGATTGCCCTTGTACGACTGACCAGGCTCTGATCACGCCCTGACTGTATTCAGGTTTTCCCTAACTAATTTCTGATCGGAATATTTGATAGTGTAATATGCGCCTTATATTTGTATATTTATAGCCATTAGAAGGAGCGGTTTTTAAAATTAAAATGTTTGTTAATTGTTAGTTACATTACGATTTGCTGTTCCAATTTTGTGTATTATTTTATTTTAATTAAATTGTGTATCATTTTATTATTATTATTATTATTATCTTCTATATATGTATATAAAAATGAATGTTTTTTCTTGGCGTTTTATAATCTCTGAAACAAATGGGTGCACACAAGGGAGAGGGATTGGGTCCAGACCCCCCCCCTAACCGATTATTTTTCAGCATTTATTTTATTTAATGTTAGGAATTGTTTAGTATAATCAAAATAAATTAAAGATTTACATCTCTGAATATGTCCAGACCCCCCCCCTAACCGATTATTTTTCAGCATTTATTTGATTTAATGTTAGGAATTGTTTAGTATAATCAAAATAAATTAAAGATTTACATCTCTGAATATCAAAAGGTACGATGCGTACGGAACTAAGGATTGTGAGAATTGATCAATTTTTTGGAGGATATTTTAACCCTAATTTTAAAGTTTCAAGGATTAAAATTATCCAGGAAGACTTACGCCGGTACGGCCTTTCAGAAATGCCAGACTCCGTAAAAAAAATCTCTTTGGAAAGTGACAGTTCTACATCTTGTCACTCGAACAGTAAAAAGATGGTCTGCTATTGATGCTCTGGTGTATCGCGTGAAAGTTGTTAAATCAGCGACATACAAGCAATCCAGCAAGTTAGATTTGAATTGCCACTCAATTTAACAGCTCTCTACTGTGTAGAATCAAGACACTTCAAACTAATTATGTATGCTGCATTCCCTATGTGAGAACAATAATCCATGCAGGGACGATTAAATAACTTATGTATTAAAATAAGCTATTTGCTATTAAAATCCTTACGACAACGACGCAAAAATATCAAAAAGTAAAAGATATAAGTAAAAATCCCGGTTCCGATAATATCCCCATTACTTTCTTAAGACATTGTGCATTGAACTTAACGAATCCATTGACAATCTTATTCAATGCCTCACTTCATCAAGGGATTTTTCCTCGAAAATGGAAAGAATCACTTATAACTCCGGTTCACAAAAAAGGACCAAAAAATAACATTGAAAATTATCGTCCAATTTCAATCATTTCACCAATCCCCAAACTTTTTGAGAGATTAATAGCACATAAACTTACGCCAGTTTTTCGGGAGTTTATCATAAACGAACAGCATGGGTTTGTGAAAGGCAAATCGATTGATACCAATCTGTGCTTGTTTTCTGAATTTGTCGTCAATGCTCTTGATAAAAGAACACAGGTTGATGTGATTTATACCGACTTTGCCAAGGCGTTTGACCGAGTGTGTCATAACACTTTAATTTGTAAACTTAAAAACCTTGGCTTTGATGGTTCAATATTGAAGTGGATTGATAGTTACATAAGATCTCGCTGTCAACAGGTATGCATTAAGGGATGTGTTTCGAAGAAAATACATGTAACATCCGGAGTGCCACAAGGTTCTCATCTTGGGCCGTTGCTTTTTATATTGTTTCTCAATGATATTGGCAATTGCTTTGAAAATAGCTCTTTTCTTCTTTTCGCTGATGATATCAAAATATTTCGAAAAATAAAATCAAAACAAGATAGTGTACTTCTACAAAATGATTTATCGAGGTTTGAAGATTATTGCAAACTTAATAACCTTTCTTTAAATACAAAAAAATGTTTTTCAATGCCTGTGTTCGGTCAAAAGAAGATAACATTGGTAAACGAATACTTTATAAATGGTACAAGACTTGAAATAGTCAATCAAATGAACGACCTAGGTATAACATTTACATCAACATTTTCTTTTTCCGAACATATCAAAGACTTAAGCAATAGAATGTACAGAATTCTTGGATTTGTGCTGCGAACTTGTAATGATTTCTTCTCTCTCCGCACTATTCTGTTGTTATACAAGAGTTTAGTTCGATGTCATTTTGACTTTGGCTCCCTTATTTGGTTTCCTTATCACGCAAAATATATTGCACTACTTGAACGAATTCAAAAAAAGTTTGTCAGATACTTATTTTATCGTGGCTTTCTGCATGGCATCTCATACAATTTTAACTATCAAGTTTACTTGGAGTACTTAGAGCTGGAAAAATTCATTGTAAGAAGAACCCGTTTTGATTTGATCTTTGTATACAAGCTATTCAATTCACTAATTGACTGTTCTGAATTGTTATCAAAATTCAATTTCAATGTTCCTTGTCGTAACAACAGGATATCCAAAACTTTTTATGTTTCTGCCAGTAAATCTAATTTCAAATTTTTTAGTATATCAAATAGATTAATGACGCAGTGCAATGAATTCATCGAAATTGATATTTTTAATATAGCAAAATTAAATGATTTTAAAAAAATAAGCTTGTTGACCAACCAAGTCCTCATTTCTTCACCCATACTATGATTCACTTGATAATTTAAAATAGTATAAAATAATATATAATAGAATAAAATATAAAAGCATAAAAAAAAAAAAAAAAAGGCAAAAAAAAAAAAAAAGAAAACTATAACAATAACAATAACAAAATATAATTAATCAATATGCATAACAGATATAAACTAACCAATATATAATAAGAAATTTACTAAATAGAATAAAATTAATTAAACAAAACAAGGTAAAAAAGATAAAAAACAAATAGTAATAATAGTAACAATATAATATTAAAAACTAATATATAACAAAAAATTAAATTATACATATTGCATAAATTGGATTGTAATCCGTCTTGTAATCGTCTTAAAATAAATAAATAAAAAGAACAACGTTCTTAGAAAAGCTAAAATATGAGAATTCCACTTCATATCATAACCTCAACTACTAGAAGTCTAACAGATTCTTTCTCTTCAAAATCAGTTTTTCTTCAAGAATCGAACTTTAATGAAAACGGATTAGATTAAACGTTGAAAACTAGATTAAACGCAAAACGGATTTGATAACCTAGAACAATAGCAAAATTTAGTTTTACTTGTGTGGAATTCAATATTGTTAGCCATACCCGAATCAATAACTGATCCGAAACTGACTTTTAAATCAATGTTTAATGAGCCTATGAGCCCATTTGACCTAGTATCATTAAGCACTACCGGTGAGTATAGATTAGGTGTTTCATGAGAAGCATGAGGTGTGCTTTCATAAGCAAAACTATTGTCTTTTTTTAAATTGTTTTTGACGACTTAAGAAGCTCATAATAAAATTAATGTTCTTCTCAAATATTTTAGCCACAACCGAAAAGTTTGATATGATATGATGATTATGATAGTATTTATATTATTGGATCCGTTTTAGGCACCTTTTTTAGACCTGGCTGTACACTACTCATTTTTTCAAAAAATCTCCTTCTTACATTTTTTAGCAAATGTTTTAAAAATAACTGAAGGAATAGTATCTGGCCCAGATGCCTTATTAGTATTAATTTGTAAAAGCATTTTCCAAATTATATTTTTGCGAAAAATGATCCGCTCCACTTTGATAGAAACTACAGAAACTGGATTAGGTTGCAAATTAGGTTCCACTAATGACTTTTTAAAAACTGCGTTGGGTGCTCAGCAAAATTAGTAGCTTTTTCCTTTAATAGCATTTGATCAAATCTGGCATGCCAACCTGATCAACAAGCTCGTTGCGTAGGATTTCATCCCACAGTCCTAAAGCTGATTAAAAATTTTTTCACCGACCGATACATTTCGGTATCCATCGATGACTTTTCGTCTGAATCTAAATTAATTAACGTTGGTGTACACCTCAGTAAGGCTCAGTTTTATTCCTTACTCTAGTTTTAATTTATATCAACGAACTCTGGAAATTCACCAGTTTTCCGATAAATAGTTTTGCGGATGATAGTACACTGCACATGGCATTCGTCCCCTTATCTTCAAAGGGTAAAATGCATTAATAAATAAAGCCTGCCCTGAGAGACGCTGTCATAAATGTAAACGAGGACCTTAAAAAAGCCAATAGGGGTGACAAAAATTTAGTCAATTTTAATTCCACCAAAACACAGCTATTGATTGTTTCCAGATCAAAGAGTTCGCCAATGATATTTCAATTAATATGTGTGACGATCAAATAGACGAATCTGAAAGCGTTCGTTTATTGGCAGTCACAATTTTCAATAACCTACTCTGAAACGTTCATATAATGGCAATTGCAAACAGCGCGTCAAGAAAACTCGGCCTCCTTAATAAATGTAAAAAATATTTCACTCCGTATCAATTACTTCACATCTATAAGTAAAAGTATACTGTAGGCTTATATATTAATTTTATTATAAATATATTGGGAATAGAGCTTATTAAAAACAAAGTAATTATTTTAAATTAAAATGTATATTTTACGTTTCGGCAAACATCCATTTTCAAAAAAAATTAAAAAAATTATTACATCAGTCCAATATTCGTCCTTGTATCGAGTACTGTTGTCATGTTTGGGGCGCTGCACCTGTTTCCATCTTGGCTCCTTCTGACTCTGTACGAGAGCGAGCTATGCGAATTGTTGGTGATCGAAATTTAACATCAAGATTACCTACAGCACCACCGTACTGTTGCTGATCTCGTTGTTTTTTATAAATATCGTCATCAGCAGTGCTTGAACGAAATCAGATCCATTATACCTCAAACATATTCTTTTTCCCCGTTTTACTCGTCAATCGGTTTGTGCAAACAGTCAAACTGTTGCGATTACTCACTGTTATAGTGACAGAATGGAGTGGGATTTTTTTAATCAAACATGGAATGCTTTGCACGAATCAAAAGTCTCGGGACTTTCAAGAGTTGCTGATGCTAATAATTGTGTAAGAAAATATTTTAAAGATGCTTCTGAAGATATTAGATTATTATTATTAATCATTAGGGGGATAAATGATAATAAATTAATTTCTAATCCAATTCAAGCTCTTAATCATGAATTAGCTGAAACAGTAATTCCCCTAAATTTTAACTCCCCTGAAACAGTAATTCCTCTAATCAGTAACTCCCCTAAAATTTTTTCTGTGTGCGCGCCTGGAAACCACTACACCTATATGAAAGATTCTTTCACAATTTGAAAGGTACATATTATGTATATCAGTAGAAAAAAAGTAAGGGGCCTAATTGTTGAGCTGATGCTTCACTTTTACAAATTTTCAAATGTCAACTATATAGCCACATATAGTATAGTCATAAAATTTAGAATGCATTTGGGCTTATGACTCCTGCAATGTTTTCTTCAGTTTTAATTGAAGAAATGTTTCGTAATTATTCATCTTTTTTATACTTTTTAACTTCCCGATATGGAAAGTTATTGTTTTTGGGTCAATTTTCGAAATCGGAACTTTTATGATATCTTTACGTCTCATGACCCCCTGAAGCTGTTTAGACTATTTTTAGCTGGCAGTCTGTATGTGTGTGGATGTGTGGATGTATCGCTGTATGTGGATTAATTTTTACCCAACGCTTTCTCAACAACGGATTTCTCGATTTTGATGAAAATGGTCGCAATCGATATATCTTGGTGTAACTTAAGCTGTGCATTCACATACAACAGAAACAGAAACCGAAACTGAATTTCATGCAAAATTAAAAATATTAAATTAAAATTAAATTAAAATTTAATTGTTTCTGTTCCAGAAACTGTCACATGACCAGAAACTGTCACATAATAATAATTATTATTTTAAATTTTGATAATAGAGTTTTGAATTTTGAATAGTTTTAAGTTTCAGTTCCTGTTTCTGTTGTATGTAAATGCCCGGCTTAAGAGCCCAGTCCTTTTATAGCGAAATTTAATCATTTGGTTTGTAGTGGTTTCCAAAAAACCGAAAATTATCTCTATCATGTATAATGAGGTTAAATAATGCTATCAAGGTCATGAAGCTTCCATATTGATCGAAGGTCTGCAGGGTCGCAGAAACGAGTGAAAAATAAAATAATATATCATAAAATATTATATCTTAAAATATTTCACCGACAAAACAAAACAATAATCTATCAGACGATTGATATTTTCAACATAAAAAAAGTCTATCAAGTAATGTTTTCCGCGCCCTATATATCTATATATTGTTGTTCAGTATGAAAAGCTGCACAACATACTCCATTTTCAAGGTCATCGGGAGTGACGGAAGAATTCTATATATTTACCTTTATTTATAAGCGTAGCAATGCACGCCGAGTCCTGCTAGTACTGAATAAAACCGGATGTTTTTGCTTACTGATCAATAATCGAATCCAGAAGGTGATTTGGGAATTACGTTTATTGAATTGAGTCTAAGGCTAATTCAAGTAACGTTAAAAAACTTGAAAATATCAATTCAACCGATAAATAATGATGTTTTAAATAAGAGTGCTTATCATTTTTTATCATTCGAGAATCGAGTATGAAGACTAACCTGATTTACAGTAAAAACAATTTCTTCTCAGTGAAATGATGTTATTTTAGAACAACAATTAAAATAAATAAAAGAGATAATCCAACTTAAACTGTTATAAATAAGAAATAAAATGTTTCTATCATCCAAACTATTCTCATTAGAACAATTATTATTGTTCTTCATTATTTTCTAAACCCAACAACTTTGTCTTCAAATAAAAGTTTGTCATTGTCTTTTCACCCACCTTTTTACCGCATTTATTCTGTATACAAAAACAAGAACACAAACAACAATTACGTATCCAAAGTAAATTTTTCTTTCCGTCAATATTTTTTTAAGAAACGCTTAGAAAAAGTTGTAAAAAAAGTTCTTTAAGATCGTTATCGCTTTTCTTGATAAGATGCTGTTAATTTATTTTCCTGTCTTTTTTTTGTGTATGTTTATCTTTTGTATGATAAATGATAGCAAGAAAACTTTTTTAGCAACACTTGTACGTTGAATATATAACAAACTTGTGTTTGTTCCAAAAAGTAAACAGGATAAAAAAGAATTGATTCAAAAATAAACTTGCAAGTCATAAATAATTTTGACATCACCTTTTGTCATTTTCTTTAGCCTAGAACACAACATTCAATACAAAAAGCACCATAAAGATAAACTTATTCATAAGATGGAGCTACTGTCTTTTATATTCGTGCGCAAGTTCAAACAATATATTTCCCCTTAAAAACTATTTTCAATACTCATTCGGTTAATGTTTAGTAAAAAGTAATAAAAAAAGAAAATTTATAGAATCACAACGGAAAATTAAAAACAAAGTTCAAAAGATATTTTCGGATTTTATTTATGTTTACATATTTGTTGTTGTTATTGTTTTTCTCTATACTTAACTTATTCGTATGCACGTTCTGCATCAAAAGTGCATGAATTTTGTTGTTAATTTTATATAGAATCTAAATAAAAAAGGGTGATACTATTTTTTGTTGATATTTATTTAACAGAGTGAAAATTTATTTTTAGAAATTAAAATTGAAAGGGAAATTAATTAAGTAAGTTATAGAAAAAAAAACAAATGTGAAACTAGAATAGCTAATTTTAACATCGGGTAAACAATCAATTAAATTAATTTTGACTTATACTTCCTCTAAATATTAACCTAATAAAAAAAATTATCTTAATTATATTAAATTTTATATCACTTTAATAATAATATAAATTAAATTTCTTAATAAATCGAATTTTTTATACAAAAAAAATATTTGTTTATTTTTATGCAAGATGTTTTGCTTAACGGTTAACACTTGTAGAATTAAAACAAAAAGAAAAACATTAAGAAAATTCATATAAATATTTCTTCTACAAATTAATTTTTTTAATCGATTTCTGACAGTAAAAATTCTTTTTCGAAAAATTAATTATTTCAAAATTAAAATTGAAAATCATTTAAATAAATAATATTTCGAGTAGCAGATTGGACGTTTTTATTGTCGGATTGGAATGTGTGAATCAGTTACTTACTTTACATATTTGTTGGAGCTGTTTCGGTTGATTTGAAGTAGGATGTGGTAAATAATTTTCGAGGAGAACAAAATTAATGGAAGGTGTAAATCACATTCAACCAACAGGTGATAGCTTTCAAGATCAATGAAAGTGGTAAACGTTAGTCACAATGTATGGAAAATAATGTCGTATTGTTCAAGCAACAAAATAAAACTCATTGTTTCATAACAATTTACTTATAGCGTAACGTTAGCAGAAGAAAGTGGTGGGTTTCAATAGTCTCGGGGGCGTTCAATCCACAAAATTTTAAAAAAAGTGTTCATCTTCACCTCCGAGCGCATGTTGTTGTGGGACCTAGATCTTAAAAGGTATCTACGTGTTGTGACAAATATTGTAATTCCTATAACACAACACTTTTTATTTAAATGAAAATAGTAAGGAAGATGGAAGTTTAATTTATACCTTAACATCACGAAGCTGAAACATAATTTATACCTAAAAATAATTCAGCTAAAGCAAATATTTTTCATGCTAATATCGATTTAAATGGAGCGCCTGTCAGGCATCCATTGGCTTCCCATAAGGTCAATCATAAGACAATCAAGATTTGTTCGATTTAATGACTATCAAAATCGAGTAAACTCAGTATACTTACATTTGCAATGAAGACCGGTACCAAATTATTGAAGTGAAAACGGGATAGTGAAGACCATAAATTGGAAAGTAACTTTAAATTAGAACATTTTATCTCGAAATCACTCATTTTCTTGGTGGTTTCAATTAGTTTTATTGAATTTAATAGAGTCATAAGGTCGCCATTATGAAAAAATAATAAAACGTATTCCACAACAACAAATTGTGATCGTAGTGAAGGAAATGCCAATTATAACGTCAACCTTTGCCACAACGCTATAAATAATTTTTTTAGAAGGTGTAGGACGGGCCTTTATCAACCTGGTTCTTACCTGGTTACGATTCTCTTTTAATACTTTCAATTTTTTTTTTACCTAAACACAAAACAATTAAATTTCACTGGACATAACATAACATGAACAAAGCAAACTCTTTAAATTTTTTTCTTTTACGTTATAAATTTTATAAACAAACTTTTTATTGAAAAAACCGTAGTTGTAATCGAAGTGACACAAACAAAAATTGAATAAATTAAATAAATTAGATAAATTAATGAATTAGACAAAATAAATATATATAAATTAATAAATACGTTCTTTGCTTTTTTCCAATTTCCCAATTCGTTGTTATTGTGTTGATTTCCATAGTCCTTTCATGTTGTTTTTGACCAATACTTTTTGTTTTTTGAATTTCCAAAATTCAATGGCTTTCAAAGGTGTTGCTCGTTCAGCAGATCCAAAACTAATAGGCTGATCGACAATTTTTCCTTCTCATATATTGAAAAAAATACAAGATGACATCGTCCAATTTTCTCCAGTTTTTTATATTTAATTTGGACTATCAGTTGGCTGCATTTTTTACTTATTTTCAAAATCTCCAAACTTTATAATTGTAATCCTGCTGCAGTTCGATACACTGTGTACCATGTTAACGCCGGTCGATATAATTATAATTTTCGAATTAGATCTTTTCCAACTTTATGTTGTCAACGAATACCTGAATGTTTGAATACTACACCGCAACGTATCATATAATATAACCTTCTCAGGAACGCATAATAATGTAATATTCTCAGGAACTTGCAATTTTCAATCAATGCTTGCTTGAATTTTCTTGATTTGTTTTGTTTGTTTGTTGTTTTCATTTGTTTAACGTAGAGTGATTATAATTATACTTATTACTAATAATTCAATTCAATAGATGGAATATTTATGGAACAGTATGTATTTTTTTTAAATATAATAAAATTGTTTGTTTCAATGATAAGTTTTTTTTGTATATAAATATAATTTAATTTTAATATTTTTTTAAACTTAATTCGAAATTTACAGGTATGTTAATTACACATTTTAACAAAAGGAAAACAAAAGAAATTAGTTTAACATTTTAAAATAATCAAAAGATTTAAAGCTCAGAACAAGAATACAAAAAAAAATAGTTTATAAAAATAGTGAGTTTACATGACAAATAGTCTTACAAAAGTTTGCACGTTACATCACACCATTTCTGGGTTTTCGAGAGCATTTTGTTGCATTTTAACCCAAAACAACAAAAACCATAACCAATCTGAACGACAAAATGCTCTCGAAAGTTCCAGACATGATGTGGACACCTTCGATCGTGTACTCTCAACCACCAAGACATGCAAATAAATTAACACCAAACCAGTTAACATATAAATAGAACATGCTAGTAAGTAAGATTGTACTACAAAAAGAATATGTCATGCAAATAAATTAATAATGTTACAAAAAAAAAAGATAATTTAACATGCTAAACTCAAAAAAAAAACAAAAAAATATACAAACACTACAAAACTTATGTCTAATATATAACATAAATATATCGGCAGGAAACATCCTCTTTTTTTTTGTTTTGAAGGCTCGTCTGGGAAAACCAGGATTCTAAGCTGGACATAGCAGGAGCTCTTCTAAATTGTAAGCTATGTGACTGGCGGTTTTATTTAATGTTTCCAGCCGTAAATCACCATGATCCAAAAACTTAACCTAATTTGTAAACCAAAAATGTATATACCAAAAAAAATAAAAACCGAAACAGATAGGCTGATTAATTTCTTTTACTGAGCGCGCTGTGGGCAAACCGGGTTACCCCAGACCTAACACAGCGCCCTCATACTTGAAATCTTGACAACTTGTGCTATACCTCAAGTATTAACCTACCGCATAACAAAAAAAAAAAAATTAATAAATAAACTTTTTATTTAAACCCCTTTTTTTTTGTTTCCAAAACTTAACCTAATCTGCACTCAAAAGTGACCCAAAAAAAAAAAAGGTAGAGTATTTAATTTATTTTTCCTAGCGCGCTATGGGAAAACCAGACTGACTGGACCTAACATAGCGCCCTCAGATGAAAGCTGTGCGACTTGCGCTATGCTTCCATGCAATAACCTACCGCAAACATGAGAACTAAATTCCCAAAACCTAAGACTATCATGCCAACCAGGACCCAAAGCTTAAACTAACATGTCTAACGGTAATTAGAAGCCATGTACCCAAACTTATACTAAAATAAATTAAATAAATTACACATATAAATAGATAATAATTCAATCACCAGTTAGCCTAACATGTCCAACAGTAATTGGAAGCCATGTACATACAAAAGTTATACAAAAAATAAATAAAATAAATAACAAATATTGACACTTAATATTCTAACCATGTAACACCAAACAAAAAATTTAACCTAACATGTCCAACAGCAATTGGAAGCCATGTAAACACAAAGATTATAACGAAAACTTATCTTAACATATAAATCCCCCCATATACTAACCTAAAACACTTAACAGTTAACACATTAAAAAGGGAAAAACTAACATTAAAGCGGAGCAAAATATATATCTTAATGTCTTAAATTAAACATGGAACTCATTAAAATGGAAACCTATATATATTTTCTTATAACACTAAACACAGAACACATTAAAACGGATAGTTATTTTCTGTCAACTAAATTTGAATCTTGAGTATTAAATTTTTTTATATCATTAGCATGATACTTTCCTATGATGTTCCCTACCATGTCTTGCAAGATGTAAGAGACTTGGCCGATTTTTTCCTTGACACGGGCCTTGAGATATTGTGGAGCAAGCTTGGCGTTGAAACGTTCTGCCAAGTTGGATTTCTTGAACGATCTACGTAGCACCACCTCTCCTGGAGCAAACTCGACGTGCCTCGTCCTCAAATTATAATTGTGTGCATATTTTTTAAAAGCGTTTTCTAAATTCCTTCTAACTTCTTCTCTTGCTTGTGTTAGCTTTACCAGACGTTCACTTTCCTTGTCGTTCTTTCTTTTACTTCCGTAAACTAAGTGATCGTCTCCAATTTCCATTTCCTTTCCGAAATTAACAAAGTACGGCGAATACTTTGTCGAGTCGTGTACAGCAGTCCTAATAGCGCACGCAATTTTAGGAATATTTTTATCCCAACATCGTTGGTCGTTGGTTATATACGCCCTTACGCTAGAAAGTATAACGCGATTAATCCTCTCTGCAGGATTAGACTGTGGGTGATATACGGCATTAAGTAGATGTTTGACATTATACTCTGAAAGTAACCTCTTAAACTCCTTAGAAGTAAATTGAGCGCCATTATCAGAGATAATTGTGCGGGGTACCCCAAATAACAGGAACACGTCATTCTCTATTAGCTGTGTGAGTGACTTTGCTTCAGCCCTTCTCACTGGTTTTAAAAGGCAAAACTTGCTGAATACATCAACAATAACTAAAAGGAACTGATTTCCAGACTTACTCCTTGGAAATGGACCCATGTAATCAACGGCTATTACTTCCCATGGTCCTTGCACTTCTTTCTGATTATCCATCGGGACCTTATTGCAGGTATTTGGGTGTTTGTTTTGTTGGCACTTTTCACACTGTTTAACGTATTGTTTAATTTGAGAATACATGTTCGGCCAGAAGTACTTCCTTTGAATTTTCTTTGCCGTCTTAGCCACACCTAAATGAGCTCCGATTGGACTGTCGTGGTAAATTTGAAGAATCTTTTCTCGCTGAGCCTGTGGGACATAATACTTCCACTCACTTTGTTGAGTTCCTCTTTTTGAACTACAGAGTTTATAAACTTTGTCTCCCTCTACCGTAAAGTTCGGATATTCTTCAGGTTCTAACAAGATTTTTGATTTCAGTGTAGAGTACGACTCATCTTTGTCTTCATGGGTGATTTCATCTACATCGATTAACCTGGACAAAGCATCAGCCACGACATTTAACTTCCCCTTTCGATGTTTAATTTCGAAGTCAAACTCCTGTAATTTTAGTGACCAGCGGGCTAGTTTTGATGTTGGATCCTTCAAGTTAATTAACCAGCGTAGTGAGGCATGATCAGTGATTATGTAAAACTTTGTCCCCTCGATATATGAACGGAATTTGTATACTGATCTTACCACTGCTAGACATTCTCTTTCCGTAGCGGAATACTTACGCTCCGTGTTGCTTAGCTTTTCCGAAAAGTAAGCGATCACCCCTTCACTATTCCCTTCTCCTTGAGTTAAAATGGCCCCAATTCCAAGTTCAGATGCGTCGCACTATATGGTAAATGGTTTCTCGTAATCTGGTGTGATCAAAATAGGGGCTGAAACAAGTGCGGTCTTAAGTTTTATGAATGATGCTTGTGCTTTTTCTGACCATACAAATTTGGTTTTATCCTTTTTTAATAAGTCACTTATCGGTGCGGTGATATCTGAAAAGTCCTTTATAAAACGTCGGTACCAATTTGCCATTCCTAACAGACGCCTAATGTCTCTAATGTTTTTTGGTTGAGGTATGTTGAGAATCGGTGCGATCTTCCTAGGATCAGGCGAAAGGCCATTTTCATCCAATACGTATCCCAAGTAATGCAGCTCTTTCACGCAAAACTTTGAATTTTCAACGAATGAATCCCAATTTTTAAATGAATCCAGACTACCCCAGTACCACCGTTCAGCTTTACCGCTTAAAAGATAATGAATGTTTGAGAGAAGAACACCTGCTCTAACACCTTCACCACGAGCATAAACTTCCACTCGAGTCAAAAACTCATTTAGTGATAGTCCTTGCCCATCTCCACTAAATTTTATATCCCACTTGTATATACTTTTCGAGTTGCCGTGATCTCTTTGAAGTGAATTATTTCCTTGTACTCGCTCTCTTTGATAATTTGAGTATGATTGGTTGTTGTCTGCATCCCGTTGTTGGTATTCGTCCGGAACAAGAAACATATGTTTTGGTGCATTTCTAAAATTCGGTATTGTTTTATCATTTGGATGTTCATCAGAAATACGGTTAGGCTCTAGGAAAGAAACATTTAGACTATTGGAAGAAAGTCTTCCTCTACCTCTTCCAACATTCATTCGGTCAAATTGCTCTATCATATTTTGTGATGTGTGATTGTCATTCTTTTCACGTTCTATTGATGTTTGGATACTTTGGCTGGATTCTGCAGAAAAACTTCTAGTAACACTAGGATTGTTAGCTACTTCTTCTTCTACTATGAATCCTGCCTGTTTTAACAGACTTTTGAGACCATCTAAAACTTCATTGTAGCCTACAAGGTTATTGTCCTTTAATCTTAGTAACCGATTTACCCATAACCCTGTCCTTGATATAATTATTTGTAAAAGGTCCCTGTCTTTCTTCTTCTCAGCGAGGGCAAGCTCATCTGTTAACATAACCAATATCGAACGTGCTTTATTTAATTCCTCTCCAGGATTATTAGGAGGAAGCATTGAAAATATCTCAGGTTGGTTACGTTCCTTTACTAAAGCAGTCCTTAATGCAGATGTTTCGCTTCTTTTCGTACCCAAGCCTTCTACACCCCTGACGTAGAGCTCATATCTTCGTTCCTCTTCACTTAGATGTATTGGTTCATACATACACTGTTCCGCAGATGCCATTGTTTCTATATTCAATACAAACTATTTTACAACCGACTACTAATAACCAAATCCACCCTTTATTTGGATTATATCAACATCTTAATTGTACTCACTACAATTAACAATAACACAAACAAATATTTTGCTTATTGACAAATATAATTATCACGTATCAAGAAAATAACTAACACGCAGTAACAAACAAGAAGAACCAATAATTAGGTGGCCACAACAATCAATTAATATACAAGAAAATTCATATAATTTATAATATTAGCAGATCAGTACAACAATGTGTCATCAGACGTAAATAACACGAAAAAATAAGCAATTGACATTTATATTCATATGTACATCAGTATTTATTATTAATAAAAAAAATTTATTTATTTCCACCTAACCAACCCAAAATTTAATATATTGTGCTGCTATATAAAAAAAACTTCCAAACTTTCAAAAAAAAAATACAGTGGTTTTTGTTTTTATATATTTTAAACGAAAAAATAAAATCTATAATAGATAAAGTTTTAATTGTACCTTCTATGATTCTTTTTTCATCCATCAATAAATACTGTATCCGTTATTCATCGATTTTTTTCTTGATGTAAAACACGTTCATATGTTGTTTCAACTATCTTACACTTTTAACTTTAATACAAACATTTTTTTTTTAACGAAACCAGACACAAAACTAATAAATATAATAATAAATTTTTTTTTTATTAAACTATTCATGCACTAACCCAAAACCATTAATAAACTTAAATTAACTATTTTAACACTCACAACCATTTCATAAATATAACATAAATTTCACAAACATAAAATAACAAATATGATTTTGTTTTCGTTTAATTAACTTTTTTTTTGATTACTGACCACTGTTCTGTAAGCAGTTTTATAGAACGTATAACTGGACAATTGTATTTTTACAAAAAATTACTGAACATCACAGATAAATAATATCTTTTTCTTCTTTTAAATTAACATTTATATACTATATGTACAAAACACTTGCATGCACTTTAATCTGACAAAAAAAATGTATGATTACTTTTTAAATCACCATAACCACATAAACCACAATTAACACTAAATACGCTACTAAATTCATGCAAAACTTCACAAGTATAATAAATAATAGTTATATATTTTTATTAATTCAATTAATTTTTGTTTTATAACTTTTTTTAAATATTTTATTTTTCACAACACTTAAATCTACAACCACTTATAACAACCAACAAATCACTATAATTTTAACACCACCTGTATCCAAAATAAAAATTAATCAATTAACCTGAAATATATTAACAAACACAATTTTTTCACAATATTCTAATTAATGAATTAACAACACAATATCGTAACCAAAATATTAAAAGAAACCATTCCCAGTAATCCAGTTGACAAAGATGTAGTTTTTTCTGGATATGTCCACCACAAGGAAATGCCAATTATAACGTCAACCTTTGCCACAACGCTATAAATAATTTTTTTAGAAGGTGTGGGACGGGCCTTTATCAACCTGGTTCTTACCTGGTTACGATTCTCTTTTAATACTTTCAATTTTTTTTTTACCTAAACACAAAACAATTAAATTTCACTGGACATAACATAACATGAACAAAGCAAACTCTTTAAATTTTTTTCTTTTACGTTATAAATTTTATAAACAAACTTTTTATTGAAAAAACCGTAGTTGTAATCGAAGTGACACAAACAAAAATTGAATAAATTAAATAAATTAGATAAATTAATGAATTAGACAAAATAAATATATATAAATTAATAAATACGTTCTTTGCTTTTTTCCAATTTCCCAATTCGTTGTTATTGTGTTGATTTCCATAGTCCTTTCATGTTGTTTTTGACCAATACTTTTTGTTTTTTGAATTTCCAAAATTCAATGGCTTTCAAAGGTGTTGCTCGTTCAGCAGATCCAAAACTAATAGGCTGATCGACAATTTTTCCTTCTCATATATTGAAAAAAATACAAGATGACATCGTCCAATTTTCTCCAGTTTTTTATATTTAATTTGGACTATCAGTTGGCTGCATTTTTTACTTATTTTCAAAATCTCCAAACTTTATAATTGTAATCCTGCTGCAGTTCGATACACTGTGTACCATGTTAACGCCGGTCGATATAATTATAATTTTCGAATTAGATCTTTTCCAACTTTATGTTGTCAACGAATACCTGAATGTTTGAATACTACACCGCAACGTATCATATAATATAACCTTCTCAGGAACGCATAATAATGTAATATTCTCAGGAACTTGCAATTTTCAATCAATGCTTGCTTGAATTTTCTTGATTTGTTTTGTTTGTTTGTTGTTTTCATTTGTTTAACGTAGAGTGATTATAATTATACTTATTACTAATAATTCAATTCAATAGATGGAATATTTATGGAACAGTATGTATTTTTTTTAAATATAATAAAATTGTTTGTTTCAATGATAAGTTTTTTTTGTATATAAATATAATTTAATTTTAATATTTTTTTAAACTTAATTCGAAATTTACAGGTATGTTAATTACACATTTTAACAAAAGGAAAACAAAAGAAATTAGTTTAACATTTTAAAATAATCAAAAGATTTAAAGCTCAGAACAAGAATACAAAAAAAAATAGTTTATAAAAATAGTGAGTTTACATGACAAATAGTCTTACAAAAGTTTGCACGTTACACAATAACGAGGGTGTGATTTACTTACTTTAATGAGCGAGGGATTTTTCTATTCCAACTACATAACTAATTATGATAACAAGTTGATTACCACAACACATTTATTTATTAAATTTGTTTGAAAAGATTTTCTGATGCCATACCTGCATGTCGCCTAACTTAGCCCCACCAAGTTGTTGCAAATGTTTAAACAAGTAGCAGCTTGGAGCATGTTGCATCTTGGAACTTGTTGCTGCAACATCATGATGGAAGATGTTATTGCAACATGTTGCAAGCTACAGATTTTCTCCAAAATACCAATAACTTTATTTCGATATTTAGCCCAAATAAATTGAAATCTAAAGATGATTCAGTAACGTGCAGAAAGAATGTTCCACAAAAATCCTTCGTGAAAATAATTGTAGGAAAGAGAGTTAGTTTGGCACAATTTATAAAAAGATGGAAAATTTTAGTGTAAGTAACAAATTTTCTTCGATGAAAGTGATGCCGCATTTATATTCTTCCTTTTCTTGAACAATGGATTTTTTATTAACAAGCGCATTTGCAAATAGCAACACATCGACGTTATGTTATTGTGTCGAAGATGCTAAATATGCATATTGAACTTGGTTTTTTGCATCACAATTGATGGCCAAGAGTAAAATCTAAATCATATCGTAATTGATTCCAAATTTGAGCTTATTCGCTAAGGTTGCGTTCATTTGTTCAAAGCATTTCCGACTGGTTTTAAAATTTGATAAAATATGTAGTAAAAAATGTTAATATATCAATGATATGAAAAAGGCAAGAAACACTTGATATCAGCCAAAAACATGCAACTTTGGAAATGAGGTTTTAATTTTGTATATTTAGGTATTTTAATTCGTTGACATCTGTAAAAAAAATGTTCTGCGCTTTTTGTTTTTTTTTAACCCTGCCTTAAGAAACTGTCTTAAGAGTGACAAGAAATCAAGAAATTGCTCGACCCAGGTGTATTGAAATGGCTCTACAGTAAAAACTGAGATGATTTTAACGTCATATAGCTCAAAATGTAGGTATTAAACAGAGCTAATCAAAATAATAATTCACATTATATGACCTTCAAAAATTTCTTTTAGAACAATAACGGTAAAAAATTCAAAATCGATTTTCTAGCAATGCGCATTTTTAAAATTTTTGATTTTTTAACATATGGAAGGTACAAATGTTACTAACATTTTTAAAATTTTCAGGAGGGAAATATTTTTTGTTTTTTTTTTAATAAATTTTCTTGTAATGTGCTTCAGAATTTAAAAACGGTTAAACGTCGACGTGCGTCTTGAAAACTGACCATCCAACCTTTGGAAAATGGTGAAAATGTTAACACTTCTATTTTTTTGTCTCAGTTTTCATGTTCTTGAAACTTGGACTTGAGTTGTTTCATCACTTTATTGTAATATTTACTTTCTTCATTACATGATGGACGTAGCGGTACGATATTATGTTGTGTAAGCGTTTTACTAATTGTTTGCAGGGCCAAATCAATTTTTGTTTGTTCTGATTGTCGTTCTAAACAACTTAAATAAACTGGGTTATTAGATATTGTGTTGATTACTTTAACCATCCTTTTCTTCTTAATTACTGTCTTTCCGCTACTTCCAGGTGAAGATGATTCTCTTGATTGTGACGATTCTGGGATCTGGAGATTAGGTGACAATATATTTGATGAAACACTATTTTCGATTGTTGATTCAACATATTCATTACTACTTTTGAAGTTCATATTTCTATTCAGAGCAGGAGGTACACATTTTAATAATTTTTTACTCATTCTCACTTTTATTAATTAATGGTTTTAGAATTTGGAACTGAAGTGGTTTCACATTTAGTAATTGTTTTGAACATTTATTATTTGGGAATGGTTTAACACACCGTTTGGTTTCAAACCGATTTTCCATTTTTAAATTTACTTATAAAAGATCACTTTTTATTACTTTGTATTATAATTATTAAAAAAACTGTGAAAACTTTGAATTATTTTGTTTTAATAAAATCTAAGTTAAGGAAGGTTCTGATATAGCTAAGGAAAATAGGGTGCTTGCTCAATTTATAGGGCGTACATTGACCACCCATTTGAAAAAAAACCTTTAATTAAAGTACAATAAAAAAATTAAAATAACAAAACCGATACTTACCTTGACAACAAAGACAAATAAAAAGGTTGGATGTTCAGTTTTCAAGACGCACGTCGTCGTTTAACCGTTTTTAAATTCTGAAGCACATTACAAGAATACTAATTTAAAAAAACAAAAAATATTTCCCTCCTGAAAATTTTAAAAATGTTAGTAACATTTCTAACAAATGTTAGTAACCTTTCATATGTTAAAAAAATTTAAAAATGTGCCATTCTAGAAAATCGATTTTGAATTTTTTACCGTTATTTTTCAAACAGAAATACCTTTATTTTGAGCAAGCTATATTAAAATCAGTTCAGTAGTTTTTACTATAGAACCATTTCATTACACCAGGGTCGAGCAATTTCTTGATTTTTCATCACCTTGTATCTTAAGACGGTAGGGTAGAGAAAATCCGAAATTCTACGTCCACGCCGTGCTACCTAGGTATCGCTAACAGAATAAGGTTGGTGTAGTTGAGAGGGGTAGATAAATAAATAATAATAAATAAATAAATAAATAAATAAATAAATAAATAAATAAATAAATAAATAAATAAATAAATATATAGTTTTATAATTAATAAAACTATACAAATTTTATATTTTATAATAACAAGATAACTTTTAGTTTTATTTTACACTTTTGAAACTTTATTTTAATATTTAATTAAAAGTACACAATGTTTAATTTTAACAATTTATATTAAGAAAAAAGAAACACTCCAGTTTTAAATTGTAAGTACCGAAAGGGTAAGAACAGAATGATTAAATTATTATTTTCATTTTTATACAATCCAATAATTTTGTTTAAATATGAAAGTATTGGTGAGGCCAAAATATCAATCCTAATAGAAAAGGTGAGACACAACATATTAAATATTATTCAATCCACGCACATTTATTTATATGATTAGAAAATGCATTTATGTTTAGAAAAGCTCTTTTTCTATTTCATTACTTTAATTTGCATTTTTCTTTATTTTAATCTTTATTTTATTTTGGAAACAAAATTGATTGAATTTAAATGTTTGATGATAATGTTAACAAGATTTATTATTTGAATGTGAATTTGGTATACATTTTATTTGGGCACGACAGGATTGAATCGAACAAGAATATGGTTCCTACAAATAAAACCAATGCAACTCAAGCCTCTGTTCTCCATGTTAGGGGTGGTTTGGTGCAGGCGCCTGTCTTGGATCAAGCGGCTCGCTATATAAACGTGTAAAAAGGGTTGTTTCTGGTGACCTTAAGATGCTGAATGAACCCAAAATTTTTATTTGAATTTTTAATTTATTATTTGTTATGAATTCTGTACACTGGCCTCGGATTATCTGGGACTCATTTCAAGAACGACCTTGGAAACTGTACCCGGACTCCGATTTAAAAATAGGAACCTGGAACGTGCTAGGCCTTAGAAGAACAGGAGAGCTCCCAAAACTCACACACCAAGTCGATAACTACACACTGGATATAATGGCATTACAAGAAGTAAGATGGGCAGGCAGTGGAATCCATGAAACATCGATAGGATTCACTCTTTATTATTGCGGTCATCAAAACGGAGGAGAATTTTGAGTTGGCTTTCTCATACAACGTCGCGTGAATCAACATGTTATCGACTTCTGCTCTATTAATATGCGGTTATGCACACTGAAAATCCGCACGCCAAAATTTAATTTAACGATCGTCAATGTTCATGCATGAAGACAAAGCAGATGACATTAAAGACCTGTTCTTCCTAGAACTCAAAGAAGTCATCAATAACATCCCGCAGTACGAGATAAAACCGTGGTAGGTGACTTTACTGCTCAAATTGGTAGGAGTGCAGAGCTTAAAACAAATATCGGTCCTAACAGCTTGCATCATACCAGTAACAATAATGGTTTTCGCGCAACCGAGCTAGCTATGATGTATGATCTAGTTATTTTTAACTTTAACCCTCACAAGAAAATTCACAAAGCAACGTGGAAATCAAATGATGAAAGAACGGAAAACCAAATCGATCACGTCATGATCTCTAAGAGACATTCTACAAGTGTAACTGACGGTCGATCTCGACAAAGTTGCTAATAGGGACACCGATCATATGCTTGTCATCTTTAAGTATAAGACCAAATTATCATCTACATTTAATAGACAAGCAAAAAAGGCAGTGCGCTGGAATGTCAAAGCATTTAAACATCCGAAAACACTGAATATATATCAGGAAACAATAACTTTAAACATAGAAGAGCATGACATCTCTTCTGAGATGCCATTAAACATACAAGAAGAATGGCAAACGCTTCAATCAAGCATTATAGCCGCAGCACAAACTACAATGGGAAAACGACAACCAATATCACACAACGTATGGTTTAACGACGAGTGCCACGAAACCGTTGAACATAAACAAAAACTGCGAGAAAAATGGTTAACAGGGAACACCCGAAGCTCCCAAGCTGATTATCTATGCGCCAAGAAAGCCTCAGCAAAACTTCTACGTAAAAAGAAACGCGAACACATTAAGAGCTGCATCGAAAACATCAACCAACATGCGGTCAACGGAAATCCAAAAGAGTGCTTTGCTAATGCACGGAATCTGACAAAAGATTTCCACCCAAGATCTACAGCCATCAAAAATGAAAATAATGAGCTTACAACAAGTGAATGTGCCGGCAGTGTGGCGATCCCACTTTTGAGACCTACTGAATAGGACGAATGAAGTTCATCCCATTCGAGCAATTCCTCCATCAACTGAGGAGATTTTTGTCGCTTACCCAGCAATAGAAGAAGTGGAAGCTGCCATTAAAAAACTGAAAAATGGCAAATCACCAGGTTTCGATGGAATTCCGGCAGAACTTTTGAAAAATGGAGGAGCAGCTCTGGTCTCACGTATATACGATCTGATTCTTGCAATCTGGGACCAAGAAGAACTACCTGCTGAATGGAAAACAGCTCTCATTGTTCCGCTACATAAGAAAGGTGACCGTCTAAAGTGTGCAAATTATCGTGGCATCGCACTGTTGAATACTGCATACAAAATTCTAGCTAATTTCATACTTGCTCGACTCATCCCGTTCGCCGAATCTTTCATCGGTGACTATCAGTGTGGTTTTCGTCCCAACCGCTCAAACACAGATCAATGTTTTACATTGATTGAAAACATTGATATGATATGCTGAAATGATATGCAAAACATTGAAATGATTGATTTACATTGAAAAATGTTGTGAGTACAACATCAGCTTTCACCAGCTCTACGTTGATTTCAGTCAAGCATATGATAGTTTCATCCACGACAACCTCTGGTCCGCACTCATATGCCTTGGTATTCCAGAGAAACTTGTTTCTCTGTGCAAACTCACAACATCCAGATCAAATTGTAGAATAGTAATCGAAGGGTCAGTTTCTGATCCTTTCGATATAACATCAGGTGTTCGACGAGGTGATGCACTCGCGCCCGTACTATTTAATTTGGCGCTGGATTATTCAATAAGAAAAAGGCAAATTAAGACACAAAACTTCATATATAACTAGTCAAGTTCTTGGCTACGCAGATGATATTGTGCTTCTCGGACGTAGAACAAGCGATATTAAGGATAGTCCCTCTCAGCTTGAAAAAAATGCTAAACGGCTTGGATTATGCATCAACACCAGCAAAACTAAAGTGTTAACAACATCTAAGAACATATCTCCTGGAAATCTGGATACTGGCGACTATGAAGTGGAACGCGTGGAAAACTTCAAATACCTCGGGTCTGTAATAACATCGTCAAATGACATGCAGGCAGATACCAAAGCCCGTGTCTCTACCGTATACAGACTTTTCTATGCATACTCAAAACTTCTGCGATCAAAACATCCTTCGCGGTCGTGTACACTCACACTTTACAAAGCATTAATTCGACTTATGTTTGCATTTGGAAGTGACAGCTGGACACTGACTTCCTCCGATTGTAGAATTCTATCAACATTCGAGAGGAAAGTCATACGAACAATTTACGGTCCATGTAAAGTTGCTGAAAAGTATAGAATCTGTATAGAAAGTATAGAATCTGAATGAATCATGAAATTAGACAGCTTCTTGGAGGCTGCGATGCAATCGGATTCATTAAATCCAACCGGATTAGATGGTTCGGTCATGTAGTAAGGGCACCATTAGATAGAATGATTAAAAAAGCGTCCCAACAACAACCAGCTGGTGTTCGTCGAAGAGGAAGACCTAGACAACGCTGGCGTGATGACATCATCCAAGACCCTTGTGATATAGGATGTCGAAACTGGGGTCAACTGGTCATGGAACGAGATGATTGGAAGCTGATTCACAGACGGCAAAACTCCTCCATGGGATGTAAACGTCAGAGAGAGAGAGAGAGCCATCATCTAGACCTTCCAAAATAATATAAAAACAAAAAATTAGATTTTAAACCAAGATTATTGTGCTTTAAATATTTTCTTTTCATATAAATATATTTTAATTTTTTTAAAAAATAAAATATTCAACATCAAATGCACTTTGAATGTCAAATAACGTACGAGTATTATAAGATATAAAAGAATTCTAATTTCAGACAACAAGTCTACCAATAAAACATAATTTATTGTAACAGCCTCTCGAAAATAATCTTTTTGTTCTATTATTAAATTAATTCAATTGATACAAATTTACCAATGCAAATGCCTTGCATATTTATAATTATTTTGCATTAATGTTATAAATAAAAGTTAAAATCGATCTATTCGAAATTTATCTATTTTTAGAAATGTCAAAGGTTATATAGGTATGTACTCGTACACAAAATCAACTGATCTGTCAGTAATAGTGGAACAAAATTTTTAAAATTTTCTAAACATAAAAGTTTGTCGTTTATTTAAATTTCTTTAAAACATTCGAATAAATCATCATTTTCTCTGGCAACAATTTCTTTAAAATGTTCGAACAACTTAAAAACATTAAATTAAAGTGGCCGGAATGTAAATCCATTTTAAAATCATAAATGTTATGCGCATAATGAAATCACGATATCTTCACTTTGTGTAGATAAAATACTTCTACAAGCTATAAGTAGTCATAATCCGACCCATTTTAAATTAAAGATCACAACACAAATTATAGGACGAAAATAATCTCAATATTTTGAAGAACACACATGGATGCATATTTTTAATATTTTTTTCTAGATTTTTAATGTAAGCTATGCATATATGCAAACGAAGAATTAAGCAGCGAAATACATTTATCTTAAATTGAAGTATAAATAGAAATTTTAACGTAATTTGACTTTAGTGTTTTACTATTCATTTATTTCAAACGATCTTAATGTTTAACGTATCTAGAATAAACAAAATAAAAATTTAAACAAGCATACGAAAACGAAATTCTTGAAGAATTTTCTGTGATGCAAATTGTTGTTTGCAAATTGCAGTTTGGCTTTCCTCCTAGAGTTAGAACTATATTTTATTTGCGCAACAATCAGGGTCATGGTGGTCATGGTGATCATGGTGGTCGTGGTGGTCATGCGGTCATGGTGGTCATGGTAAAATTTTAAAATTTATCTTTGTGCACATATTGTTAAATTTTAAAGGGAAAATATATATTATTAAATTTTAAAGAAAAATATACATATTTTTTTTAATAAAATGTGTTGTGTAGTAGGAATTACAATATGTGTCACAATAACACATAAAAACCTGTTATTTCATACTGCTATTTTTTCGGATTATTTATGGTACAAAAAGTTGAACTTTGACGTCCTAGGACTTTATAAAATTTTATAAAGTCCTGGGACGTTAAAGTTCAACTTTTTGTACCATAAACTGAACTTTAACGTCCTAGGACTTTATAAAATTTTATAAAGTCCTAGGACGTTAAAGTTCAACTTTTTGAGCAAAACTTAATATATTTCCAGTATAAAATAAAATTTTGTATTTACCTCAAACGAAAAGTGTTTTTAAAGGTACTCACTAGTAATTTCGGCCTCGGCTAGATGCCTCGGACGTAAACAACTTGCTCGTACTTTAGAGTTTCACTTTTCGTTCTAGATAAATAAATAACTATTAAGACCAAGGTCCCACAACAACATACGTTCAAAGATGGTGATGGACGTAAATCTTTCTTTTTTTGTTTTTTAATATTTTTGGTTAAAGAATGGATAGCTAAACAAAAAATCCTATCACTGACAAAATATGAAATAGGCCACTATTTTATGATAGAATTGAGGAAATTAAAGTAAATTAAAAAGTAAATAGCCAATTTTTACAAAAATTTGCTGAAACAAAACAAAAATGTAGTTGCCAATAATCCAGCCGGTTGCATATTTCTTGATCTTGTCTTTTTTGAAAATTAAAGCCCACACATAGTTATATGAAGGCTCGTTTCTTCAAGGAAGCAATAGCGTCTCATTACCAAGGATTATTTCATAGCTAAGATTGAGGGTGCTACCGTTGACTGAATACAGTTCATCCGCCACGACCCCTAAGATGTCACCTTGGCTAGTGATATCTCACTGCTATTTTCAGTGGTGTGTGATATCTCACTTTAACTTGTATGTCAATAGCAGGGACTGGAGTACGCAGGGTTGTCTCACCCGTAGATCAAAAATAAAAAATTTTCAAAACAATAAAAACCGATCCCTCCATGCGGGAAATTGTACAATTGTTCAATTCAAAAATATTGTTCAATTTTAAAGAAAAATACATATTGTCAATTTAAAAAAAAAATCGTATTTGGTTAAATTTAAAAGAGAATATATATATATATATATATATATATATATATATATATATATATATATATATATATATATATATATATATATATATATATATATATATATATATATATATATATATATATATATATATATATATATATATATATATATATATATATATATATATATTGGCAAAAAAATTTTTTAAATTAAATACTGTTAGAGAAAAGATTTATATAAACACTTTAAATAAGATAATTGAATATTCCAATAATTAAGGTGTAAAAATATATAATAATAAATAAATAAATATTATAATAATTAAGAAATACTATTAATTTTAAGAACAAAATTATTGAAATATTGTAATAGATAGTAAAACATCAAAAAAAAAGGTAAAAGAAGAAAACTGAAAATATATAGAATATATAGAATAGATATTGATGCGGCCGTACGATGAAAAAAATATAGTGGACTGTTATTATATCTGCACCATGAGCCAATTCACGTATCGTGATGATGATTCGAGAAAGTCACGACTATCACGTGCAGCAGCAATCCAATAATATGCACGTATTATCAATGTTGATTGTTGAAATAAGTATTGTTACGTTCAACAATCAAGATCAGCTATGTAACATACACGAATTGGTAGTGTTAATCGATGAACTAAAACTATCACGTGCCACCAATCGAAGAATAAGCACGTAATAAAATGTTGATTGTTGAAATAAATATTGTTACGCTCAGCAATCAATGTCAAATATGTAATATGCACGATAGGTGTATATCAAATTGCTGACTGATTAAAACAATGAATGTCAAGTGGAACAATATGCCTGTATTAAAGCTGATGATTGATGAAATAGAGTTCAATTAAAAACTATGTAGCGCATGGTAAATGTTGACCATCCAGAAATAATATTAGACCAAGCTACGTATCAGCGTTACTAGAAAATGAACCTTTAATTAAAATTTTGTTAATGTAATCGCATCACCTTATTGATCTCTCCGCATTGAATCCAAATGTCACACCAAACATGCCAGCAACCTTCAATATACCCAACAAAAACGCCTTTTGCAAGATACACTTTCATTTTTAGGGTTCCGTTCTTTGAAAAAGTAAAAACGGTACCTTATTGGTAAGGCATCGGTGTCCTTCCGAATTTCTACATAATCAATTTACTCACAAACTATATTAAGTGCTATCAACTTGAAATTTTCTACAATTATTAAATGTATTGTCCCACACCTGATGCAAACAAAAAAATTTCAAATATTTGTTTTTATCTAAATTTTATGGACATAGATAAGGAGATAGTAAAACAAAAGTTTTTTTTTAAGGAATCGAGGTTGGTCTAGAAAAATCGAAAAAATGGAAATATTTCAAAAAAATTTTCATTGAATTTTCTGCTTAGTTTTTGAGTTATTACCAAAAACGAGTGGTTTTTTTACACTGATTTTAGGACTGATTGTAGGACGTTATACAGTTTCAATTAAATTTTCTCGAGATTTTGAAAAATGGTTCGAATCTCGAGATTGAGATTTTCTCGGTAAATACCCAACTCTAATTGTGAGCAATTACCCATTTTTTAAAATAAATTTAATGTTGTACTCCAAATTTCATCTTCTTTTAAAGTGTTCTCATGCCTTTTTAAATCATTTGTCTCAATTATTATGCTATGTATATACACTTGATCGTTTTTTATAATTCCAAAAATTTCGTGAGTTGTTTTTTTCACTTAATCAAATTCTTAACTACCACCGGTACTATAACTAATTGCTTCATTTCAAATTCTGACAATTGTTAAGCCTTAAAATATTCAACAAATTTTACCAATGTTATTTGATCTTCTTGCTTCTTCTCTCGAAGCTTAACCTTTTTTTAACATTAATGTTTCTGGTTCCTCCAATAATGCAATTTTTAAATGATCCTCTTTAAGTAATTCAAACTTGCAGAATAGGCTTAATTTTCAATATCTTTGGTATCGTTGGTAAAATAGATAACGATTAATTCCATTTCTTTTTTACTGAATACACAATATTTCCTAAATGCTTTTATAATTTTGTTTACATTTATTAACAGTATTTTACATATAAGGACGAGGCCCATAATAATCTACAGAAAAACTTACAAAAATAAAAAGAATAAAATATATATCAATCTTATTCCATTTAAGCATAATTTCACTAATAGTCCATAGTCAGCTAGTCACTAGAAATATAACGATACAATTTCAAAATTAATCAAGACATTAAAGAATTTCTAGTAAATGCTTGACAATTTTCTATCTTAAATAAAATTCAATTTGTCATATGCAGGATGTCATTAGCTATAGTACCGGTGGTAGTTAAGAATTTGATTAAGTGAAAAAAACAACTCACTAAATTTTTGGAATTATAAAAAACGATCAAGTGTATATAGAAAGCAAAAAAATCCTTGAAGTCTAAAATCCTGATCCAGTATAATATTAAAAAGAATTCAGCAATAAGGCTGTGGCCCACAATATTGCACAGAAGAACAAAAGAAACAGCAAGATTCACCTCATGCCGATAAACAAAGCAACATGCATAGACAAGACTTAGCAAGACACTCACGCAACAAGAAGAGTGGATTAAATAAAATAAGAAATAGTTCTATAACATAGCACCTGGAAATAACAAGGAAATACAAATAGGAGTAGAAAGAACAAAAAGTAATTACAGAGGGAGGGGAGAAGATAGACAAACAGAACGAGTAAGGAAGGATCTTGGAGTCTTAGTAGTGTTATGCCCGCCAAATTATGGCATATTTAACATGTGCCATTTAATAGAAAATTTGCAATCAACTCCAGAACAAATGTAAGTTCTGCATAGGGGGGTTGACAGTAAATTAGTTCTTGGCAGTTAACGGCCCCGGCTCACCAGCAGTAAAGACTAAGTTCCTGACCAACCCACACTTTTCCATTTTTCATTTATGATACGACTAAATTGCATTTTTCATTAACATTTTATAAACAATCAATCAGTATACCCAAACTTCGGACACACTGTAAAATATCAAGGTTACAATAGTTTTTGTTATATACCTACATTCTATTTTCCAAACGTTTCGAGTTTTGTTTGTTTTCCTTCATTTGTTTAAATAAAACGAAACAAAAGAATTGATACCGTTTGAATTTCTCTCTTCGTTTTATTATATTAATAAAACAGAGAAAATAATTTTTACAATATATGATCGTTTCCAATTCTTTTTGTTTGTATTCTCGAAATATTTCGTTGTGTGTAATAAACTTGTTGATGAGATGGTATGAATACCTGTTAATGAAAAGGGTGGTCCATATTTTTATTTATGTTTCACGAATGAATAGACAAACAAAAAAATGTCTCTGTGGTGAATGGAAAACCTGTGAAAACCAACCGGTGGCTTTGTAAATGTTTTTTTTATAAATGTATTGTGTATAAAAATATGAAATAACGAGCGTATGTTTCATGCAACCAACTTTTTTACTCCTTCTTTTAGGTAATATTAAAATGGTATTTATAGTTGCATTTTTGCAAAATAAGATCAGTCCGCGTTTGATACTAGATCAAAAATTGTTATTAGTCCATGATTTATAATTTGAGAAATCAATAAGATTATATCGAGTCGAGATTTAAATTTTGAAATAAAATTCTTGTGCAGTTCGCGATATATTATTTTCGAGTCGCGATCTGATTAAATAATTATAATTGATTTTTTTTTACGGGATTAATACACAGTTTGAATCAAATAAAAAAAATCATTCATGTAGTTGAGAAATTTTATATTAATAAATAAGTTCAATTATTGTTAAAATTTAATAACGATGTGTGATTTATTTTTTTTTTAAAAAGCAAATTATTTATTACCTGAAATGGAATGACTTAATGATATTTTATCTGGTGGCAATAAACAATGTTACTCGAACAGTGCTGAACGTTATTTGTTGTGAGTGACGCTATATAAACAGAAAAAATCAGTTTCCTTAATTTTCATTTCATTTTAAAAAACGTTATTGAATTGGTGGAATATAATAGTTAGAAAAACAAAATACAATCGCATTAAATCAAAAAAAGGAGAAAACAATTATTTGAAGTTCAGAGTTAGTATTAAATATATATATTCTTTTTGGAGCCCAAATTATGTTGTGCTAATAATTATGTCAACGTTGGAATCTGAGATTGATACAACTCATGTTATATACGGCTCTGGATATGATAACTATTTACAATTGGATACATTTAGATATATATTGGCTACATTTTACAAGCGACATACACGGACGAAAGTCACTGCCCACGATTAAAACAGTAAACATCCAAACTACAACAAATTACAAGCTAAGTTTTTTTATTAATAGTTTACTTTTTCTTTGTCTTAAAATTCTTTGAATTTTTGTATTTGAATTATTTTTGACCATTATGGTCTTATAGGTTTTATTTTTGTACATTAAAGATTTTTCGGGGGCTAGGGTCCACATCAGTATTAATTTAAATTGTTACATCCTGGCATAACAGTACCGTAGTACCGTTATCCCAATAGTATAAAGAAGAAAGATTAGATAAAAGGCAGTCAAAAGGTCAACAGTGCTCCATCAACAAGACACAAACAACACCAGCTATTTGGATGATATCCACAGTGAAGTCATTCTGACGGAAGGGTCAGTGAATTTAGATAGTCGGTTAACTGCTTCCTGAAAGGGCGATAAACTGAATCCCTTTAGGACTGCGGAAGAGAAATACCGATGATTTAAAAATCTTGATGACTCTCACGGAGTAAGGTTTTGCCCAAAGAAAACAATTTACCTGCGGTAATACAAAATATTGCTGCCGCCTAGATTTACCCATCACAAACCATCTCAGAAGATACATAGGAGACTGAAACTTGACAAAACGATAGAAATAACAGAGAAGCCGCACCTTAGCATGATCAACACCAGCTGATCCAAGATCCAAGAAGAAAGTCTCAAAAATTGACAAAATGGGATACATGATCTCTAGATTTTAAGCTATACCAATTTGGTACCATAATTAAAAGTTTTCCGCAGTACTATAAAAGGTATCATCCGTAGAACCCGAAACAATCTCAAGACTGTAGTCAATAAGGAACAAGGCTAATACGCAAGGGATAGTAACAGTTAACACTACGTAGTTTCCTTAAAAAACCAATAATTTTACCATCCAGTGAATTAACATGCGGTTTCCAATTCAACCTATCATCATAAAAAACTCCCAGTTTCTTGGTTGGAGATGAAAAGGATATTATATCACTGCCCAGCTGTATAGATAAGCAGCTGCTTCAGGGCTGGAGTTGTACAACAATGCCTGCGATTAATCAGGGTTCAAATAAAGCTGATTTTCTGGGCCCATACAAGAATAGACTTGAGATAACTATTAAGTTCTTCATTGCAGTCATTCAAATCCAGTCGGGGCTTAGCATGAAGAAGTTGGACATCATTAGCAAAAAGATGGACCATAGAAAAGCGACAAGATTTGGCAATACCGTTGATAAACTTTGAAAATAACAAGAATCCAAAAATGGAACCCTGCAGAACATCCTTATTAATGAAAAACGTATCCGAAATCTTAGCAAAAGAGCAGACGGATTTATAATGGCCTGTTAAATATGAATATATAAGAGTGCAAGCACTGGACCAGGAAAAGAACTCAGCTTTCAGCTTATCCACCAGGAAAGAATGATCTTCAGAGTCAAAGACCTTGCTAAAGTCAAGAAGCAAAATGATAGATACCATTTTCTTGTTAATGCTTAGTATTATTTGATCAGATACAACCAACAAGGTCGATGTTGTACTCTGTTGTCTTCTCAAGTTGGATTGTCTGCTATACATCAGATTCGATGAGCCGCTCAAAAACTTTGGACAAAATTGGCAAAATACTGATCGGACGATATTCGTTACTATTTTTTATTTAGGAATTGGAATAATTTTAGCCAGCTTCCACGCTGTGGGAAAACGACCCACCATAATTGAATAATTAACAATGTGGCAGGAATGCAAAACTAAAGAAGAGAATCTGATTAATCTGATTCAGTTCATCCTTACTAAGGGAAAATGAGTTATCTTGAGACTTAAGCAGGCCAATGTTCTTGATCTTCTTCCACAAATCATTCATTTAGTTAGCTGGTCCTTTTCTTTGTTGATAGCAAGTGACAATAAGAGAATGGTATGAGATTTCTGGTAACCAAAACTGATTAATTGGTTTAACAAGTGAGCTATCGCTGACCATGAAGAAATTAATGCAAGAGCCTGATAATATGTTAGACAAACTTATGATCCTAGGACACGAGTATAGTGTTTGGGAGAGCTTTTTGTTATTAAGATCAAGCCAAGCCTCTCACAAAGAATATTGCAGATGGCCAGAGAAAAAGGGGACAGAAGGTTAGTATTAAAGTCACCGACCACAGTATCATCTGGGTATCTAGCACCAAATCCACCAAACATCCTCGTGTTAGTGCTACCTAAGTATATAGGCCTAAAGGCATATAAAGAGACCACCTATAATAACCTGAACAAGGAGCATTTCAGCTTCCAGGTTAATATAAGAATGGATAATTTTAGATTGAAAATTAAGACTGACATACAGGGCCTATTTCGCACATCGATTGATTGTTATTATAGTTTGATCAGAATCTTGACCATCAAACTATTCCTTGAACACTTTTCCTGGCGTTCATTTCATTTTCGCAAAGACACGGGTCTTTAATTTTGTATCACAATTAACTCAGTAATCTCCTACCCGTAATTAAAATACAAAATTTCTAATTTTCTTCGTTCTTCTGCCGAACATATAATTACTCTCATCTTTAATTTTATTTTTAAGATTTTCACCTCTCATCTCGTTTTCCTTCAGTTTAGTAATATTCTTTCGAAATCTCGGACATAAATAATTTATTTTTCTTAATTAAATATAAAAAAAATTAAATTTATTTAAAAAAAACCATAAAATTATTTTTAACTGGATCGTTAAAATAAAAAAAAATTAAAAAAATTGCGATCAACTCTCGATCATGAGGATTAAATCATGAAAATTTTATTTAAAAAAAAATTATCATCTAATTAAGTGAAGATTGATAAAACAATAATCTGTGATCTACGAAAAACAAAAACAAATTATTTAATTAGTTTTGTGATTGGAAAAAGAAAAGTTTTAAAAATAAAACAAAAACATCTGTTTTTTCCTTGGTTTAATTTAATTAGAGTTAATTTAATTTTATATAATTACATTTTATTTTAACCTTATTTTTATTTTTAAAAAAAAATCTATTTAAACGAAAATATTTAGTTATTTTTTTTTTGTGTTGTGAAAATGTGAAATTTTTTTTCTTTTTGTAAATTCAAAATAGATTTTCTTTTTTTTTTCATAATGAAATATTTCATTTTTCATATATTTTTTATAATAATATTAAATTTATATATAAGAAAATGTAGTGCAATCGATATTACAAATGATATAAATAATAAAACAAATAAATTAAGTGATAAAAATAATAATGGTTTAAGTGATGAAAAAATAAATATTCAGAGGATGGAAGGTGATTATACGGAAGATCATGTGAATAATGATTACGGTAATGATTCACCATATCCGAACACGTTTAATTATCGACGGCATAATACAAAACAATATGATAATTTGGAGTATACGAGGGAGGTTATGATAAAACAAGGACGTTTAAAAGGAATTCGTAGAATGCATCATAGACAAGATTTGATTACAGTGGAACAGTTTCTTGGATTACCATATGCTGAGGCACCGGTTTATTCGAAAAGGTTTATGCCACCAGGTATTTTGGAATACGATATTTATTTTATTATTTTTGTTGTTGAAAATATCATGCGGTTTTATTTGATTTTTATCTCCATGGTTCAGAATTCGTCAAATTTTAGAATAACAAATTTCATTTGATATTTCACAATTTACGTGTTAAAGTTCAAAAATTATTTTTACATTTTAAAATTATATTATTTTTATTCAAATTTTTTATGGTTTTTTTTAATGAAAACAATATTTATGATCTCAGACTCTATTGAAATAAAACCACAAAGAGTTTTGTGGTTGGTATTTGAAAATCCGTTTCCGTTTATTCAAAATTATGAGTCAACAGTCAACACCGACTTTGGGCATCAACATACATGACAATACTTAGGAAAACTTAGCCAGCGCAGGTTTGAACATTAGTAAACTAAAATATAACCTAAAAATCTATCAAATATTGAGCCATGGTCTTGATTTTTTATTCAAATTCAGTATTTTTGTACCGTTATCTGTTTACACTAAAATTAACATAAACTTACATACACCATTTAGTTTTGAAGTCACCACTACCTTCTCTCATTTATCTCTTTTAATCATTAATTCACTTCAGTTTTGACATCATATCTATAGCGCAATGATCGCAAATGGCAGGTATTTAACAAAAACATCAACTCAAGTAACACCACCCAGCTAATGCAGACTATCCTAGTCATTTTTAGTCGCTTTAAGTGCAAAATTACTCGTAAGTGCCGAATTAATTCCAATCTAAGACAAAAAAACTTGCAGTATTTTTTAAACTTTCTAGAACTAAGATTCGTTTACTTTATATCAAAACAGAATTCAAAACCTTCTTTAGTTATAAGCCTGATTCGCAGATTCACATAAACGTGCCACCGCAGCGACCATAATATGGAGAGGTTAAAAAAACCGTGAGATGGCTCAAATTTTTTCTATTAGTGTCCTTTTCCCAATAACACGTGGCGTTGTGGAATTTTTCCAAATAGCGCCGTTTAAATAATGCATTAGTCCCGACAATTTTCAACATCGTAGGTGAACTAAACTAGCTTATAGTTTTTGAAAATAGATTGTGAATTTAAAAACGATTGTAGAAGTACTAAAAACGCACTGGGGTGCGTTTCGAAATTAACCACGGTTAACCATGGTAATAATGTCAAATTTAAAATATTGACGTCACATATAGAATGAAAATTACCATGGTAAAGCTGTCAAAGTTAAATTGTCAAAGAAAAAGACCGCTATAAATTCAAAATGAATAAAAAACTAATGCTAACTACCATAAATAAAACTCAAAATGTAATGTTTGTTTTTTATTTCTATAATTTATTTTTCAGTCTTCAGAATCAAATAAAAGTAAGTAAGATAAATAAAATCAAAGACTACGAAATTTTTTTTTTTTAAATTAGTTAGACATGTTTAGCACACTAAATATGAAATATTCATTATTCAGACTCTTTGAATATTCGGAGATACCATGTCAACTATAAAGGAAGGAGATGAGGGCGATGGAAGGAATGAGGAAATAGGGACAACTATACTAATTGTTTTAAATGACGATGTACATTTTCTTTAAACGCCTGAGGGGAAAATTCATCAGGAAATACAGAGGAGATCATTGAGTTCCACAATTTGGCCACTCTATTAAAAAAGTCGTTCTGGAATGACATAAGTCTACAACGAGGTATTTGTACAACAAATGGATGAGATAACTAGGCAGCTCTTGTTTGTCGATTATACTGCGCACATGGTGGAATGGTATTTTGAATTTCCTTAGAAGAGAATTCACTAAAGTTATATTTATAGTAGATTGACAATTCAGCCACATTTCTTCTGTGCTGGAGTAATTCAAGCTGGTTCGTTAGTTTGGTATTACCAATCAACCATATGGCTTTTCTCTGTACAGAGTCTAGACATTTTATTGTTGACTGACAAGCACCTCCCCAAACATGACAATAGTATTCCATACATGGACGAATAAAGGACATGAAGATTAGCAAAATTTGATCGGGATTGAAATACTTTTTACATCGACTCAAGAATCCTAACTTCTGCATTGCAGATTTAGCGTGGTTGAACACATGTTTATTCCATTTCAGGTTATTTTGAATATCTACTCCATGAAGTGTAACTGATTCAACCTCACGCAATTCCTCATGGTTTATCTTAATAAGGAAATTTTTATAATGCTCTATTCGTGAAAGACGGCAAAGTTTGGTTTTGGTTGGATTAAATGAAACAAGATTACGATCACCCCATTCCATTATATGCTCCAAGTCTTTGTTGATAGAATCAATTAGCAGCTCTCTATCAGTGGTAACTGCAGTGTGGGATCGAAATTTAGGAGATGCATGTGATGCATGCAATGTGCTGTCATCAGCAAAACTATGGATTGGGTGCACTGTGGAAACAAGTAAATCATTGATGTATAGAAGAAACAAGGTTGGTGAGAGTGCTGAACCTTGGGGAACCCCAGCATCAGTTGTGAAAATATTGGATGTGATACCATCTAAATTAGCATGAAATTGGCGACCTCTAAGAAAACTATAAATCCATGAGACAGTAAGATTGTCTATGCCATAAAATTTTAATTTAGCTATGAGATTTTTATGCCACACTTTACCAAATGCAAGTGAAATACTGAATGTTTTACAATGGTTTTCCAGTGATTTGTTCCAGAGATGGGATACGTAGGCGAACAGATCACCTGTTGCATGACTTATACGAAAACCATACTGCTTATCATCAATAATTCGCGACATTTCCAAATAATCTATTAGATTGTAGTTAACATATTTTTCAAATACTTTGGCCAAAACCGACAGAATTGCAATTGGTCTATAATTGTTAGGGTCTATCTTACTGCCTTTCTTTGATATGGGTTGAACGCTGGCCAGCTTCCAAGAATCGGGAAATATTCCTGTTTTATAAGATAAATAGTAAATTTTTGTTAAAATTGGAGCTAGTTGCCTAGCAAAGTTTTTAAGAATGAGGGGTGGAATACCGTCAGGGCCAGCAGATTTGTTGATATTGATAGAAAGATGCATTTTTCGTACAATATTGCAAAGAAAAATAATTGGTTTCATTTTCGATACAACTGGGAATATGAGTGTGGGAGAATGGGGAGGTTCAACTGTGTTTGAGTTTTCTGCGAAAATACGACCCAAAAGATCCGCCTTCTCTTTCGAGTCGTTCACGGGAATGTCATTCAGAACTAAGGTTGGAATAGAGGATCGAGTAAAATTGCTATGGACTGACTTAACTGCCTGAAAGAAACTACGTGAGCCAGATGGGTGCTCGGCGAATTTCTTTGCTTTCTTCTGGATAAACGCGTCTTTGTCCAAGTCTATTTTGTATTTACTAATATTTCTGGCTTTCTTATATGCGCTATGGGTTTCAGGTGTTTTATTAGAGTTATACGTCTTAAATGCTTTGCGTTTATTCCTCACTGCCTCATCAACATCCCGCGTGAACCAAGGCTCAGTTGTAGGAGTGATTGATTGATTTGGAATAAACCACCGCATTCCGTCTTTTATGATTTCCGAAATTCTTATTGCCGATGTGCTAGGATCTTGATCATCACAACAAATAGTTTTCCAAGGTGTTTCATCATAAAAATTTCTCAGTCCCTCCCAGTCAGCGCATTTATAATTCCAAGTGCGACGAGGATTTGATTTAATTTGTGTCGGTGATGTCAATTGCACTATTGCTGATATTAGTAAACGGTCCGATGTTCCGAGGGGTTGTTCGACTTTTGTCTTCGTAGTGTCTGGTTGTTTTGTAAAAACAGATCCAGCAAATTATTTGGGGATCTGTATAATCCTATTATAAACATAGTTTCATCAATACCTGAGATCTTCAGTGCAACAGAATTATGGTGCCTAGAGTTCAACCCGTAAGCCTTAGTTCTCATACATGAAAGTGAATTTCGAATAAATACACAGATGCTTGTTTTAAACGGAATGTTCCAATTTGTATCTAGGTATTCGGTATTTATCGAGATCCAATTTCGATGCTTTGCCACTGACAATTGTTTCGGTAAGAAACAATATGTCAGGTTAATTTTTTCGATGTAGTGATGAACCTCGTTTAAATTCGAATTGAGACCTCTAATGTTGGTTAAGTCAATGCTAAGCTGTTGGTTCACTCTGCTGCCATTTTGTTGAGACAAAGACTTACCTTTTGCCATTGCAGGTATAGATACTAAAATTCGGCCAGACCTAAATTTCCACACTAAACAGTACAAAAAAAAACTGGGTATCTCTGTCTCAAAAACACGATAGCAGGTTTTATGCAGCAGCTGCACGATAAGGGAAAAGCAAAAAAATGGGAACACAAAAGACACTAGAAAAATTAAAGAGTACAGATAAAGAGATAAATTTGTAATTCTTACCAATAACTAAAACGAAATTTAACATTTTTTGTTACCAGGCAATACAAAAAAAATTTATGCTTTAAAACAATAACAAAGCAATAACACAAAGCAATAAAAGGTAAAATTTTACCTGTCTACCGCCTGGTAACAGTAAATATAAAATACCAAATAATTTTCTAACAAAGAACAATCTCACCAATTATATAATTGTTCGCGTTCTATCCTCACTTCACTTTTAATTTAATAAACACTAACACATACTCAGTGTATTTTGTCTTATTTTATCCCTACTTTGTCTCTATATAGAAAACATGCAAAAATAAAATAAAACAAAATACTAATTATTTTTTTTTATTTTCGATCGTTTTTTTCTTTCTTTAAAATCGGACAGCCTTCTTCTTCTGATTCCGGTTGATGAATGTTTATGAGCTTATCGAATAAAACTACTGAATGGTGAAATGGTGCCAATTCATCAATTTTGCGTTTTAACCAACAAAAGCTAATGATTTTTACCATTCTACGACTTGAAAGTTATACTTTAGGTTTGTAAATAGTTGTAGATGCAACATTCCTCAAAGATTTTCAACAATTATTCAAAATCTTCGGAACAAAATACCATCTTTTTTATCAAATTCACAGTTATATTACCAAAATACACTTTGTTTAAAAATTAAAATCAACTTCAGGAAAAACAAAAAAAAAACAAAAATGCATAACGCACTGAAGAGGAAAATTCCAATTTATCTGAAACATGTAAAATGAGAAGTAGAGTTTTTATCTGAGAAACTACTAACCATACATTTGAATTGAACAAATTACAATTACTTTCTAACTTAATTGAGTTCAATTGTTCTTCAAATCCCCAATAAATTTAATTCCTAAATGTTGTCTAATATGATACATATATGACAACAGTTGACCAAGTGTGAGTCATTGATTTCACATTGATTGGAAACAATAATAACATCGATGTTCCTGACCCCCTCTGATTTCGATAAAATTTCATATACAGATAGCCAATGAAAAAATAAAAATACCATTTCTTTCAAAAAATTAAATTTCGCTCTAGGGATGACACAGGGTGGCGGCAAAGTTTTAGGGGTTTGCGAAACATGAGAATCTTTGAATATTGATTGCTAACGATTGACTAGACCGATTTAAGTCATTTATAGCTCATTGGAGAGGTAATTGATAGGACTTATAAAAAAATTACTTAAAATTTTTTAATAATTTTTTAAAAGTGTGTTAAACTTAAAAAAAAAATTCAAAGATGGCGCTGTTAGGGGTACCTTCACTTCTACCACATTTTTTTCCAGAAAAAAATGTTTAATTAGTTTCTAATCTAAAACGAAAGCTTCTCACGTACATAATTTATCGTTTTAAAAATAAAATTCTTTCAAAATTTTAATTTTCGTTTTTTCAATTTTTTGTTTTTTAAAAAATGCATTTTATTTAACTAAAACCGCCTGAATTCTTGTTCGAATTCATTTTCGATAGAAATTTAATTATTTTGAGGATACTGGTTGGTAATTTAAAAAGTGGACTGTATTACTTAATATTTTTGGTGGTGGTATGTTTGGTGATGGTTTTGGTGGTTTTTCTCAAAACTCTGGTTTTTCAAATAAAACTCAACCTCTTTCTTAAAATGGTAAAAATGGAATGGGACTTTTTATTTTCAAATATTTCTTTTTTTAATTTGTCTATTGTCTACTAATACATATCAAATTCTTAAAAATATATAATTTAAAATTGTTTTAAGAAACTGTGTAAAAAAAATGAATATTAAAAGAAATAGGCAATAAAACTAACAATAAAGAAAATAAATGAAATAAAATTATTATTGGGAATTCCAAAATTATTCCTTAAAATATGGTTAATATTTACATCAATTCAAATATTGTAAAGGTGTTTTTTTTGTATTTTATTAAGATAATATATACTTAAAACTATTTGTTTTTGTATGCTCCAGGGTAAACTTAAAAGTAATTTGTTTTGGATTGATATTGTAATTTTTAGTACCAGGATACCAAAGATTCACCAGATACAAGTTAAGTATTTGAGGGTGTGGATGCTTTTTACAAAATTGACTTTTTCTTCCATTTCTATCTGTCCGAAATTAATTATAAATAAATGTACCTGAAATATATTAAAACTGATGCTGAGAAGTAAATAGTGAGAAAAATTATGTGAACTAAAATGCATAGTGTATGGAATTCATATAATAACTAACTTTGTATTTTTATTCTAAGTTGTGTAATAAAAACAATAAACATTTATTAATAATATAAAATAATATAAAAGAAATTAAAAATATAAAAGAAATTTACATTGCATATTAACGGCTTATCTGAAATATCCTAGTTTTAGTTGAATTAGAATATATTTTTGTGAGCAATGTTTTTTCATCTTTGGGTATAAACGCATGAAAAGATTGTGTACGTTTTAAAGTTACGGCCTCTCTGTATTTTGCTTCCAGCCATGACCTCATTTCTGTATAATAATTTTTACTGGTATATGGTGAAATAAAATTAGTTTGTTGTGGTAAATTACATGATGAATGTCAATGTGTGGAATGTGTTAAAAATCTTAAAGAACGGGCTGATAAATTTCATGTATTTCATGTATTTTGAAAACACAAAAGCAAACTTGAAAGCGGGAGAGTGCTTAGTACTTGGCGATTTTTCAGAAAATTGCCCTTTTTTCATTCAAGATTCTGTGCAGAGTTATCATTGTAAAAATTCGCAAATTACGATACAACCGTTTTTAATGTATTATAATTCACCTACTAGTCAAGGTATCGATCACTTAAGTTTTGTCATTATCTCTGATATAACTGAACATGATAGTGTGGCAGTGTATCCATTCATATCACAAATGATTGATTTTATAAAAGATAAAATAAACATCCTGAAAAAAAGTCTATATGACTGATTGTGCTGGATCTCAGCATAAAAATAAATATAGTTTTATAAATCTATGTTACCACAAACCAGATTTTAATAAAGACGCAGAGTGGCACTTCTACGCTACCAGTCATGGTAGGACCGTGTGATGGAATAGGGCGTACATTGAAACGAGGTGCTCATCGATAAATTTTATCTAACAGGAATATTATTCAAACCCCTATGGATCATTATGAATGGGCAACAAAATCAACAATGAATTTTGCATATCTCAGTAAAAATTATTATACAAAAATGAAGTCACGGCTAGAAGTTAGATACAGATAGGCTGTAACTATAAAACGTACACCATCATTTCATGAGTTCATACCCAAAGATGAAAAAACATTGCTCACAAAAATATATTCTAATTCAGCTAAAACTAGGATATTTCAGACTAGCCGTTAATATGCAATGTAAATTTATTTTAATTTCTTTTATATTATTTTATATTATTAATAAATGTATATTATTTTTATTACACAACTTAGAATAAAAATACAAAGTTATTTATTTTATGAATTCTATACAACATGCCATCTTATTTCACATAATTTTTCTCACTATTTACTTCTCAGCATTAGTTTTAATATATTTCAGGTACTTTCATTTATAATTAATTACGGACAGGTAGAAATAGAAGAAAAAGTCAATTATGTAAAAATCATCCACACCCTCAAATACTTAACTTGTATCCTCAAAATAATTAAATTTCTATAAAACAAGAATTCAGGCGGTTTTAGTTAAATAAAATGCATTTTTTAAAAAACAAAAAATTGAAAAAACGGAAATTAAAATTTTGTAAGAATTTTATTTTTAAAACGAGAAATTATGCACTTGAGAAACTTTCGTTTTAGATTACGTACTAATTAAACATTTTTTTTCTGGAAAACAAATGTGGTAGAAGTGAAGGTACCCCCAACACTGCCATCTTTAAAATTTTTTTTTAAATTTAACACACTTTTAAAAAATTATTAAAAAATTTTAAGTAATTTTTTTATAAGTCCTATCAATTACCTTTCCAATGAGCTATAAATGACTTAAATCGGTTTAGTCAATCGTTAGCAATCGATATTCAAATATACTCATGTTTCGCAAACCCCTAAAACTTTGCCGCTACTCTGTGTCATCCCTAGAGCGAAATTTAATTTTTTGAAAGAAATGGTATTTTTATTTTTTCATTGGCTATCTGTATATGAAATTTTATCGAAATCAGAGGGGGTCAGGTCACATGCTAGAACAAATGCTGTTGCGATGACGTGGAATTGCTCTATACTATCGTGACTTAGGATGTTAATTAGAAGAGAAACCAGTGGCGTCATTTCACCAAAATCTTGGGGGGGCGAGAATTTAAATGACATAAAAAGATTTTTTTCGTAAAACATAACATACACATTATTATACACACATATATTTAAAAGCATTTAAATGCATGGACTTAGAAATAAAAATAAAATGATTTTGAGCTACCTTGGTTACTCTGCTAGATCTTTGTCTTCTGTTGTTGTTTCATTGAAGCGAATGTTGCAAAGTTCTGCAAAATCCCTTCATTTGTTAAAAATAATTTTAAATTTAGTATCATCTCTGCATTGTTTAAGCATCAAGAAAGTAGTTTTAATTAAAGCGCTTGTTCTAGAAATTATTATATCTTTGCTTTGTAACTGTTCAGAGAGTGAATTTGTAAACGACAGCAGATCGTGCAGCATAAAAAAAGGATGGTTTTTCTATACGATCCCAGGCATCCCGGGGTTTAAAATTTATGAGTCACGTAGTCCCAGGATCCATAAAACACCAGGGGATTGCAATCCCTACGTGACTCCTCTTATGTCGAATCGTTTTTTTGTTTGTTTGTTTGTTTGTTTTCCTTTATTTGTCTCAGAGAGAAAGAGTTATGTCTACCCTAAACTGACCAGAGCTAAATCGTTAAAATGTGGGACAAAATGCAAACATTCTTCCAAATACTAGCTAATTAGAATTTCTATTGCGAGAAAGTGGGACGGTGAAAACGTGCTAACTAGATTGTGCATAAATTTACTATTTAATGCTTTCTTTTACTATTTGTTTACTATTTAATTCTACAAAAAATTCTTTTATTTTAATTGGACATTTTTCAACCGTTAGGACCAACGTTCTTACAGTGGTTCGTACATTTTCAAAATTCTTTCTAGTGCTGGCATTACCGCCAGCCAGCGAGTTTCACTGTATTCCAATAAGTTGGTTATGTTTGACATTACTTTTGCCGCAGAACTCCTTCAACTTAAACCAGTAAAGACAGTAAATTATCCAAATTTTTTTACCCCTGCCATTTAAATCAGCAGCACTACTTATTGCATTATTTAGAATACGGGCTGCGAATCCAATACCCAATACATTCTGGTTCAAATTCGCGTTTAGCTTACTTTTAAATTTTCACCCCTTGACGTGACACCACTAAAATTGGTGTTCGTGTTATCAGCGCAAATTGCGACTAGCTTTTTGCCAATGTTAAATAACAACAAGAAAACAAAATAACAACAAAACTTGTTTAAGCTACTGGAGCTGGCGGCTTATAGCAATTCGCTTTTTTATATTTATTTGTATCAATATGTCTTTTAATATCATAATGTCCACTGTTAATTTGCAAATTCACTCCGACTGGTAATACAATAAACTTTTGCGTCGTTATATTTTTATTTTTTTATAAAAGGATAGTCCAATTCAATATCGTATGAGAATTTACGTAAACGTTTTCTATCCGTCTTGATTTGCAGGAGAACTTTTTAAATATAATTTTAAAAATTAGTATCACCGAAAAAAAAACGTTGGTAGAATCAACTACAAAGCTTGTTTGATTTTGCGTCTAATACGAACGTGGTTATTTAGCATTGTCAATTTATTTTAAACAACGTAACAATTTTCATTATTTAAATCAACCACGGCGTGATCAATTTTTCTTGTTCATATTTTTCAGTTCAGTTTGTTCATGTTTTTGTTTGAAAATTATTGTGTTTGTTAAAATAAAAAACTAGGAGAAAAGAAACTAATAAACAAAAGAATAGAAAAATGAAAAGTTTTTATATATTTTACCATGGCTGGTTTTATTTAACATTTTACTTTAGGAAATAATTTAGATGTGTTTAATTGATTTAATTAATTTTCATATTATGTGCACATAAAATTATGTGCGAAAGAAATTTTTCAGTTAATGTTATAACAAAAATATTCATTAACGATATCAGGCCCTTTCTATAATTAATTTTGGTGATTTAAAAAAATTATTATATTTTTTTAATATTTTTTATTTGTCTTGTTCCATGTCCATTTATCGATATTTTAATTTAATTTTTCATAATAATGAGAAAATTATGGAAAATTAGTATAATTTTCTACACATAATTCAAATATTTAAATTTTTTGATTTCTGAATTTTGGTCTTTTAAATTGTATCATTTAAAAAAATGGCGAAAAAATGGACGCATCCTTTACAAACAAAATCACACTCATACATTTCCTATTTAGAACGTAAATATACGAACGCTAGCTTTATGCATAAAAATGTTTGTCGGGATTGATGTGAAACACATACTTCTAATATAAAAAATTTCAAATATTATATTTACGAAAAAAACGAACCCATACAAACGTCGATAGCAGCAAAAACAAAACAAAGATGTACCAAACCAAAAGATTTAATACGGCGTATTTTCTTGATTCTATCACAAACGTATTCAATATCACTATTTTTAGTCTAATTTTTAATTTACCACGTTTGTAGTCAATTGAAAATTAAATCATAATTGACTCAACTACAAACATGGTTAAATCAAATATGTTTCTGATACTTATAAAAAAATATATCAACAACGGTTAAATTGTTAATTTAAATACGGAGCGTTGGTTGATTCAATCACAAACGTATTTAGTTCCCCAATTTTCACTTAATTTTCGATTAACAATGCAATATGTTTGAATCAACCAAGATTTTTTCTTTCGGTGTATAAATTTACCTTTTATAGTAGCTTAAAACTTTTGTTACACAAGAAAAGACTGCAAAACAATTGAAACAATTTATTTTAATTTTACTAAATAATTAATATCTTTTCTGTATTCTGTAGGTATAAGAGGTATATAGTATACCTCTCGTTCTATCTTTTGCAAATCTATAACATTTATCAAGTTTTTATGCTGTTTACTTTGTTTGTTCTTTATTGAGAAAAAAATTAGATATTAGAAAGTAATAATTTTACTTTTGAGCTACCTAGTTAAAGTGTGTTTTAAACAGAGTTTGAAACTCTACTTATATCACTCCTTTACTTTGTTCTTTCAGAGTGCGTAGTTTAAAAAAAATATAACACTCCCACACAGAGGAGTGAAAATAGTAAAATATCATTCTTGCTACTAAATTGAAATAAATATTTTCTTTCAAATACTCAAAACTTTTATTTTTGCTTCAAATTTGATACTTTCCAACGTAAAATGGTTTGAATGATTCGTTCAATTATTCATGTATTGTTAGAAAAATGAATATAAAGGATGACTAATTTTGTTCTTCTGCAAATCGAATAAAAGAACAGGAAAATGTAATCTGCTCCAAAGGAATAAAATCAAAAAAACAAAAATTTTACTCTTACGAGTAAGAACGATATTCAAATTATGAACATTTTAATTATTGAATATTATTTCAAAGGATTGAAATGAGTGCTCGAATAAAGGAAAATTGTAAACTCAGGTTTGAAAATTTAAATGTTTATGAATTTATACGGAAAACTGCGGCTTTTTAAGTAAAATATTATGTATTTTATTTTTCATTATATACTTTCGATCTCTCGTATATACACGGGGGAGATGTTTCTATAAACAAAGAAACCTTTTCGCTGAGGTAGATGTGTTAGACATCAATAGATATTTGCAAAATAAAATGTAAATTATTGAAGTGAAAAAAACTGAGTTTAGTATTTCTATGAAAATTATAGTTAAAACACTATTTAGTAAAAAAAATATTGCACTGGTTTGTTCTCTCAATAGAGTTAAATCAACATATACATAACATCATACAAACTGCAAGAAAAACTGTGAAGCCATGGCTTTGACTAAGATATTGCGCAAACTGTACGTAGGTAGATATAAGGTTTTTTGATTATTTCGATAATGCGGGCAAATGTGGTGGAAATATTTGTTTCGTGGGACGCTTCGTGGGACAAATTTTTCCGTGGGACAACGCAACGAAATGTGGGACATTTCCAGTCAGCGTGGGACGTCTGGGCAGTTTACTACCCATAAACGTGCGTAAATTTTTCATTTGATTCAAAATTGTACAATTATTGCGAGCTTCTTTTAAATCTATAAGAAAAACCTACCACAAAAAAAAAAATAGTTTCTCCCTCCCTGTATAAAAAAATGAACAAAGATTGACGTTTAGGATACATTTTAGATTTTATTATAACCAACCAAACATATAATTTTTGCTATTTTATGAATTAAAAATTATAGTCCATATAGCGAAAAGAATTTGTCAGCAAGTTTTCATAACATATTTTGAAAATATTTACATAACTTAATTTGTTCGTGTCGCTAGAAAATATTGCTTGTCCATTATAAGACATTCACTATTATAAAATCACTGGAAATAACACAAAAAATTTAAATTACTCCCGTAATTATTTTCATTCATTTTATAAAAATTAGCACAACTATCAAGAAAACTTTAGATATGTTATAGGATTTTACATTTAGAATTGTTTTTAATTTATTGTTTTTAAAAAAGTTGTAAAGTTTGTACAATATGATATAGATAAAAAACAGGGCCAAAAAGTCAGGGTTCTCAAAATAAGTGGGGGCATGGAGGGATCAGTTTTTATTGTTTAAAATTTTTTTTTATTTTTGATCTACGGGTGTGACAAACCCGCGTACTCCAGTCCCTGCTATTGACATACGAGTTAACGTGAGATATCACATACCACTGTCAATAGCAGTGAGATATCACTAACCAAGGTGACATCTTAGGGGTGGTGGCGGATGAACTGTATTCATTCAACGGTAGCACCCACAGTCTTAGCTGTGAAATAATCATTGATGATGAGACGCTATTGCTTCCTTGAGGAAACGAGCCTTCATATAACTATGTGTGGGCTTTGATCATTAAGAAAGATGGTGCGTCAAAGGATCAAGGAATAGGCAACTGGCTGGATTATTGGCAACTACATTTTTGTTTTGTTTCAGCAAATTTTTGTAACAATTTGCTATTTACTTTTTAATTTACTTTTATTTTCTTTATTCTATCATAATGGCCTATGTCATATTTTGTCTGTGATAGGATTTTTTGTTTAGTTATCCATTCTTTAACAAAAAATATAAAAAATAAAACAAAGGAAGATTTACGTCCATCAACACCTTCGAACGTATGTTGTTGTGGGACCTTGGTCTTAAAAGTTTTTAAGTGTTATTGTAACACATATTGTACACATATTGTAATTCCTACTACACAACACATTTTATTAAAAAAAATAATTAGGTTGTGTTCTCCTGCATGTACTTACTTTTAAGTTTATATAAATTACCAATGGCCAATAACAATTGAAATTTGAATGTTAAATACTGCACTATGAACTCTCGAGCCCTATACTAATGAAATATTTTGTTTCCTCTGGCTCAGACACGAATATCTTATAAACAAAACACAATCGTTCTTCTAAAATCGGTAATGCCGCGCACCTTATAGTACGATAGAATTTTGTCAAAATACGCACCCACGGCGTTTTTGGAAGAACGATCGTGTTTTGTTTATAAAACTGATTTCATCACAAGATTAGAAGCAATTCGACCGCCTTTCATATCGGCGGCCCTCTAGTCCCTGATACAAAGAACGATAACGGTTTGAATATTGCGATGAACTGTACTTTAGTCGGGCCAAAATAATATGTAACGTAATAATTATATTATCAGATATATTTCAATTAATAGTATGCGATAAAATTGGTATATTAGTTAAGTAAATCTTCTAAAAATTAGACGAATTTACAAAATAACCGTGCATTGAAATTTTTATAGTGTATATTTCTACCACGATTGGATGGTTTTATTGAATCGATGTATTGAATTATTGATAGTTTCAGATCCTTGGGGGGGGGGCCAATGCCCCCCCCCCCCAGCCCTACCCAATTAACGCCCCTGAGAGAAACATTCCCCGTTCTACGAATTCACACAAAATAATGTCTAGAAATTTAATACAAAAATTCCCATATAACGAAAAACATTTCCATAATATAGAGTCTAACGAAAGTGGAAACATTCAACTTAAGTGAATAAATAGATGATGAACTTTCAACTTCGAAATACTCATCGCTTCAACGGCGTAATTGATAGCGTGTCTGCCTAAGAATTCGAGCAAGACACTGAAGTGGAAGGTTCGAATTCATTCGAAACACGTAAAATGAGAATTGGAGTTGTTGTCTGAGAAAATTTCAACCATACCTTTCAATTTAAAAATTTTTAATTACTTCCTAGTTTACTTGAGTTTAATTATTCTCAAAAGCCCCAATACAAATAAATGTGTATTTGTTTCTAAAAGTCACAATTGAGTGATTTTTTAATCTTTTTCACTGTTATCTTTCACTTTTCAAACCGTAGAATGGCAAAAATAATTAGCTTCTGTTGGTAAAAATGCAAATTTGATGAATTGACACCATTTCGAAGCCGCCATTTTGATTTTTTTATCAAACATATAAATTTTTAAAGATAGTACTCCTACAATCATTTTAAAATCCACAATCTATTTTTTAAAACTATTAGTTTTTGTTAGTAGCTAGCTTCCGAACGATGTTGCAAAATGTCAGGATTAACGCTTTATTTGGACGGTGCCATTTTAAATAATTACAAAACGCCACGTGTTATTGTGAAGAAGAAACTAATACAAAAACTTTGAGCCACATTACGTGCTTTTAAACCTTACCAAATTTTGGTCGCGGGGTAGCGAGAATGACGTGGATCGTCCCATATGTATTAGGTTCATTATTTCTTTGTACGTAAAAAACAATCAAGCTTGAAGGTTCTGACTTAGTACAACTTAACAACAAATGTCATAATTTGTTGTATGAAGTTTATGACTAGCAAATCTTTTGATAGGATATGAATCTTTCCTAAACTAATATTTTTGATTATGCCATTAGGTCAAATGACTTTGTGGCTCAAATTTATATATATATATATTATATCTTAAGCCAACATCTCCTATGACTTTGATTTTCAGAGCCGCAGGTCAATTGTGATCTGGGATATGTATGCAAAAATGGCATCTCCGAAAGCACTTAACCTATTGACTCCTAGTTTGATACACAGGCATTGATTAAAAATGATGGTATATGACACTGATTTTCAGATTTGCAGGTTAATTGTGATACTAGCTAGATATGAGAGTATGGAAGTTCCATCCATTTTATTATTATTATATGAGGAGGTCCACACCAAAACGTTACATTTCCATCATAAATGATTTTACACAATTTGAGAAAAGTAATAGATTACACTATTAAAGTCTTAAGCAAGCTCTATTCCACAAAGGGGAAAAACAATCCTTGTTTAAGCATAAATTAATTAGGTCAGTCATAATTTGAATATTATGATTCCAAAGACATGATAATTATATATATTTAAAAAAATGTTACGTTTTGGTGCAACCAATTGGTAATGTAGCGTTTTGGTGAGACCATTTTAGAAATGTAACTTTTTGACTATGACCTACTACTTCTATTACCATTGTAGAAAGGACGTTACTTTAAAATTATGACAAATGTCACTTTTTGATATTTTTTTTTTTTAATAAAATGTGTTGTGTAGTAGGAATTACAATATGTGTCACAATAACACATAAAAACCTTTTAAGACCAAGGTCCCACAACAACATGCGTTCAAAGGTGTTGATGGACGTAAATCTTTCTTTTCTTGTATTTTTATATTTTTTTGTTAAAGAATGGATAACTAAACAAAAAATCCTATCACTGACAAAATATGACATAGGCCAATATTTTATGATAGAATAGAGAAAATAAAAGTAAATTAAAAACTAAATAGCAAATTGTTACAAAAATTTGCTGAAACAAAACGAAAATATAGTTGCCAATAATCCAGCCGGTGCATATTTCTTGATCCTGTGACGCACTCTCTTTCTTAAAGATTAAAGCCCACACATAATTACATGAAGGCTCATTTCTTCAAGGAAGCAATAGCGTCTCATCATCAAGGACTATTTAACAGCTAAGAATGAGGGTGCCACCGTTGACTGAATACAGTTCATCCACCACCACACCTAAGATGTCACCTTGGCTAGTGAAATCTCACTGCTATTGCCAGTGGTGTGTGATATCTCACGTCAACTCGTATGTCAATAGCAGGGACTGGAGTACGCGGGGTTGTCACACCCGTAGATCAAAAATAAAAAAATAAATGTCAAAACAATAAAAACTGATCCCTCCATGCGGGAAATATGAATAGAAAAAGAGATATTACTTATTTTAAAAGAAAAACTTAAATTCTAAGAGCACATTCTTCTTCGCAACAATCACAAATTTCTACAAGCTGATCAGTTTGGAACAGTTCAATTCCAGGAGTTTGTCGCTCTCTGTCCAACAGCGTTATAAAGAATTCTAAGTCTTCAAAATCTCTCCATGTCTCACCATACTGTTTCACCAGTAAATTAGTTATGTCTCTCTTTTTCTCGTTTGAAACTGTATTCCCTACGGCAATTGTGCGATCAACGTTATTTTTTTACAATTTGTTTTGTTTGTTTTGCGAATTACTCGTTATGAAAGCTCTTCGTTAAGCGAGATTGTACTGTGTGTTTTCGGAAAAGTTAGTAACTGTACAAAGTTAATTATATTAAAATAGAGTATTTTAAAAATAATTATTTATGGGCTTAAAACTAAAATAAAAATATTTCCGTGTTGTTGTTACAGATAAAGGCAAAGTATGTAAAAATATGGTACAAAATATTACGATTTGTTGTGACTAATGCCCGATTTCTTCATAATTTAACTAACTCGAGATTAACTAACTTGAGATTAAATTTAACCGGCTGTTAAACTTAAATCGGTTTTCTTCATTCAAGTAGACGTTTATCAAATCTATGGTTAGTAAATCCAAATTTAAGCGACGACAACGCTGAAAAATGGCGCTAATATGCGATGAATATTTGTACTAATGTACGTTTTTTTAATCATTTGAAAAATTCCATAATATAAAAAAAATTTTTGATGAGTTTTTCAATTATGGTTTGTATTGTATAATTTAAGATTTAGAAGTCCATTTTAATTTTTGCAATCAGAAGCCCATGTTAAAAAGGACTTCTGATTCTGTTTGTATATAACAATTTTTGATATCAGATTTTTAAATTATTACATATACTTATAAATTATTTTCATGAATTTTCTCTAATTTATGTAGAAAAATTATTATTTGTTGTTTTAATAATTATTATAGTTTTCCTATACATTATATGTATAATAAAATTAAAATATTAAAATTGAAAACGAAACTTTCTTCTTTAATGTTTAAATAATTTGTTTAAATAATATTAATAATATTGTTTAAATAATAATAATAATAATAATCTTTATATTTTTAAATTTGAACGTTGTTTAACGCTCCTTTCTAAACAAGCCACCACCAAACACGAGCGTCATGGTAGAAATAACCGCAGTTTAAAATTTAACTGGTGATCAAATGACTAGTTAAATTTAACCTTCGGTTAAATTTAACTCGAGATTTTTCGGTGCGAAGAAATCCAATTATGTAATTAAACTTGGGTTAAACTCGAGTTAGATTTAACCCAGGTTTAACTTTGTGTGAAGAAATTGGGCATAAGAGCATGTAATATTAGCTAATGTAAAGTAAAAATGTTACCTTTTGGTGCAACTCGTCGATGTCATAGCGGTATTTTATGAAATTTAACGAATTTTGTTGCAATTTCAGTCGAATTTTCGATGTAATTCAGTATTTGGAACCGATCTACATTCATAACTTTTTTTCTAAGAAAATTGGAAATGTTACGTTTTGGTTTCATTGCTCTGGTTTACACGATTTAAATTATTATCATTCAGCCCTATTCTGAAATACTAAGTATCGAACGCGTACGGTTTTTTTAATAAATTTTATTCGATACTTTAAAATCGGTATTCTTGAAAACTCATATTAAATTTAATTTCAACGCATAAGAAAGTCTTCGATGATTCGTATTCTAGAAAACTAAGTATCGAATAATTTTGTTTTTTCTACTCACTTCATACATTGTAAAGTTGAATTAAATTTAATAAGAATTCTTAAGAAAAATAAGCAAACTTAAATGAAGAAGATGCATTATTATTGGTTTTTAGCTATTGTATTGTATTTTAGTCTAATTATTTCTAATCTTTATGGCGTCAAACATCATAAAATAAAAATAAACTATTTCATTTCTTTGATACTGAAAGAAGGACATGGGTTTTTCCAAAAATATGTTTCTTAACAAAACAATAGAATCCTTTTAATTTGTTTTGTTCTTTTAATAAACAATTGCTATAATCAGTTCTGTCTTTAAATTTCACCTAATTAACATAATTTTTTTGAATAATTATCAATCTAGTAAAAATAGATTTATCGTATTAGATATTTAATTTAATGCTTTGTTTCAATTTAAGTTTTTGTTGAAGTAAATAAACACTCACACTTAATGGCAAGATTACTTTATCTTAGGCCCCGGCCAATTTTTTTTTATTTTTTTTAAGGGCACTTTTATAAGCATATTACAAAAAAAATTTTTTGAAAATCAGTCCCGGGGACCAAGATATAGGCCTTTGAAAAAAAAAATATCGTATAAAAGTACCCTTTTTTTTACCGAATTTTGCAATCCAAATGACGTTTAATGTTATTTTTGATATATAATTTTAAAGAATCAACATGAATAACTTAAAAAAAAATAATTATAACCTTAGGGGCCCACGTTATGACCATTTGAGGCAAGATTACTTTAACTTAGGCGCGAGTGGATTTTTTTTATTATTTTTATCGTAAATTAAAAAAAATTTTGTAAAAGGGACAGTTTTGATCGTTTATCTTCTAAGTACATAGGAAATGAAGCAAAAATAAGTAAAAAATAAAAATTTTTTGTCAAAACCAGTGCAATTTTGTATGGATTTTGCTTTTTTCAAAGGCCTGTATCTTGGACCCCGGGGCTCCGATACAACTCGTTTTGGTTTTATTCGCTTCAGTGAGTGATTCTCTATCAAATAAAAAAAAAATTTTTTGGGGCCTAAGAAAAAGTAATATCCCCCACTTAATTAATATAGTTTTTATCGAAATATAAATAAATAATTCTTTGATTAGAACTGATTAGAAATAAATAACAGATGACAAAATACTTTAACAGTTTTCAGAAATCAAAAGATTTTTGACAGTTTCTTTTTTGTATAAGATTTCTGACATTTCAATTTCTTTTCTGTGCGTTATTTTTTGTTTTTGATGCGTCAAAAATTGTTCGATACGAAGTATTTCAGAATACCAATTATTTTTAGTATCGAATCGAACGCGTTGAGTTTAATTCAAATACTTAGTATTTCAGAATAGGGCTGATTATTTCGTTCTTTTGTTATTCGTTTAACGAATAACAAAACTGTTATCTTTTGTCTCGTTATAGTAAATATCAAACTAAGTTAAAAATAGGAATAAGAATAAGGTAGTATTCCAATGACGTCGTTAAGCCTTATATATTGATGCCTCGTTCAAGTAAATATGTGAGTTAATAAGACCGCTATCTGATGTTGGATATTGACTTGTAAGTCACAAAATGACATTGTATCGTGGTTGTATAGACTAGCTTGTGTTACTTGGGACTATTTGCTTGTTCTTATGTACGTTTAAAAGCGTTCTTCAAAATTTTGTGCTTGCCAACAAGTATACACATTACAACTTCTCGTTGTTGGTCGTCGTATGTGGCCGTTTTTTTTTCAAACCGAGTATAGAACGTGAATGCCAGAATGGATTAAATGAAAAATTACATTTTAAAAATAGAACTAGGCCAATAAAACAAACTAAGTCTGGAAAACAAATAAAAATTTACCTTGGCCTAAACAAGGACCAGGTTTATTTCGAGCATTCTGGAAGTGGGATATATTGAAGGGGCATATATTAGATATGATCAATGGCTAAATATGCTTATATAATGTTCCACTAATCACTATCCCACTATAGGCACTCAAAAACTCAATCAACAGATTCGTTTTAAGATCTCTTAATTTAAAAATGACAAAACTTAAGAAAAATATTAAAACCATGTGGCCATATATTAACAAAGTCAGAAACTATTTATGAAGACCCAAATACGTCCTATGGTGTTTATTAAAAAACGGTGTTCTAATCTCTGTTACGTAAATACTCCAACAGTCAGAAAATCACTTCCAGAAACCCAAGATGGATCCAGCATATCTTGATACTATTCAGTACAAAAGAGATTGCTTTCTTAAATATCTACAAGAACAAAAGGACAGGTTCAAAAACCAGAACTATAAAAAAAAGGCAAGACACGCCATTACAAAGTTATGTAGACGAACAAAGAGGGAACGCTGGAAGAGAAAGTGTGAGCCGTGAGAAGAATGAACGCTTTAAAAAATTATATAAATTAAGTCAGAAATTATCAATGATTAGCAGTCACTTATATCTACAATTGTAAGCAGTTACTTACATCATACAGTTTTCACATCCAATGCTGGTATTCTTCGAAAACTCTGCACTTTCAATTGTGGAGGTCCACATCAAAACGCTACATTTCCATTTTCTTTAAAAAATAAATTGTGTACTTAGATCGGCTCCAATTTCTGAATTCGATCGAAAACTCAAAAATTTATCTGTGCTTAAATTAGAAGTGTTTTCCCCCTCTGTAGAATAGAGCTTGCTTTAGACATAATGTAATCAGTGTAATGACATAATCAAATTTTCAAAATGGAAAAATGTAATGGAAAAATGTAATAATGGAAATGTAGCGTTTTGGTATGGACCTCCTCAATTATCTTGTATTTGATTTCTTCTATACGTAATATGGTGTATTTGTTCTCGATCATCTCGATGCATGTATGCAACAATAAAATGTCTATACTCCGTTCAGAGAGAGGCGATACGATTTTATGATAAAAACTTACTAGCTCATCAGTTTGATTTAATTAACACTGAAAAAAAGTTGCTAAATTGCCAATATATTACAAATCCAGCTTGGAGAACTCTTTCTTTAAAGTGATTCATATTCTCCTTTCAATCGAGAAACCAATGATATCCTATATCCGCTCACCGTCTTCCTCTGTTTTTTACTATCGATTCATCTCTCAGAAATTCAAAGTGAATATCAATTGTCATTAAACATAATTATTATAATTATTTTATCTTCATACCTAATTAGCCGAATTAATTATCTTATCTCATACCAATTATTTTATCTTCATTTCTCTCACGTTGCCAAATCACTTCCAATTTTAGTAGACATAATTCCCTCGTGTATTTAAAGAGTCTATATATTAATATTTCATATATGCTGAACATTTTGAACATTATTGGCAACCATAAGTAATTTTGTAACTGATTATGTATACACATCAAAGGCGGTAGTGGTGCTTTTTAATGATTTACATAAGAACATTTGTTCAGCAAAACTCTTACGTGATTGGTTGTAATGAGCGGCTGTTCTAGGTCAGTATTAACACAAGCAATCCAAAAACCTGAGGACCCGCGCACTATGAGTTGGTTCCAACCCGTCGCAGTTTGTGGGTTCGACAAATTGCATCATCAGCTCACTACAAATGCTAAAATACACGCAATAAATTTTAAAAGGGGACTCAAAAGGGGACTCATCAAATATAATTTTTAAATTTCTATAAGAAAAAAACAAAGAAAAAATTTCACTCACCTCTGATTGTTCAGGGTCCCATTCTTCATACTAAATTCAATCTAACCATCAATAATTAAATTAAACAGAAGTCCGTTGAATGAGGTCATGCAAATACCGAAAGAACAAATTGTCGTCAAAAAAAAAAAACTGTCATAAAATATTACGACACCTTCAATATTTTCTTTTCAGTTAATGATAAGGTTATGAGTTTGAATCCCAACCGAAACACACATAAAGAGAAAAATGTAGTTTTAATTTAATAAACTGTTAGGTTTATACAGAGAAACCCAAAACTGATTTCGAATTGAAAAAAATTCAAAGGGTTCATAAAGTTACTTGAGTTTAATTGCTCACAAAAATCCCCCAGAAAATTTAAATTCCCATAAAATCGTCTAATATGCCTGCATAAATGACAGTAATTGAAGTGGAAACAATCAGTAACGACACAGTCAGACACTGAGCTTACATTAAGTGGAAACAGTCAGTAGCGACTATATACACTTGTGATTTAGGATGTTGACTAGAATAGAAATATTTCCCATTCTATGAATTTATACAAAGTAATGTTTAGAAATTCAATGCAAAAATTCCCATATAATATAAAAAAGTATCTTTGAAAATAGGCTCCAAAAACCATAAGCACTCGAGCGTTTTATCGCTAAGCCAATTTCGAACTTATAAAAACCACCAGCTGAAAAAGCTAAAACCACCAACTGAAGATACCAATCTTGTTGACTTTGTTGTAAGTAAATAATCATAAACTTTTTAAAGGTGATCACCTTTGGATTCTCCGCCTTCAAAGGAGGACATTTTCTTTTGTAATATGGAAACTAAGCTCTTTTGTTAGGCTGGAATTTTTTTTTTTTGCGATATTATGATATTTAACTATTATTTATAATTCAAAATGAGTTAGTATTATTAAAAGTTTGAAAAAATTTCCGAAATCCCGAAAACTTCGAAGGTTAATCCCTGGGATTTCGGGATCAAAAAATGAAACGGGATCCCGAGATTTTGGGATCCGGGATCCTGGGATTGCTTAATTAAATAGTTATATATTATGGGATTTTGGAATCTGAGATCCTGTGATTGCCATCTCTAATTAAATAGTTATATTTAATGAAAAATAAATTTATTTATAAATAAAATATTACAAATATAAGTTAATAAATAGTTAGTTTGAATAATCTACAATTATTTAGCCCGCGTTGTTTAGTTCTAATACATAGTTTTTACTAATTTTTTATTTTATCTATTTCTTAATTAAAAAAACTAAAACACGAAGTAAAAATAAAAGAAATAACTGTAAAGAATATCTACAATGTTCCCACCAATACGTTTCAATATAAATAAGAAAAATAAAATAAAAAAACAAATATCCAATAGAAAAAAATTGAACAAAATAATTGAAGGTCTATTTTTTCACTTTTTGACACAGCATTTCTTAATAGTAGATTCTTGTATGAGCTTAAAATGAAGGCAATTCTTCACGAGGATGAAGTTTCCTGAAACGAGCGTAGCGAGTGGAGGGAATCATCCGAGTGAAGAATTGCCATCATCCTAAGCGAATACAAGATGCTATTTTATCCACGACTGTAAAATATTTCGTTTAATTTCCATTTTAAATATTTAATAAACTATAGAGCTGTTAAAGAATTTTAATCAAATTCACTAGTTGTGGAATGAATACAATTACAATGGAAGACATACGCATGGAAAGCATATATTCTTTATAAGTCGTGGATAAAATATATTCTTCAATTATATAGTACGGTTTAACTGTAGGTCTGGGGCTCTATTCCTGAACATATATTTGTCAATCTATAACATTGTCAATTTCACCAAAACGCCTATCAACTTTGTACAAAAATGGTCTTCCATAACACAAATTTATGTATTCTTAGACACAAACCTTAGTTAGAAAATTAAAACAGATTATTACAAAATTATAACAGATTTTTGGTACCAAATTCGAAATAAAAGAATCAAAGATGTCGTTATAAGCAACTTTTTTGACTACTAATTTTTTTAATCTTTAAACATGCAAAATAAAATAAATATATATTTAATAAATAAATATGTTTTAATAATATATATATTTAAAAATATGATTATGTAATATTATTAAAGATTTATTTTTGCATTATAAATTAATTTTTACGCCAACCCATGAAATTTGTATAAAAAAGTCAACATACAAATCATAAAACAAAATTGTGATTTTGAGAGTAACTATATTGTTCTTGTCAGATTCACAATATTGTGTAGACAAGTGTTATCAATTTTTAATTTATATTAAAATGTCTCGCAAAGTGCCGACAGTCAACTCAATGAATTTATATTGCGTTGAATTTTCACCAAATTGGTGTTACATAATACGAAATTAACAATTTTGTGTAAATTTACAATATTGTGATGACATTTATGTGCTCGGGAATAAGGCCCCTGTAGCATGTCTTACAAGTTACAACATAATAATTGCTACTAATTTAAAAAATTTATTATTTACCATTGCAAAACTATATGAAATTACACCAGTTATGCGATATAATCTGTTTTTTTTTTTTTGTTTATTGAGATCACATAAAACTTGATGCATCTTATCGGTATTTCTTTGATCATCAACCTTCCAACTAATTAACGTCTCTCTAAGTTCGATTTTTCTTTAAATCAAATATACAAACTTATCGAAGAGCTACTGAAAGAGCCATAGGAGTGGCTATATCCAATTGCTAGCTGGCAATGTAAGATAATTATAGTCTGTGAACCATATACCCAACAAGAATTTTAATACTTACAATTTACTAATTACACATGATTTTAAATCTTTTTCATTTTTCTTTTTTGTTTTATTTTTATTTTCCTATTTAGAAATATTTTTTTATTGTTTTTGCTTTTTTGGCATTCATGCCATGTTTGCGTTACCAAGTAAATCAGCTTCGGATATTCAGCACGGTCATGCGCGACAGGGGCATAATTACCATGCTAGCTGTTTTTTTAAGGTTGTTCATTACGTCCGTCTCCCATTCTTGCTTAGTGGTCTCCACTTCCTGGAGTACTAACGTACATTTTTTTTTAATCTTTCTAGACTGGGAATCGGCTCGTAGAGCATGCCCAAACCAAGCAATCCTAGTGGAACGGATAAAACCTATTATATCGGAATCAAGCTATCATACCCTCAAGAAAGTCTCTGATATCAATGTTATATCGGGTTCTATACTCCATCATCGGTTTTAGTGGAATAAAAATGTGGCGTAGGATGTGAACTTGACTTTGACGTTATTTGAGCCATACGGGGATCCAACGAGAGGTATAATTGAGTAGAAAGTTCCGTTACATGCAGCGACTCACGCTTTTATATCTGTAAGTATGCTGTTGTTTGAGTCAAGCATTGGTCCTTAATTTATTTGTAAATAATTTGCTAGTCAATTTGTCTAGCATCACTCTCAAGCGACTTGAAAGTCTCACTCGTTGCAACTTCATTTCGGCCGAGTTTAATAAGATCATCTACGTAAGCGATCAACTGTCTTGACTTTATTGACAAGATATTGTTGTTATTTGTTAGTTTCTTTTAATGGCACACATATTCCAAGTCTAAGTTAAAGAGTATAGGCGAGATAGCATAACCTTGCCTTAAAACAGAGTGGACTTTGTTAAACATTGATATTTCGTTCTTCAACTCGTACACAAGCTTCAGAGTTCTGTACTTTCATTTTGCATGGTGATACCAGTTTACCAGGAATTTCTTTTGATCCCATAGAGCTTCTTGTTTGAAGGAGTCGTAGGCCTGCCTAAAATCACTAAAAAGTTATAAAAATCACTTATAGCAAAAACAACAAAATTCAGTTTTCAAAAAAAAAATTTTACGTACCAACGAAAATTTACTGCATCCTTTATTTTTTATTCCGTTGTCAAAACAAAATAAATCTGTTTTCCAAAACCAATCCTGATCGTCTGCTACGAATTCTATACTTTTACAAGTATATATTCGAATAATTAACGAAAAAAAAACAAAATGGAAGACAAGAACCATTGAACTCATTGTTCCATTATGGAATAGAATGAACAATAAGAGTTTACATCGACAGCATCTGATCGGCAAAATTAAGATTTTAACGCAGATACTAGAAAGTGTTTCATGGACAACCGCTTCCTAACATTGTTTTACTCAAATGTATCACAATGATGGGTAGGGCTTTTATGGCCCGGGTTCCACAAAAACATGTGTTCTGAGGTGGTGATGAAAACAAATCTTTTTTATTGTTTTTATATATATTTTAAGAATAGAACAATTAGAAACAACAAGTCCTATCACATATTATGAAATATGACATAGTCAAATTTATTCTACCATTTTATCGTAGCATCGAGAAAAAAAAATAAGAAATTACAAGCTAATTATAGTTTTAAAAATTGCCAGGAAATAATATGAAATAGTTTTAAGAATTAAAACATTTTTAAACTATTAAACGAGTACACAGCATTTTGCATTACTTGATACTCATTTTTGTTCTTCAAACAATAAAGTAAATTTAACACCCTAGAGCGCTCGTTTCTTCGAACAAGCCATAACGTGCTATCATCACGGAATATAACAAAGGCATACGGCTTTAATTTATAAATTATTATAATCTAAGTACTAGCCATGCCTAACTTTTAATAGAAGAAAGGTAAATAGTAGTAGCTTTTATCTCTCGATAAGTTTATTTTTTAATTTCTCTGTGTGCATGACCCCTCGTTCAATAAAATGGCTATAGCTCTTCAGAAAGTTTTTTTTTTATTGGTGGGGTCTTGAAGCTGAATTAAAAAGCTAGCTAGTTCAAATAGCACTGCACTACCTAGAGGTCTATTGTGCTTAACTCTGATGTTGTTATACTGCAGATAACGTCTGCGTCACCTGATAATATGCAATGTAGTCGAGTCCGGACCCTTAACATAGTTAATGAAAGCTGGATTGGGCTAGTTTTTTCTAGTATAGGAAGTGCTAGTCTCCTTAGACCGAGCTTAAAATATCTGCGCATTGCAAGTTTAGAGCAGTTTCAGATAATGTGCTCCATGGTTTCTGCCTCCGACTTGCAGAATCTGCAGAATATTCCGTCGCCTCCTGAAGAATTTAACGGTCTGAATGATTTAATTGCCCAAGTCTTTCTGTTGGGGGTGTAAATTCTGTTGGCTTGTTGGTTTGAACTTTCCTTGTTTCAGGATCCAACGAACCAGAGTTGATATACATATGTTCCCCTTCTGAGCTAACATATGTAGAGCCCAAGCAGTAGGTCTGTTTTAGTGTTTCTGCAGTCTTACAACAGGTGGTAGTGCAAGTGCCGTCCAGCCTGCAGATTGAACCCAGAGGGTTTGTATGATGAGACGCCAGCAGTTGTTGGAGTGGAGTTGAAGCCGGTAGACTGTCAATCGTTCCGAAGAGGCCAGAGCACTCTCCAACTAACCCTTTTCGACCGTCCTTTGTTAAAAAGCTTGCAAAATTTATTCCTCTTTGTCTCCAGATTGCCATTCCACCAAATCATATCTCTGGTCCTTTTGAGTTTGGCAATTGAAGAATTGCGGTGGTATGCTATAGTGATAGTGATCTTGCAGGTGGTTTGTCGCATAGTCAAGCTCCATTGTGGAGTTGATCCTGCCACAATCGCCTACATTATCCCGAAAATGTACTTTAAAGAGTTTTTTTTTTTGGATTTTTGAGATCAATTAAACTCAAGTAAGTAAAGAAGTAACTGGAATTTTTTCAATTCAAAGGTATGGTTTGAAGTTTCTTAGAAAAAAACTTCAATCCACATTTTTCGTGTTTCGGATGGGATTTTAAGGTACTTTAAAGAGATTCCAATTAGTCTGCCTAGGGATAGTACTTTTCGGTTTCCAAAAAAGGATAATACTCTCCAGTCGGTGGCCTTTGTTGAAGCATATGTATGCGTAGTCTGACAAAGAAGCTACGTCCCAGATATGCCAGTTACTGATAAAATTCTTGGTGTAGTTGTTGCTCAGAATAAGGTCTAGATCCACGTTTCTGATTGTGTTTCTAAAGGGGATTTGTTATGTTTGTTAGCTTTAATGTTATATGTATATAGGTATTGGAGCAGAGACTCACCTTTTGTATTGATGTTACTACTTCTCCACACGTTGTGATGAGCATTAGCGTCGCACGCAATTATTAGGTTGTAGTATTTGTCCTTGTAATTCCGAATTAGTTTGTTTAAATTATCAGGTGTTTTTTCCTCCTCGTCTCCTGGAAAGTATGTTGATGCTAAAATGAGCTTGCGAACTTTGATATGGGGAACATGGATTTAAATCTTCTGTTAGATCTCTGCAAATAAATTCTGTTAAGGTAAATAATTTTAGGCGTTTCTTGAAGAGAACCGCAGTTCTGGGTCCCTCCTGGCCTGTAATGTATATCAGCTGTATGTTTTTGTTGATCGATGAACCTTTTATTCCTGGTTAAATAAAATGTCGTGAGCATCCAGTTGGATAAAGCGGTGCAAATTATCTGAGACTGTTGCTGATCTGTGCGTGTTAACTTGAACGCAACTTACTTTTGGTATTTTTTGTTCTCTTTCAGACGGCTATGGTGGTCCAGGCCGGCCTTCAGTCAGTGGATGCCACGTGGGTGTTTTGCTCTGATTCAAACGAATTTGGTTGTCGATGTTTGCAGGTTAGTAGACCTGCGAGCTAGAATCTCTTCTTGCAGAAACTGATGTGGACGATACTTCACTTGCGGCCGAAATCGTACTAACAGTTTCTGATCCATTTTCGGCAGAACTGGGTACTATTTCTTCCGGTATCGCAATTGTAGACTGGTTTGGCTTCTTGAACTATGCGAGTCTTGCATGAATCGCAACGGTCATCCAGTTTAACCTAAATTTGGAAATTTTAAGATGTTTCTTGGATGCTGGGTCAGGAATGAACACTAGCATCGCGAGATCCTTCAAGATGGTCCATGATCTCGTTCTAAAATCCAGATTTCGGTCCTTAGCATCGAGTCGCGTTAGAATCTTCTCTGTTGGTTCTTTGGCGTAGTCTGAAAGGTAAACTATGAACCTATGAGGTCGAGGTAACTCGTCCTCTTTTAACTTACTTGCCTGTACCTTTCCGATCATTATTCTCGGTACTGCATTTGCAACCCACTGCGGCGATGCATTATCGGCACAGTTTGTTTTGTAGCAGGTTTCGAAATGAAGTCTAAAAATCTCGAATTCTCGCTCTACTACCAAATCCATGAGTTGTTATTTTTATCTCGCTGAGTTGAGGGTGGTTGGAAAGTCTGCAGCAGCGATGTACACTTTGATGCGCTTGGCAACATCGCTGAATGTTGGAGGTATAATTGTACTCGCAACATTACTTGCATTGTTCTCTACCCAATGCTGTGGTCGGTCGCTGGCAGACGATTTTTGCCGTTGGGAACCTGGTATTGCTGCTGTGAAAAGTCTTGCAATGCCACGGATATGACTCTCTTGCTACTATTGGTCCCAGTGTCTTTACTTCTATCTACTACCTTCAAAGCTAGCTTCTGAGGTATCTCACCTTTATACAAAGGAGCATGATCAAAGGATTTGGGCAGGGCAAAGATCTGTATAGTTTCCTCTTTATAGAGGAATTTATTTATTAGTGCTTTCTTGTGCTATCTGTTTGTGTCAATAATGTAGTGGTTCTGACTGTCGGGTTGAGGGAGATCCTGTTCCAGGTCACTTAATTCGACTATATTTGACACGTGATACAGCTACCTTTCGGTGTATATCGAGCGTGATGGTTACTGCTGACATGTCAAGTTTGCTGTCGGATTCTGAGTCACATGCGGTTTCAATTGCCGACTGCAGAGCGGAATCAGAATCGTTTGTAAACTGATGATTATCCTCTTCCAACTGCAGATTTGACGAGCCAGAGCACTCTCTTGTGGTTATGGTTGGTCATTTCTGACAAAACCTTAAAACTTGGTGAGATAGGTTAACTATCGCTGACATTAATTCTTACGTTGCCGGAATGAAGATGTGCTGATAAATCAGGCACGATCTTCGAATCCAGTGAACACGAGTTTGCATTTAATGGGTTTGTTGGTGCGTTTAGAGAAGCATCGGTCTCGTCTTTATTTTTAAGTAAATAGCTATCCATGTAGTGGTTGAATGAAAATAGGGAGTAAAAAAGTTGCGCCACAACAGAGCCCTGTGCTGTGGTAAGTCTATTTTGAAATTAGAGGACGCCCGGTATCCAGAGAAAGTTAGTTTAGTAGTCAAATATAAATTAATTTTTACCGAGAAGCTTGAAAGCAAATTATTGACAACGGCTTAAAGATTGCTTTTAATCTCCATACCGAATATATCCGTTCCGTTTACTTTGAATCTGAATTGTTTTATTTTGTTTTTGTAAAACATAAAAATACGACCATTCCATTATGTAGTATTCAAAAAAAATTATTTCGTTTATATTTACATTTTTTTGTGGCTTTAGAGGTTATGTTACACTTATATATTTATTGTTCCTACTTGTTACACTTGAATATTTATAGGATTGTGGAAATATGATAATAAATCATATACACAACTTGCGTGTATACACAACTCGCAAATCTTATATTTTTTTGTTTATTTTACTCTCTGAGAAACCGAATTTGCAAATTTTCAAAATATACTTTGACAATAAATACATAACTTAAATATTTCTTCTAGATAGAATGTGTTGCTTGTCTTCTAAAAAAATATTTGACTTAAATAATTACTGGAAATAACTCATTTAAATTACTATCGTAATATTGAGAACATTGAATATTTTGTGCTATTTTAATTAAGAATTGTTTTTAATTTATAATTTAATAAAAATGTTTGTGGTAGTAAATATAAATATTGAAAAACAAATCAAAATGAAGAAATTGAATTTGAGAGATATACTATGCCTGAAGCTGCCCATAAAATTACAAAAGATAGTAGATAATAATGTCACATATGTACTTGAATAAAATTGATTTTTAATGAAAAAATATTTGCTTTAAAAAATTAAACAAAAAACGGGGGATACTTTTTATATAACCTAATATAAAAAAATAGATCGCCAAGAAAACACCGTCACACAAAAAAATCCAAAAAATTAAAAATGATACATCAATTTCTAAAGAAAAATTTGTTTTTACAAATAATTGAAAAACATTCAAAATATTTTTAAAAATTTTAACTAAATAGTAAATATTATTCTTTTGCGTTATTTCAACATTCTTTTAAATTATGTTTGTTCCTTTGAAATTGATATTAAAGTTAAACAAAAGTAATATTAATTGATCATTAAATTAAAATTACTACGTTTGAATTATATACACAAAAATAGATCTCTAATATATCATACAACAAACGTATTAAATGATATATTTCCGACCAAATATGTATTTCATTTCCTTTACCATAACAAAATAACGTGAAAAGGAAAAACTGAGTCGAAAATTCAATTCAACGTAAGCTTTTAATTTGACATGCAAACGATCAAAAAGAAAAACGTCAAATTTTTATTTTTGGAAAATTTTCAAATTATTTTTCGCTTTTATACCAAAAATTATGAAGTTGAAATGATTTATGGTTTCATTATACCTTTTTTTATGATCTATATATAAATTTAATAGATCAGTGCATTAAAGTAATTCAATTAATCTTCATTATCTCAATCGCTTATGTTTTCCTCCAAATTTTTCAATCGAAATCGTTCGTTGGCTGGCGAGTGGCGACTATATTCTATAAATCCCACCGTTCAAAATTATTGGAGATGTCAAAAAGTTATATTTAAATAAAAAAGTAAACCACAAAGAAAACAAAACAATCAATTGATCTTAAGCGTGACTGTTTAAGATAAAAAATATTTATGCGAAATAAATAACAAATATTGACTTGTGACATATGTTGTACCCGTTGATGTGTTGTGTAGTGGGGACCACAATATACGTCACAAAAAAAACTTTTAAGATTAAGGTTTTAAAAATGTCAAATCATCAAAAATTATCAAGGAATATTCCATACCTTAGATTGAGAATCCGTCAGTACTCCTAGGATATCATCTTGGCTGGTGCCATCTGACGTCTATTGCCAGTGGTGCGTGATATCTCATTTTAACTCATATGTTAATAACAAGAGTACGCAGAGTTGTCACACATGTAGACCAACCATTAAAAAAAATTACAAATCTACTAAAACTGAGCCCTTCGTGTGTGGGAAAACTGTTACGAGTATAGGTTACAACTCAATATTTCTAAACATTATTATATTATACGTATTAATTGTTTTGAAAAGATTTTTGTTGGCGTAAAAATTGTTTTGTTTTCGTTGATTTAATTTGATTACATTAAAATTAATTTTCTTTGGCGTCAGCTAATAATCTTTTCAGAATATCTTAAAAATCCACTGCAGTTTTTTATGTCAAAAACAATCTATTTTTGGAGATTTCCTGTTTCTTGATCAAAAATTTATAAAGATAATTAATTGATTTTGATGTATGTATGATGAATGTCATTTTACTTTTCATTTTCGTTGCCAAGAAATTTTAATATTTATACTTTCGACATTGTATCGAAATTATAAATTTTTGTTTGTTCTGATACGAACGAATGAGATCACTTCTAATGAAATGAAATAATTGAGCGTGGTAAAAAAAATCTATTTCTAAAATTCATCCATCAGAGAAAAAACCGTCAATTTTGTAATTTTTTTCTTTTTATGAAACGATGGCGCCTGTAATTGCTTTTGTTGTACAACAAGTGGATTTAAAACAAAAAAAAATTTGAACTAATTTTTTATAAAATTGTTTTAGTTTTAAGAAATCGTTTCGTTTTTTCAAATTTTTGGATTAAAATTTTTTATAACAGAATAAATAGTGGTTTTACATTATCGGGAAGAAAACAAAAGATATTAAGTTTTTAACACACTGTTACAAGTTTACTTTTGATGTCAATATGTACACTGATGCCGAAAATATTACTTTCGACTCCAGATATAATATGAAACATGTAAATCAATGTTTGAAATATTACAATTTTTTTAATTCTTTAACTACCGGTTGAGTACGGCAACAAAATTCTAAAGGGTGTCCCAAAATCAAAGCTAGATTTGAATTAAATAGGAAATACAGTTTAAAGTCTTTAAAGCTATGTAGTTTTTGAATCATAAAGTACAAAGGATAGAATAGAGCTATTTATGCAATAACATAACTCATCGGGCAAATGGCCTTAATGGCTTTGCTAGCGCATACGCATTCTTATGTTGTATCGTGTAACGCTCCATTTTGCTAACCCTAAACTCTCAGTTGTTAAATTGTTTTTTTTTCAGGGTTGCCAACAATTTACTGCACAAGTATTTTTCTACAGACTCAAAAAATTCAAAGCTGATCGTAAAGACTTGCACCAAAATTATTTCCAAATATAATCTCAAACAAAATTTTTATTTACTAAAATTTCTTCTGAAAAACTTCTTTGTATGTGATTTTTTCATTAGTTTAATTTCACTTTGTATTGCTACTGTATTTTACTTTTTATTTTTGATTAGCATTCACTGAATGCTAAATACAAATTGTCTAACATTCCTCTGTTGCGAATTTGATGAACATTTGATTGAAGGCGGAGATTTGAATGCCAATGAACTGATAAGTTTTTGAGAGTTATAAAACAAATTTGGGACGGGAGGAAGTCTTAAGTGAAGCTTTTTATTTTAAGGTTCAATTATTTCACCTGACAAACATTGTATATTTACATGATCTGATCATACAATCTGAGCAAGCGATAGCTGGTAATCTGATGATCTGATAATCTGATGGTCTGATGATCTGATGATCTGATGATCTGATGATCTGATGATCTGATGATCTGATGATCTGATGATCTGATGATCTGATGATCTGATGATCTGATGATCTGATGATCTGATGATCTGATGATCTGATGGTCTGATGATCTGATGATCTGATGATCTGATGATCTGATGATCTGATGATCTGATGATCTGATGATCTGATGATCTGATGATCTGATGATCTGATGATCTGATGATCTGATGATCTGATGATCTGATGATCTGATGATCTGATGATCTGATGATCTGATGATCTGATGATCTGATGATCTGATGATCTGATGATCTGATGATCTGATGATCCGATGATCTTATGATCTGATCATCTGATGATCTGATGATCCGATGGTCTGATGATCTGATTAACTGATAATCAGAGCCATATGATCTGATGAATTGAACACATTGTTTCCAAAAAGTATACCTTGGCCGTAGGGTTGGACCAGAAGCATTGAGGACATGACTCGAAACTCTCAAACCATTTCAGACCAACTAGCGTTTATGATCATATTACATCACAGTTCAATAAGGTTCTTTTTACAAAAAACAAACACCTTTGCATTGCCACTGAAATTAAAAACAAACATTTTAAAAATAAACGTTCAAAATTAATTTAATTTTTTAAAAATAACGAAATTTAATAAATAAATCAAAATTACGCTTTCAATTGTGAAGCCACTCAAAATTTGTATAATTTCATCTTATTAGCTTATCATTAGCTTATTTTTAATGAGAGTTTTTTTCTATTTACGTATTTACAGGAGCACCTCCACAATGGAATGGAATATTATTTGCCACAAAATTAAGACCTGTTTGTCCACAAAATTTACCAGTATTAGACAATTCAAACAATCGATTTTCTAATGGACGTTTTGAACAATTAAAACGAATTTTACCGTTTTTAAAAGACGAATCTGAAGATTGTTTGTATTTAAATTTATATGTACCTAGTTTAGGTGAGTGTAGTTAAATAAACACTAAACCAATATTTATTTAGTTTTTACCTAATTTCAGAGAGTTTACGAGTACAAGCTAAATTTCCGGTTATTATATATATTCATGGTGAATCATATGAATGGAATAGCGGAAATGCTTATGACGGATCAGTATTAGCAAGCTATGGACATGTGATTGTTGTAACAATAAATTATCGATTGGGTGTTTTAGGTTTTATGCAACCTGACATAAATGGTAATTCTGTAGCCAATTTTGGATTATTAGATCAAATTGCAGCTTTACAGTGGGTTAAAGAAAATATTGCATCATTTGGTGGTGATAGCCGATCTGTAACAATAATGGGACATGGAACTGGTGCCGCTTGTGTTAATTTATTAATGATATCACCAGTTGCACGTGGACTTTTTCATCGTGCTATTTTAATGTCAGGCTCAGCTTTATCCGATTGGGCAACATCAATGCAAACCGGTGCTACAACTATGTCAATTGCAAATAACTTAGACTGTCCGGCAATCGATGATGCAATGTCTGATTGTTTACGGCAAAAAAGTTATCCGGATATTTTAAGAGCGAAACCAAAAGTTCCACAATACTCCACACCATTTGGTCCGGTTGTTGGAAATACAGTTCTACCGACAACACCACATAATCGCATGGGACAAGATCATGATACGTTCGGGTTATATGACCTATTGTTTGGGGTAACAGAAATCGAATCTTATCATATATTAAATAAAATTGGTTTAGTTAATGGTTTGTTGGAGAATGAACGGAATGATAATCTGAGATTTTACATGCAAAACCGTTTTGAAGTTCGACCAGATCTCGCACTGGCTTACACGTTACACGAGTATACAGATTCTTATGTTGATCCAAATAAAGCAGCTGCGGAAGAACATCGTGATACTTTTTTAGAAATATTATCAGATGCCCGAGTTGTTGCACCTTTAGTACAAACAGGAGTTTATCATTCAAAGATAAATCCAAGAAATTTTATGTATGTTTTTGGACATAACAGTCATTACGGAGAGTATGGACATGTAAGCGTATATTTTACAACTTAATTGAATATATATTTTTGAATTTTTTTTTATTTTAGATAAAACAAAGTATTGTCGGTGAAGAGTTACCTTATGTTTTTGGAGCACCTTTGGGTGGCGTTGGACCATTTCCAGTTCATTATACTGATAAAGAAATATTACTATCCGAAGCAATTATGAAATATTGGACAAATTTCGCAAAAACTGGGTAGGTAAATCTTTTAATTATTTTCGGACACATTTTCGTTTTTTTTAGAAATATTTTCTTTTTTTTAAACTCAATTAATCATAATTTTATATTTATGTTATAAAATAAAATAAGTTGCGCTATTTTGTGACATTTTTGAAATTTTTTTCAAATGTGTTGATAGTTTGGTATTTGGGATTTTTTTTTAATTAGCTTGTGAGAAAATTCGATTCATGTGTGTCGTAAGCGTTCATGTGTTGTTGAATCAATTTGAATTTTATTTATAATTTTATTGTTTTCATTGGATTTTTGTTCAAACGTATTATGCTTACACTGACATCTGCCTTGAACTAAGAATCGTGGGGTGACCGAATATATATATTTCTTGTTTTGTTCTTAGTGTGTAATCTGCTACTATGTATATGACAAGGACTGGAGAATCCGTCTCATAACGATCATTTTTGATAATAAGTAGTGAACGAAAAGATTTAGTTATACGAGAAAAAATAAGTCATAACAAATACTTACCACCAAAATATAATATTTAAGATGATATTTGCTATCCCAATAAACACATGGCAACTGTGAAATCTCTTACACATTAGTAACTTATCTAGTTTAAAATCTATACAGAACAAAAAACTTAAGTCTCGATTCTGATAGAGATCAAAAAGTTGTAATGAACACTGGATCTGCTAGTGCGTTACGAACAGGAAGCAATCGAAGGACTGGGTGCCTAGCGATGTTTTAGTTCCAGCGAGCTTCAGCCATGTGTGTCCAAGAAGTAGTTTCACTCAGTTAAATAATTAGATATGCATGCGTAAACGGAACGGTGTAACGGAATGAAATAAACAAAGACAAAAACAGGGATTCTGACGAGATTCTATTCTTAACAATAGTTTCACTCACCCTATAATTTTCCAGGATCCAACCCTTCATGTCACCTTAATTCAGCCTATCATACTAACTTAAGCATCAAAGTAACACAATAACAATAATAAATTGCACCGCTGGTCCAGGCGATTGTTGTATAGAAATAAAACAAGCAGTAATAAAATTTACCAAAGAAAATGTTATGCCTCTAATCCGGGATATTAATGCACAGAAATAATATAAATCGTAATACAACTAAACGAAAAAAATGTTACGTCCCTGATCCGGGCGATTGTTGCACAGGAATAGTATACAACTTAATACTACTTAAAATTGAGAATGTTGATCCTCTGATTCGGACGATTGTTGCACAAAGCAATACAACTTCAATTATTCTTCTCCACTGTTCGCCATATTTTCCTCTTATTTGTTAATTTTCATATTTCGTTTCAACACATCCGATATATGATAGTTTTCGGAACACCATGTGATTTTTAAGGACATAAATACATATGGACGATTCATCAAATGATCAATGCCGTTACATTTACTCAATCTTTCGTTAATTCCAGACCTGTTGACCAGATTTATAATAATGGAATTTACTTGACATTTACTTGATATTTGGGGTAACTTTTACTCCCAATATTTCGAAAGAGTCAAAATTAATTTTTTATAATAATCACTTAATTTTATTTTAGTTTTCTTTAAGTTGTTAAATATAAAATAAAATTCAACCCCAGTCAAACTCACAACACCTATCAATCCGCTAATCGACAAATGGTAGCATAGACGCTCGTCTATATAATAATTGTATTACACAATAAAAATATGTAATTTACAGTTTATAACAGACAAGCATTTTCCTCGTTTATTTTTTTCCTTGTTCATTTAGATACAAATTGAAATTACTGTAATTACCTTTCAAATTTATTTATTAATGCAACAAGTTTATGTAAAAAGAAAATTTCCATGTTCATAGATATACAAATCAATTAACTATAATTACGTAAATATCTTATCACTTTAGAAAATTATTTCAAATAATTAAATTCACTGAGTAAACAATATACGTATACATATTACATGAAACGTGAAAAAACGAACATTCAGATTTTTCTTTTTCTATTTAATTTCCTTTTTTGTTTTTATTTTATTTAAGAACGATGTTGGATTTAAATTAACTAAATTAATTTTATTAATTATTTAACCCACTAATCAAAAAAAAGAAAGAGGAAAAAAATTAATACCTTAATTGGTTGATTATATTCACTGAAATGAGTTTCGATTAACAAATGCTCAAGTATATATAAAAAAATTATGAATCAACAACATATCAAAATGAGACAGCAATTTAAAAATGAATTTTAATATGAATAAAAGCGATAGGTTGTATTGATCGCATTGATTCATGAATAAAAAAGTGGTTTGAACCAATGAATTTTAACGGGGAAAATAGTTTCGTAACAAAGTAGTCAAAAAACGTAACACTAAGAAAGGACGAAAATTTTTCAAATTTGAATAACAATATTCGCAGTATTTTACCAAATAACCTTTGCAAATTATTGTCATGTAATATTAATTTCTTCCAAAAAAGGAAGATTAAATACCTTGACATAAGATCATAGCTTTAAAAAATCCACAAAGTTCATGGTCCAATAATGACGAAAGCTTCAGCATTTTTGATATTTCATTATTATTGTGTGAGTGAAATTAAGTTTATGAAATATTTAAAATTTTAATTATACTAATTAATTTGTAATTTGTTGTTATCTGTTTTGTGCTCGTGTAACATTTTTTTAAATAAAATGTGTTGTATAGTAGGCATTACAATATGTTTCACAACACACATAAAAATATTATACGACCAAGGTCCCACAACAACATTCGTTCTAAGGTGTTGGTGGACATAATTCTCTTTTAGAAGTAGGAGGATAAGAGGAAAAGTGCTTAATGCCACTTCTCATCATTGTAGATGTGAAGGGAGATGTGTGATCAGGTTCTAAGTCTACCCGCATGTGTACTATTAAGACTGCGTCCTGTGATTACTTCCACAATCATGCTAATATCTCTCCTTTTCGTTGATATCAGTTGATCGAACTCATTGATATCAACGGTGCCATCTGATCGCCTCATATTACAGTAGCATTTTTGAACATTAAACTGCTTTCGTTGGAGCTTCTTTGATTAAACTTTTCAGATCTATTATCAGAATTAATACTGTACCAAAGACGTGATGCTGTCACAGAGCCCTTTAAATAGCAGTTTGATGCAACCGTTGTAAAACTGACAACCAAATCGTTCAAAATGATTAAAAGTGGTGATTTTCAATTCGATTTCGGCTTTTGTTGCAAATCAGATGAATCGAGACGGCAGTTTACGATACTGTTAAAATCTTTTAGTATAATATATAGGCTAATAGTTTATAAATACGACAATAGCAGTCGAATTTTTGTCTGATAAGGCTTACTGGTTTTCTAAAATAAATTTCCGTCCTCCCCATTAATAAAAAAACAAAATTGTGGGAGTAAATTTACGAGACCCCGAGTAATCGTAATGTTTCGGAGTTTGCCGAACGAAAAAGCGGCCGAATTGAGAAAAATGGCAGATAAAGGGCCTGGTCGAAGGCCTATAAGATAGAAGTTCTATCGTAGAACACCCATTGAAATGGAAAATTAAATAATCCTATAGGTAACGATAAATTACCATACGTTTTCTATGTAGCAAATAGTCTACGCATTTGAAATGATTGAAATGATAGAAACAGAAAGCAAATTATAGAAAACGTATTGATTAATCATATAAAATAAATAGAAGAAATGAGTGAAAAAACGGGCGATCAATTTAACTCCTTTAAATATATTTGAAAAATCAGGGCCAATGAACGAGTGATTCAACTGTGTTAAAGTGAAATGAATGTGTTCAAATATTTGGTGGTAATAACACTTTCTTGGTCTGTTGTTCTTCAAGGTTTGTTGTGATCTAATTCGTGTTCGGTTGAGATGGTGATTTTCTATACAAAAATCAGAAATCTGGAGAAATCAGAACTAGAAAGATAGAAGGTGTTTGTTGTTCAAAGCATTCTGCCGTTTCTTTCTAGGTGATACTACTTAAGTGATTGAAAGTTGTTTTTATCTTGAATGTCTTACAACAATATTTCGTGTCTGTTGATCAAAGTTGACGAACATCGTTCACTTGCTGATAGTCATCACTTCGTATATGTTAGTCATATTCGGCATTTGTAACGGGCTGCTGGCTGTCGGTTGGAATTATCAAAAATAATCCTGCCCCAAGAGGATATTCTGCCTAGCTTCAGTACGTGGATTCGATAAACTTTATTCTCGGTCCGTTTACAAATGCTATATGCACGCCATAATTAAATATGGATCAAGAGAAAACAAAAATAATGTAAGTGGGCCCCTAACAACCCGAAAAGGTAAGAAGAATAAGGGCCGTTAGTACCCCTCCATCAACTTATCACCTATTAAATTTTAATTACAAACAATAATTAACCTACCCCATGATCTGTTCTGGTTGTAACCCACCATGCAACTTAATCAAATCAACAATTCATATCGATTGATAGGTATTAATTTAAACAAAAATTATTTTGTATTATACAAACAGTATATGCTAATAACTAAGATCAATTGGAGTATCAGGTTGATGACCAAATTCAGACACCATACGATCATTCTTTGTTGCTTATGTTATCTCAAAATCACGCAATAATTTTTACACCAAAATAAGGTGATAGCTGAATATTACAGTGCACCAAAAATAAATTGTTGAATAATTATATAAATACAAAAATTATTGCACCAAAAATAAACAGGTGATTGTTGAATACTATATTTAACGTAATCAAAAATAGGTTGTAGAATAATTATACTAATACAAAAATTGTTACACCAAATATAGGTAATTGTTGATTATCATATGTTACTCATATATGGTTGTGCTAAACACGTGTTTTATGGATCATACAAATAGTAAAAACTAATAACTAAGGTCAATTAGAGTATCAGGTTGATGACCATATCCAGAGATCATACGACTTTTCTTTGTTGCCTATACCTCAAAATCACCAAAACCCTGTCTGGTGGCCATAATAATTGTTGCACCAAAAAGATGGTGATAGCTGATTATTACATGTGAAACAATTACTGTTGCATCAAAACTAGGTGATTGTTGAATAACCAGACAAAAAAAAAATGCTACATCAAAAACAAACGGAAGACTGTTGAATATGAATACAAAAATTGTTGCAGCAAAAATAAACAGGTGATTGTTGAATAAATAAACAAATACAACAATTGTTGCATATCAAACTATTTAAGGATGTATTTTTTTTTTTTTTTTTTTTTATTCAAAGTTAGGCATGTTTAGTGTTAATTATAATAAATTATAAATTAACGTCTCTGAATATCCGAAGATACCATGCCAACTAGGGATAAGAATGGAATGCAAATTAAGATTCTCTGAGAAATTTATGAACGTTAAATTTAATGCCTTGAGGATTAAATTCATCAGGGAAAACCCAGGAAGGCAAGGCATTCCAAAGATGAGAGACTCTGTTGAAAAAGTCACGCTGGAAGGCTACAGTTCTACACCTAATTATTTGAACTGTAAAGGGATGCGCTGCAACGTTTACTCTGGTGTGACGCGAAAGGTTTGCTGATTTAGGTAAAATCGATTTGATCTCTTCAGAAGCTCGTTCATCCATAACATATTTATAAAATATAGTCAAATCAGCAACATTTCTTCTGTGCTGCAAGGAATCAAGACCGTTAGTAATACTTGGTTGCACGATTGTTGCACAAAGCAATACAACTTCAATTATTCTTCTCCACTGTTCGCCATATTTTCCTCTTATTTGTTAATTTTCATATTTCGTTTCAACACATCCGATATATGATAGTTTTCGGAACACCATGTGATTTTTAAGGACATAAATACATATGGACGATTCATCAAATGATCAATGCCGTTACATTTACTCAATCTTTCGTTAATTCCAGACCTGTTGACCAGATTTATAATAATGGAATTTACTTGACATTTACTTGATATTTGGGGTAACTTTTACTCCCAATATTTCGAAAGAGTCAAAATTAATTTTTTATAATAATCACTTAATTTTATTTTAGTTTTCTTTAAGTTGTTAAATATAAAATAAAATTCAACCCCAGTCAAACTCACAACACCTATCAATCCGCTAATCGACAAATGGTAGCATAGACGCTCGTCTATATAATAATTGTATTACACAATAAAAATATGTAATTTACAGTTTATAACAGACAAGCATTTTCCTCGTTTATTTTTTTCCTTGTTCATTTAGATACAAATTGAAATTACTGTAATTACCTTTCAAATTTATTTATTAATGCAACAAGTTTATGTAAAAAGAAAATTTCCATGTTCATAGATATACAAATCAATTAACTATAATTACGTAAATATCTTATCACTTTAGAAAATTATTTCAAATAATTAAATTCACTGAGTAAACAATATACGTATACATATTACATGAAACGTGAAAAAACGAACATTCAGATTTTTCTTTTTCTATTTAATTTCCTTTTTTGTTTTTATTTTATTTAAGAACGATGTTGGATTTAAATTAACTAAATTAATTTTATTAATTATTTAACCCACTAATCAAAAAAAAGAAAGAGGAAAAAAATTAATACCTTAATTGGTTGATTATATTCACTGAAATGAGTTTCGATTAACAAATGCTCAAGTATATATAAAAAAATTATGAATCAACAACATATCAAAATGAGACAGCAATTTAAAAATGAATTTTAATATGAATAAAAGCGATAGGTTGTATTGATCGCATTGATTCATGAATAAAAAAGTGGTTTGAACCAATGAATTTTAACGGGGAAAATAGTTTCGTAACAAAGTAGTCAAAAAACGTAACACTAAGAAAGGACGAAAATTTTTCAAATTTGAATAACAATATTCGCAGTATTTTACCAAATAACCTTTGCAAATTATTGTCATGTAATATTAATTTCTTCCAAAAAAGGAAGATTAAATACCTTGACATAAGATCATAGCTTTAAAAAATCCACAAAGTTCATGGTCCAATAATGACGAAAGCTTCAGCATTTTTGATATTTCATTATTATTGTGTGAGTGAAATTAAGTTTATGAAATATTTAAAATTTTAATTATACTAATTAATTTGTAATTTGTTGTTATCTGTTTTGTGCTCGTGTAACATTTTTTTAAATAAAATGTGTTGTATAGTAGGCATTACAATATGTTTCACAACACACATAAAAATATTATACGACCAAGGTCCCACAACAACATTCGTTCTAAGGTGTTGGTGGACATAATTCTCTTTTAGAAGTAGGAGGATAAGAGGAAAAGTGCTTAATGCCACTTCTCATCATTGTAGATGTGAAGGGAGATGTGTGATCAGGTTCTAAGTCTACCCGCATGTGTACTATTAAGACTGCGTCCTGTGATTACTTCCACAATCATGCTAATATCTCTCCTTTTCGTTGATATCAGTTGATCGAACTCATTGATATCAACGGTGCCATCTGATCGCCTCATATTACAGTAGCATTTTTGAACATTAAACTGCTTTCGTTGGAGCTTCTTTGATTAAACTTTTCAGATCTATTATCAGAATTAATACTGTACCAAAGACGTGATGCTGTCACAGAGCCCTTTAAATAGCAGTTTGATGCAACCGTTGTAAAACTGACAACCAAATCGTTCAAAATGATTAAAAGTGGTGATTTTCAATTCGATTTCGGCTTTTGTTGCAAATCAGATGAATCGAGACGGCAGTTTACGATACTGTTAAAATCTTTTAGTATAATATATAGGCTAATAGTTTATAAATACGACAATAGCAGTCGAATTTTTGTCTGATAAGGCTTACTGGTTTTCTAAAATAAATTTCCGTCCTCCCCATTAATAAAAAAACAAAATTGTGGGAGTAAATTTACGAGACCCCGAGTAATCGTAATGTTTCGGAGTTTGCCGAACGAAAAAGCGGCCGAATTGAGAAAAATGGCAGATAAAGGGCCTGGTCGAAGGCCTATAAGATAGAAGTTCTATCGTAGAACACCCATTGAAATGGAAAATTAAATAATCCTATAGGTAACGATAAATTACCATACGTTTTCTATGTAGCAAATAGTCTACGCATTTGAAATGATTGAAATGATAGAAACAGAAAGCAAATTATAGAAAACGTATTGATTAATCATATAAAATAAATAGAAGAAATGAGTGAAAAAACGGGCGATCAATTTAACTCCTTTAAATATATTTGAAAAATCAGGGCCAATGAACGAGTGATTCAACTGTGTTAAAGTGAAATGAATGTGTTCAAATATTTGGTGGTAATAACACTTTCTTGGTCTGTTGTTCTTCAAGGTTTGTTGTGATCTAATTCGTGTTCGGTTGAGATGGTGATTTTCTATACAAAAATCAGAAATCTGGAGAAATCAGAACTAGAAAGATAGAAGGTGTTTGTTGTTCAAAGCATTCTGCCGTTTCTTTCTAGGTGATACTACTTAAGTGATTGAAAGTTGTTTTTATCTTGAATGTCTTACAACAATATTTCGTGTCTGTTGATCAAAGTTGACGAACATCGTTCACTTGCTGATAGTCATCACTTCGTATATGTTAGTCATATTCGGCATTTGTAACGGGCTGCTGGCTGTCGGTTGGAATTATCAAAAATAATCCTGCCCCAAGAGGATATTCTGCCTAGCTTCAGTACGTGGATTCGATAAACTTTATTCTCGGTCCGTTTACAAATGCTATATGCACGCCATAATTAAATATGGATCAAGAGAAAACAAAAATAATGTAAGTGGGCCCCTAACAACCCGAAAAGGTAAGAAGAATAAGGGCCATTAGTACCCCTCCATCAACTTATCACCTATTAAATTTTAATTACAAACAATAATTAACCTACCCCATGATCTGTTCTGGTTGTAACCCACCATGCAACTTAATCAAATCAACAATTCATATCGATTGATAGGTATTAATTTAAACAAAAATTATTTTGTATTATACAAACAGTATATGCTAATAACTAAGATCAATTGGAGTATCAGGTTGATGACCAAATTCAGACACCATACGATCATTCTTTGTTGCTTATGTTATCTCAAAATCACGCAATAATTTTTACACCAAAATAAGGTGATAGCTGAATATTACAGTGCACCAAAAATAAATTGTTGAATAATTATATAAATACAAAAATTATTGCACCAAAAATAAACAGGTGATTGTTGAATACTATATTTAACGTAATCAAAAATAGGTTGTAGAATAATTATACTAATACAAAAATTGTTACACCAAATATAGGTAATTGTTGATTATCATATGTTACTCATATATGGTTGTGCTAAACACGTGTTTTATGGATCATACAAATAGTAAAAACTAATAACTAAGGTCAATTAGAGTATCAGGTTGATGACCATATCCAGAGATCATACGACTTTTCTTTGTTGCCTATACCTCAAAATCACCAAAACCCTGTCTGGTGGCCATAATAATTGTTGCACCAAAAAGATGGTGATAGCTGATTATTACATGTGAAACAATTACTGTTGCATCAAAACTAGGTGATTGTTGAATAACCAGACAAAAAAAAAAATGCTACATCAAAAACAAACGGAAGACTGTTGAATATGAATACAAAAATTGTTGCAGCAAAAATAAACAGGTGATTGTTGAATAAATAAACAAATACAACAATTGTTGCATATCAAACTATTTAAGGATGTATTTTTTTTTTTTTTTTTTTTTATTCAAAGTTAGGCATGTTTAGTGTTAATTATAATAAATTATAAATTAACGTCTCTGAATATCCGAAGATACCATGCCAACTAGGGATAAGAATGGAATGCAAATTAAGATTCTCTGAGAAATTTATGAACGTTAAATTTAATGCCTTGAGGATTAAATTCATCAGGGAAAACCCAGGAAGGCAAGGCATTCCAAAGATGAGAGACTCTGTTGAAAAAGTCACGCTGGAAGGCTACAGTTCTACACCTAATTATTTGAACTGTAAAGGGATGCGCTGCAACGTTTACTCTGGTGTGACGCGAAAGGTTTGCTGATTTAGGTAAAATCGATTTGATCTCTTCAGAAGCTCGTTCATCCATAACATATTTATAAAATATAGTCAAATCAGCAACATTTCTTCTGTGCTGCAAGGAATCAAGACCGTTAGTAATACTTGGGTTACCAATATGTTTAATAGCTGTACAGAATCAAGGCAGTTGAGACTACTCAAGTAAGCTCCACCCCATATGTGAGAACAGTATTCCATGCAGGGACGTATAAAAGATTTATAAACTAAAAGAAGTTGTTCGCTATCGAAAAACTTACGACATCGCCCCAAAAATCGTAACTTTTGAACAGCATTCTTAGCCAGATTAAAAATATGAGAATTCCACTTCATATTATTTTCAATCTCAACTCCTAGAAGCCTGACAGACTCATTCTCTAAAAGATTTTTGGGGCCAAACGTTAATGGAAAAGGATTGGGTGTCGTTATCCTAAAAAAATGACAAACCTGTGTTTTGCTTGTATTGAATTCAACACTGTTAGCAATACCCCAATCCATAATTGTTTTAAGATCAGTGTTAAGGAAATCTATCAATTTTGACCTACACTCACTAAGCGCTAAGGGTGTATATAATTTAGATGCTTCATGAGACGCATGAAACGTGCTATCATCAGCAAAACTATGTATAGGATGAACCGTTGAGTCCAACAAATCATTAATATAGATAAGAAAAAGAGCTGGTGACAAAGCGGAACCCTGAGGAACTCCTGCATTAGTTGAAAAAGTATTCGATGATACACCGTCAACATTGACTCGAAATTTTCGATCAGATATAAAGCTCTGTGTCCAAGATATAAGCTGCTCGTCTAAACCATAGGATCTCAACTTGCATATAAGGTTGTTATGCCAAACTTGGTCAAATGCCTTGGAAATATCAAGAGCAACACCGAATGTTTCTCCAAAGTTTTCAAGCGACTTGTTCCAGATATGAGTGACAAAAGACAGCAAATCTCCCGTCGCTTTTCCTTTTCGAAATCCATATTGTCTCTCATTAATTAATTTGGAAGACTCTAAGAAGCTCATTAAATTAAAATTGACATATTTCTCAAAAATTTTAGCAACTACCGATAAAATTGAAATGGGTCTGTAATTTGTAGGATCAGTCTTACTGCCCTTTTTTGAAACTGGCTGTACACTAGCCATTTTCCAGATTTCAGGAAAAATTCCTTTCTTATATGACAAATAGAAGATTTTAGTGAGGATTGGTGCTAGCTCCCTACCAAATGTTTTAAGTATAATTGGAGGAATAAAATCAGGGCCTGTTGCCTTGCTAGTATTGATTTTCAAAAGCATTTTTCGAACAATGTTTTTCCGAAAAATTATCCGCCTCATTTTATAAGAAACTTTAGAAATAGGTTTAGCTTGGAAATTAGGTTCTTTTAAAGTAAAATTTAAAGAGAAATAATGCCCAAGCAAATTAGCTTTCTCTTTTGGATCGATGATAGGGACATCTCTATTAACAAGAGGCGGTAGGGAAGATTTACAAAAGTTGCTTTGGACAGCCTTTGCGGCTTTATAGAAATTGCGTGAATCAGTCGGACGTTCTGCGAATTTAGATGCTTTTTTCCTATTAAATAGATGTTTCTCTTCATCTATTAACTTACGACATAAATTTCTCTCTTTACGGTACTGTCTAAGGTTTTCATCGGTTTTGTTTTGATTAAACTTTCGAAAAGCCTTTTTTTTAACTTTTATAGCTTTTTTGCATTTACTAGAAAACCATAGATCAGTTTTCGGAATGATCAATTTATTAGAAATAAATCTGTGCATACCATCAATTACAGTTTCAGAAAAATTTGATGCAGCTATGTCTGGGTCTTGGCCGGTAAGGCAATAGCGTTTCCAAGGAAAACATCTAAAAAAACTTTTAAGTCCTTGCCAATCCGCAGCTTTGTAATCCCAAACATTGCGAGGATTCGCTTTAAATTGTTTTGGAATTTGTATATTTAGTTGTGTGGAGATCAAATTATGATCTGAAACACATTGAACTGGATATGGATCGTTTGTCAAAAATAAATCAAGTAAATTACTACTTTGACCAGGAATGTCAGGAACTCTGGTTGGCAGGTCTATTATTTGAGTAAAATTGTGATAAAGAGCAAACAACTCAGCCTGTCTACAAACCTCGACAGTTTTAGAGCTGTGTGTAAGCCATTCTTTATTGTGGACATTAAAATCTCCAAGAACTATAAACTTTGCATTAGGATACTCAACCAACCTATCTATCTTCTCAGATAAGTCATGAAATAAATTAGAGTTCTCAGGTGAATTAGGTGAACGGTAAAGCGTTTGACTTGGGCAACTAATTTTTAGTGACACCATATTGTATTGATAGTCAAATCGCGTAGTACATCTAAGAAAATTTCAAACAAATTATTATGTAAAAATTTCAATACAGGAATGCTTTTTATCAATTACAACAATTTTCTATGATAGAATATTTCCAAAATATTATATAATTTCATAGTACTAAAAAATATGTGTCTCTAATTTGACTACCGCTACTATTGACCTCTTTACTTAAACGTCAAAATGAAATGTCAAAAATATTTAGAAATATCCGGCTGGCAAAGTGAATTTGTGTTAATACAAAATCTTCAGTTTATGTATGAAAAGTGTTAAAAAATAATTTAAAAATTTAACTACGAATTATTAATAACATTTATACAAGTAGTATGTATAAAGTGGTTAAAGATATTCCATATATTTGTGTTAAAACAATGTTTTTGTTTGCCCGTAGTGATATTTAGTTAGTACAAAATCTTCAGTTTTGTGTATGAAAAGAGTCAAAAAATAATTTAAACTAGTTAAAGAATAAACTAAACTACAAGTTAATAATAATATTAATACACTGGAAATGTTTAAATTGGTAAAATATATACAATAAATTATGTTAAAGTCAATATTTTTTGTTTATAGTACACCTTTTTTTTCGAAAAAAAAATTGACATATGTGATCAGCTGATTTGTATTTCGAAAACCTTAAATAATTGTTATTTCTTGCAAACCAATACCGTTTTGCGTTGTCTTTAAGTTGTTTATAATATATTTTAATATATTATTATTGGTTTTGAAGTAAATTTTAATACATAATTACTGATTTTTAATTATCATTAGACACATTATAACGACGTAACGACAGATTATATACAGAAATATAACGACGTAACGACAGATTACATACAGTAATATAACATTGATTTTAACAGAAATTTGTTGAATATATTTCACAAATTTAAACACACCACTTGTATTAGTATTGTCATTAATTTGTAGTTTAGTTTATTGTTTAACTATTTTAAATTATTTTTTGGCACTTCTCATAAATATAACTGAAGATTTTCCAGTAACTAAACAACACTGCGGGCAACCAAAAACATCGATTTAACATAAATTTATGAAATACTTTTAACTAGTTTATACTTACTACTTGTTTAAATGTAATTAACAATTCCGAGTTAAATTTTTAGTTTATTTTTTAACACTTTTCATACAAAAACTGACGATTTTGTATTAACAAAAATTCACTTTTGCCACCCGGCTTTGAAATCAACTATTTTATCTGTCAAAATATTTTAGGGAAAATACTCAATATGGAAAAGTAAGTCTGGCAACGTCGCAGTCAGTCAAATATATTTATTATTTTAATTTAAAATTATTTTGTGTTATTGTTGCGTGTCCTGTAGGAATAAATAAATATATCTATTATTTTATTTTAAAATCTGATTGTCACGATATCTTATTATGAACAAGAATGGTGAAAAAAGACTTTTCTTTGGCCGACACACACAACGTTGCCAGATTTTCTTACTGCAAATGGCGGTTAGCTTTCCTTTGTACGCAACAGATTTTATAAATTTTTAAATTGAATATTTACGTCTGATTGCCGGTGACACCGCTATTTTTTGGGCTCAAAAAATCATAAATCGCACAGAGAAACTGAACGTAAGTTTTTTTTTTCGGATGTCTTTGCAAGAACATTCTGAATTTTTATTTTTTCTAGCAAATTTTGATACTTTCACCGAATAAAACATAGAGCGAATGATAGCTTTGAAATTTATTATTTCGCGAAAATTGTCGGTGAGATCTAAATTTTTTAATTCCAATCGATGCAAGAACGTTTATTCTGTAATATATTTTAAAATTCGACGTAAATCTTTGATTTCGTAAATGTTATATACACCCTTAAATACAAAAAATATTATAGCAAAAACCGGTGATTTGTGACCATCATTGATAACACAAATGATGTTGAACCAAAACCAGGTGATTGTTGACTATAATTAGTAAACTCAAAAATTGTTTGCACCAAGAGAAAGTGTAGGCGATTATAAAATATTGTTATTACACAGAAAAATAACACAATTATGATTAATCAAATGAAAAAATGGTCACTAATACGGGTTCGACTAGCGGAATGACTTTATATAGAGCTGCCACAGACATTGCTATTTTGATGTTATTTTTATTACCACGATTATTGTTATTATTGCCACCGAACGCTACATCCCGTAAAATATTTGTTGCCTGGTTTCAGTTTGATTTAAATAGTGTTGTTGTAATAACGTTTGTTGTCGTGTATTGTTGATGGTGATTGGTATACTTACATTAGTGTTCATCCTCATGGCCTTTGTTTTTCTGATGTTGATTTTGAGACCGACTTCATGTGCAAGAGTCGATAGTTCTTCTATTTTCTGCTGCAGAGTGTGCATGTGAGCAGGCAAATATAGTCTGCGTGGTCTAGATCATTGAGCCGTATGGTTGTGTTCCATTGGGATCACTTACATATTGTCAACCCAAATTTAATTGTCAGTGCAGGCTTTTTTTTTAAATAAATAATTACCTATACGTAGTTGCGAGAGATCAATAAATAAATTACGCACTGTCGAATTCGCTAAAAGGAGTTTATATGTTTTTTTGTAGATATTAATTGTTTTAATGAAAATTTTATAGTTCCTAAAAGTAATTGTAAACTAATTTATTTATTTTTCTTTTAGAAATCCAAAAGCACCTTGGAAGGATCAATTTCTAACCCTAGGACCACGAGATTGGGCACAGTATGATATAGATTGGCCTGAATTTAACGGTATTAATGAAAGCTATCTAAATCTCGGAATTCCACCAGTTGTAGCTTATCAATATCGAAAAAGGTACATGAAATTTTGGAACAACGATCTACCAGACAGACTGAATTCAGAACTACTAAAACGACCCTTATCACCATATCCAAGCATTTTATCAATAACTGAACCACCTCTTGGACATCAATCCAACTCATATTCGTATGGATCAATCAACTTAGTACCAACATACGGAGGCTATCGCACAACGGAAAATCCTTTTGAAATAATAAAAGAAATTAAAACCCCAAACAACTATGACCATCGTCTAAATCCATTTTCCTTTTCTGAAAATGATCAACAACAGCATGATTTCACCACAACGGTAACATCATCAAGTGAATCAACATTCTATATTTTGATCGGAATCGTTGTCATATTTTTTATTCTAAATCTTATTATTTTGTTTGGATATCTATGGAAAAAAGGGGGACTACGAAAGCTTAAACGAAACTATGATGATAACACAAACATTGATGGAACAACTGATGATGATATCAAACGATCAAAACTAAATGAAACCGATGATAGTTTTATCTTAGATATCGTTCGAAAATCTGGGGGAAACAATACATATGAACCGGTTAAAACAAGTTACAGTCCAATAAATGGTTTCAAGCTAATTCGACAAAATAGTACAAGCACAGTTGATCCGCATACAAAAGTTGTTGATTGGATTGCTCAGGAGATAACAAAATATAGTCCAAAAATTAAAAAAAAGTTCAGTTTCTCTTCTCCAACACGATTTCTTTCCAAACCGAAGAAGGTTAGCATTGGAATCGATGCAACACCACACGGACGTAGTAATAGTGTTTTGCAACAAGAGCCAATAGAAATAACAAAATCTAAATCTTTTGACAATTCATTAAGCTCTGATGTTAAGTTTTGTCAAGAAATTGAAATTGATAACGGATCAAGCTGTCGATCATTATCACAATCAACACAAAATGAAAATAATGTTATTCCAGATTTTCAAATAAATCATAAACATTCACATTCAGATCCAGTTGAAATGTATTACAATCATCGAAAAAATTACAAGAATGAACATGAGAATGTAACAAGTTTTATTGAAGAGACGAAGGATATAAATCAAACATCTCGGGATGACGATGAGGATCAATTACAAGAAGTTATGACACCGGAAGAAGCATTGATAACAATTCAACGAAGAAATTATCCAAAAGTTTTACCAGATTTTCCAGATGATGATGATGTTGGTGCAGCGATCAAAAGACGATCATTACCAGCACACACATTCTTGCAAAACACCAATAGCTATAGTCCTACAAATATATACAAAATTCCACCAGCACCACCACCACGTACAACTTCAACATTAGGTCGACGATCATCTAACCGACGACGAAGCAATAACATAACAACATCACCTTTAATGCTAGCCGAAGAACCACCTGATGTTGAAGAACCAGAAATCACGTCAAATTCATTACACGTTGGTCCACTGATACCGAAAAGCGATGGCATTTATTCAACGATAAAAAAATGTACAGCTCTTTCTGGTACAATAAATCAAAACTTTCAAACAACTGTTGATGCTTTGAATGGATCACCACAAATGAATGATCGTAAGAATAATTTCTTATCGAAGCTAAAACCTCCCGGTAAAATTGAACCAAAACCTATAATCAAACCAAATATAGTACGACAACTTTCATCGGAGAGTCGTCAAAAGTCACATATTCCAAGAGTACAAGTAGCACAAGAAACAACAAAAATGACATCGTTTCAACGATCGCCATCTAATTCTTCGTCAAATGATACAGAAAGTAGTATAGAGACAGTTAAGCCAAATATTAAGTAAAATTATTTAAATTATTTTAGATGGTAAGAGTAATGACTTTTTTTTAAAGTTGCCTAGTTTTATTAAATTTTTGTACTTTAGAATGAATATAATCTTAATTTTTTATTTATATGTATGAACTATAAAAATATTTTTAAAATAAAATCTATGACCAAATATTTTTCAATTTTTGTACACAATTTATTTACAGCAACACTTATAGCAGTTTTTGTCCTAACTAAACAATTCAAGCTCGTTTCCAATGAAATTGAAATACCTAAAGCTGCTTGTTCATTGTTTTTTGTTACTGACTATATTTTAGCACCAACTGTACTGTTCGATCTCCGTTTTTTTAATGAACTAGTTCAATCCTTTAATTTTGTTCATTCCAACTGTTAATAGCGCTTCTAGTAACAAAACTAACTGCAATATTTTTTTGTGTCAATTATTTGTAATTTAAATAAATTTTCAATATAATAAACTGGCTTGGGGGTCAAATTTTTAGGTAATTTTTTAAGTGTATGTATTCTATATGTATTGGATTTGGTTAATTAAAACGTTTAGTTTAACCCCTGAATTTAGAATCACTGTTTACACTATATAAACATCCGACCGTAACCCAATTACGACTACCAACATTTTTTCTATAGTTTTGTTACTTATTGTTTATAACCATAAATGCATAAATAAACAAAATACTCATAAATTATGCTTCACTATCTTAAGACATTGTAATTAACATTTTTCTTTCAAGGTGCGAAAAAATGCTTTAAATAAAACACAATATTTAAAGTGACATAGTCTCAGGTGTTTAGTTGCAACTAAAATGCATTTCTACTATATACGAATTTTATTTTTTCTATTTTTATTTAAATTTACTTTCGTAAAATCACAAAATGATAACGAAATCTCAAAAATTGTTCACGAAATTGCGAGCAGTTTGTACTGCAAAGGGTTTGTCTCTGAATCGGGTCATATAAACATATCAGATCGTATTTTTTTAACACAAAAAATTCGTGAAATGTTGAAGGTGAGAAAAATTAATAAACATATATATATAACTAGAAAGCTAATTTATTTTGATTAATAGAATTTGAACTCGAATGATAACGGACCACAACGAAAATTTTTTTACACAAAATATAAAATTTTGGCAATAATAAATAAAGTGTTGACTGCTTTGATTAATATTTGCAAAGTAACACCAGCCACTACACCAATTACAACAATAACAACTACGAAAAAGACAACATCCGTAAAACCATTAACAACAACGAAAAAACCAACAACAACGAAAAAACCAACAACAATCACAACTGAAACAGATGAAACAATAGAAAAAACCACATCAGCATCCACAAAAACAACAACCAAAACGACGAAAAAACCAACAACAAACCCTACTGAGACAGATGAAACAACAGAAAAAACATCTTCAGCAACAACAAAAATGACAACCAAAACGACAAAAGCTACGAAAGCAACGACTACGACTACGAAAGCAACTACCGTCAGTACAACCATAACAAATCCAACCACAACAAATCCAACCACAAGTATTGAGCCAATCGAAACAACTGCTGACCCTTAAATTTTCTTCATTACAAAACAAAATTTGTAGTAAATAAAGTAAGATGGAAAAAAATGTTTCACTCTACTTTTTTTTAATGAAATGCATCGTGTAGTAGGAGTTACAATATGTGTCACAACAATACATAAAAACCTTTTAAGATCAAGGTCCCACAAAACCATGCATTCCAGGGTGTTGATGGACGTACGTTTTTTTAATATGAAACACCTTGGTAGTAAAAACGAATTGAATGGGGTACCGAAAAATGGCATGACAATTTTATTCCGTCACGCATCATGAGAAATAAAAAAAAATTAATAATTTTTTTTCGGCAAACAGCTGTAAAAATTGATCTTTAGTGCCGCTAGGGAGAATGTTAAATTTTTACTTTTTGACAAGCGACTGTAAAGAAACGCCTTTTATTACGGTAGCAGTAAAGTACATAATCGATTTTCATAAATTTCGATAAAGTACAGAATCGGATTTACAAACTATAAGTGCTATCAACTTGAAATTTTCTATTTATAAAATGTATCTGCCCACGCTTATTGGAAAAAAAACAATTGCAAATATTTGTTTGTATCTATATTTAGCCATGGAGATAGTAAAACAAAATATGTTTTTAAGGAATCGAGTTTTGTTTAGAAAAATCGAAAAAAACGAAATATTTCAAAAAAAATTTCAATGAATTATCAGCTTAGTTTTTGCGTTATTACCAACAACGTGTGTTTTTATAACCTGTCTCAGTTCCCCTTAGCTTCGACCACTACAAAAGAAAAAATACGAATAAATTTACGGTTATAGGCAATATTGTAGCGAACGGGTCATAATTTAAAATGTTATTTCGAGGGAGTTGAAAGTAGAAATTTTGGAAAAAATGATTTTAGATCTTGACAAGTTCTGTTGATCCCAAGATTAAAAATAAATTTTTTCAAAATTTCTAAAGTTTCTAAAATTTCTAAATAAGGCGAACAGTTTTCGTTGCTTATGTTGTAAGTTTAAAAAGTCAGACAAGTGCGAACAAAATTCGCTCGCCAATGGTTCCGTGAATGTAAAAGAACACAATATCAAAAATAATTGGGGGGACGGTCTGAATTTTACACTTTTTTGACAATAACTCAAAAACTGTGCACCGCAAAAATCTAAAAAAAATTGGGATGATTTCTAAACTAGGTGCTATTTCAAACGATACCCCACCCCTTGCCCACGTTTTAAAAAGTGTTTTTACCCCTTCTTATTACCACCCCCTTAATAAATATAATTATGAGAATGTGACACTTCTATATATTTTTTACTAGCAGGACCCGGCGTACGTTGCTACGCCTATAAAAAAGTTTGTGTGCGTAGATTTTGTTGAATTAGTAAGAATAATTTCAAAGGGTCGTATAATGAGAATAGAAGGAGCCTATTTTAATTTTTTCATTTGGGAAATATGAATAACAGAGATCATTAGCACTCTAGCTGATCAATCCAGATAGTTTGAAAATTGAAAGGAAGGTCAACATTTGAAAGTGATTAGTAAAGAGTTTCGGAGAGTTAAAATTAAACACTTGCAATTTTTCGCGTTAATCGGCTTAATATGTGTCGCGAAAAATTAGGTAAACGTCAAAACATTCGTTTATTGGGTGTTACAGTTGTCAATGACTTACTCTGGAACCGTCATACTTGCGATACAAAATAGGCACACCGCACTAAAATTTGCTGTTTTATAGTACCATTTCATGTTGACTAATGTCATTTATCAATCTATCCAGATTATTTGCTGATCTTAAATAAAGTCAATTTAGATTTTCAAATATATTTAACCAATTATTTCCAATGCTCTACATGCGCTCTGCTCTGTGTGCTTTTATTAGTAATGGAGCATGTCACTGAAAGAAAACTTTGAAGAACAGACTAAATATGCATAGCGCAGATGTTTGATACGAAACACGATTTTGATCGAAAAACCGGTCTAAGAATGACAGCATTTTTAATGAAGGTTTTCATTTTTTGGGTTTTGTCGATTTATGGCCATCGTCTTATTTCGACATTTCTGCCAGAGTTTTAAAAAAAAAATTTGGACAAACATAATAATAAGACTAATTTGTAGTATAATATAAAAATAATAATAAGAATAATATCATTTATAAATCCAGACTTATATACTAATCTAAAACCAGTCAAATCACTTCATTTGTTGACATATTTGCATATATTTTACCGATTTCTTCAAATAACCTACATTGTTTGTTTGTTTGTTTTGAAATTAATGGGGACGCATATTTTTCTTAATAAGTAAAACACTTTCAACCTGTATTTTTGATATTATTGTTCATAATCCTTTTCTTCAATACAAAGGTTCCATTGCAAAAACTTGCTGCATCAATGTTTCTAAAAAGAGGAAAAGAATTTTTCAATTTTCCAATTTTATGTATTTTGAACATGTATCACATATATTTAAACCAGATAAAATATGTATTACATATGTATATACACCAAACCAAGAACGTGTTTGTTGTAAATTAGAAATATTTGTTGCAACGTAATGTGTTGGATACATACAATTGTATTATGTATGTATATAATAAATATATAAATGTATATAATTTTCATCTAAACGAATTTGTTTGTCACATTATACTTTATTTTTCCATTTTAATGGTAATTCTGTTTTGCGGAAAAAAAAATCGATCAAAGATACCTGAGTAAAATTTGAATAAATTTCAGGTATAAAATATAATATACATTTAGGCTTACATTTAACCATTAGGAAAATTAAAATTATTAATTATAAAAAATCTAAATTAAATTTTAAAATTTCGGCTCCGAGGTGCATTAGTACCTGTTAATGGCCTTCTCCTGACAAAATTTCAGACTCCTGTGTGCTACAGATTTCGCTGGAGAGCGCACGCAGACAGACAAACACTTTATTTTATTATTATTTATTATTTATTATTATATTTATATTATAGAAGATTAAAAACTTACTAATTTTTTTATCATTCCAAATACATTTAAAGATTTTCGATCAGTTAGGTTCGGAGCTAATCGAGGTAAGAAAACACGAAGAAAACGTCATTGTTCAAAATTAAACAAAAAATGGTGAGTATAAAATTCCAAAATAAATTTGTAAGTAATACTGAAATGAAGCCATTTCACACGATACCCTAATTAAATCTGTAAAAAAAAGTATTTTCTCAAAGATCTCACATCGTACGCCTGTAAACCAAACGAAAACCACTTTAGTTTTATTTATATCCGTCATTTTATGCGGGAAGATTAGTTTTATATGCACCTCAAATTTCAGGTCCATAGCATTTATGGTTTACGAGATAATCGATATAATGTGAAAAACTCTCTTACCAATAGGGTTCGTAATAAACGGAACCCTAAAAACTCGCAATAATTGTATAATCAATCAAATTGTATAATGAATCAAATGAAGAAGATAATCATGACTATGGGTGGGAAGAAATTTCGGTTTCTCAGAGAGTATAACAAACAACAAAAATCCAATTTGAAATATGTGGATGCACGCCAAAAATTAGTATGGTGATCGGTTGGGTTTAATAGTGTATCCTTTTGGACGGTACCTGAGTATAGTGATTAAACAATTGAAACATTTCTCTGAAACATTTCATTTGAAATGTTTCATTTTTGAAATATTTCAACAAAACATATTTCATGCTTGAAATATTTCAAAAAATAATCTTTTGTGATTTCATTAATTTTTCTCTAAAATTAAGAAAAGGATACAGCTTTAGTAATATTACATATTTCATAATTGAACAACATATTTGTGAATATATATAAAAGATACACTGTGTTAATTATAATATTTACATTTCAATAAAACGAACCATTTTAACTGGTTATTTATTTATTTAAAATTGAACACAATTTTCCTATCTTATATATTAATAGGCTAACGAAAAATTTTGAGGAGCCTAAGGCTTTTTTATTCGCAAATGGATTCATTTAAAATTTTCACTGCCAACTAATATTAGTGTAACTTAGATTATAAAGATTTTTCACACAAATCGGATCATAAATAAAAAAGTTATAGACGAATTAAATTTATTTTTGAATTTAAGCGACCCCCTATACAAAATAAATGGACTTGCCCAAACCATATATTTTTTTTTTTCACAAAAACGATACGATGTTATTTTGTTATTCTTTTATACATTGTGTTTTATTTTAGTCTTCTTATGTACATTGAAGTGAATGAATGTGAAAATTTTGTTCTGTTTTTTCTTCATAAATGAATGGTGTCATGAATGGTGTTAATGGTGAAATGAATGTTGTGAATGAAGAAATGAATTGCACGTGGTATTTATCATTTTAAAATTCATAATATATTTTATCATCGTACTGGTGCTTTAATTCCTGCTTATGGTAGACCTCCAATGTATATGCACAATTATATTTTTATGATGTTGACACTGCTGCTAATATGAGAATGAATAGAAATACCAATATATGTGAAGTTTTTCTTATGTGTGAAATAGGTTTTGAGTTAGATCGTGTGAATCCTTTTGTTCGTTCTTTCAAATCAATGCATGAATTTTGTGAAAGACCTGAGAATGTTACTGCTGATGTGTCAATGGTTGTAAAAGTTAACAGAGAATGTGATATTCGACGTTTTAATGATGCTGTTCAAACTGATGTGGCTGCTATTTTTAAAAATGATGATGGTAAACCCCCTTTTGAAAGAAACGTGATTGTTTTTTCAAAAAATGCAAATGAAATTCGTTCTGTTTCTGTCCTTGATTCTTCTTTTGATCCTTTAGTTTATCCTTTGTTGTTTCCAAATGGTGATATTGGGTGGCACGTTAATATTCCACATAATTTATTTTCAACTTCACGTGCTAATGTGCCACGTACAACAGCTACAATGTTGTAATATGCATCTTATCGCCTCGCTATATGTGATGGTTTTAGTCTTTTGCATCGTTCTCAAAAATTATTTCTTCAATGGATTGTTGATATGTATGTTCAGTGGCGGATTATGCCTTTAAGGGGCTTGAGGCGGAACAAAATTTTGGGGTCTAAGATTTTACCAAAAATTTTGCAAATGAGTTTGATTAAGACTATTTCTTAAATAATTTTTTATCCGCTTCAGAACGGAGAAAGATCGTTCCCCACTTGCGTTGCATATCGGCAATGTAAGAAATATTTTTAAAACAGTTTCCACATTGGGAAATGAAGATTGCAGGCCATCAATGATTACCTTGTACATCTTAAATGGAGAAGTGATGTTCTCTTCTTCTATATATTTAAAAAAATGATGTACTTCGTCTTTAAAATATTGTACTTCTATATCCCTCGCATATGTATTTGACAATTCTAAAATACACTTGTCAACTTCAACACTGGATATATTTTGATCAAAAAATAATTTAAAATTATTTAAAACAGTTTCATATATGGACGTTCTGGTAGACATTTCAGTGGCAAGTCTATCACAGATCATATTGTGAGTATTTATAATAAACAATTCTCGTCCTACTAGCTGTGTATCATTTGTAGATGATTCATCATACATAATTTTGCGTTTTCTTTTTCGTCCTTCTTTGTAGTAGCTAATATTGTCTGTTAATAAGTTTGCTTGCTTTTCTATGCTCTCAAAATCATTCCGAACATCCCTTATAAATTGTGACAAAGAATTAAACAGCTTTGCTCCTTGTACTAAGTTCGTTTGAATATTTTGAAATGATTTTCTAGTACTATTGATTCTTTGCAATAATATATCCCATAGAACGGTTAATAAGGCAATTCATATTCATCGAAAGAGCTAGCTAATTTTTTAACCTCAACTTTAGTAATCGGTTTTTCGTCTTCATTTTCGATAATTTGAATAAGAACGCTTTTAATATTTTTGTAATTAAACCGCAAGGCGGATACTGCATCAGCTCTTGCAGACCATCTTGTCACTTGTGTCACTTAATTTTTTAATATGTTTGGAATTAGGATCGGAAAAATTATCAATTAGCAACTTCCATCTGTGAGTAGATGAAGAAAAGAATACATATAACAGGTCGTTCAATAAGTCCGTAGGATAAGTAAGAAAAAAACAACATTTTGACAAAACTCGATTTTTTTATTCAACATAGTTGCCTTCGAGGGCGATACAACGAGTATAGCGATTTTCCAACTTTTCTATACCACTTTTATAGTACGATTTCTCTTTCTCGTCAAAATAGGCCTCAGTTTCAGCGATTACTTCATCATTGGACCTTAATTTCTTTCCAGCAAGCATTCTCTTGAGATCTGAAAACAGGAAAAAGTCGCTGGGGGCTAAATCTGGAGAATATGGTGGGTGGGTAAGCAATTCAAAGCCCAATTCATTCAATTTTGCCATCGTTTTCATCGATCTGTGACACGGTGCATTATCTTGGTGAAACAACACTTTTTTCTTTTGCAAATGTGGCCGTTTCTTTGCGATTTCAGCCTTCAATCGATCCAAAAGTTCACAGTAATACTCGCTGTTGATGGTGGTTCCTTTTTGGAGATAGTCAATGAATATTATTCCGTTCGTATCCCAAAATACAGACGCCATCACCTTACCGGCCGACTGTTGCGTCTTTGCTCGCTTTGGATTCGGTTCGTCGACTGCTGTCCACTCAGCTGACTGTCTTTTGGATTCTAGTGTGTAATTGTGAAGCCATGTCTCATCCATTGTCACATATCTACGATAGAATTCCCTTTTATTGCGGTTTAACAGTGCCAAAGACTCCTCCGAAGCATCGATTCGTTGTTGTTTTTGGTCGACTGTGAGCTCGTGCGGCAACCAATTTGCACAGAGCTTTAGCATACCCAAATGTTCATGTAAAATGGTAAAAACACTACCATCTGCTACCTTTACAATGTCAGCTATTTCGTGCACCTTCAATTTGCGATCGTTCATAACCAATTTGTGGATTTTTTTTATGTTTTCTGGAATAACAGCCTAATTTGGGCGTCCACTGCGCTCTGCATCTTTTGTGCTGGTACGACCATACATTTAAATTCAGCAATCCACTTCTCTACCATTTGTCTCGATGGAGCAGAGTTTGGATAATGTTTATCAAGCCATTGTTTGGTTTCCACTGTATTTTTTTTCATCAAAAAGCAATGCTTTATTAAAATTCGAAAATCATTTTTTTCCATTTTTCTTCAAAAACAAAAGTTGCTTCACACAAAATGCTATAACTCACGAATAAATAGTCAGATTGCTGTCAAATTTATACACGTATCGTTTGAAGGTTAGTACTAAATAAAAATCATATGGAAAAAATTCTAGTAACGCCATCTATGTGTCATCCTACGGACTTATTGAATGACCTATATTTTGGATAAAGTTAAAATAATACACCGCAGTAGAATAGGCATCTGCAGCATAATTTCCAATTAAATTAAGCGTATGACTTGTACAAGGAATAAAAATGGTGGTCTCACTTAGAGTTTTAATTCTGGCTTGTAAACCATTATATTTTCCGGCCATATCTGTTTGACCGCGACAATTTTTAATATCCAAAGACAAATTGTTTAAAGTTTTCAAAATAAGTTGTGCTAGATGTTCTGAATTGTGATTTTCAATTTGTAAAAATCCAAAAATCGTTCTCTCGCATCGCCCACTTTATCAATGTACCTTAATATAAAACTTAGTTGGTCAGTCTGGTTCACGTCTGGCGTAGAATCAACAATAATTGAATAATATAAAGAGTCCTGAATTTCTTGCATTAGGTGTTCTTTTACTTCAGTTCCCATTAAATTTATAAATTCACCGCATGTGGTATGTGATAAATAACTTACATTACCTTTTCCTGGATGGCTGTACCTCTCCAAATGATTTTTAAGAAAATCATCAAATTGGGATAGGTACTCAATGCATGTCATAAAATTTCCTTTTCTGTTCGAATCAATATCTTCTCGATGACCACGAAATGCTAAACCCAAAGTAGCTAATAGCTTTACTGTAGCTGCAACTCTTTTTAAAACTTCCCGCCAGTATTTTTGTTGTACTTCAATTTCACGAGCTATTTGAGTATCAATACGTCCAGTTACAAACAATCTTTTTTTCAAATTTTTCAAACAAATTTTTTAGACAATCTTTTTTCCAATCAACGTTGATAAAACGAAATATACAACTAAAGCTAAAACACCTATACTATATCAATCATATCATATGGAAGCCCTTTTCAAACGTTAATTCAAATGATGAATTTAGCATGTATTGTATAAAAAATACATGGATTTTAAGCATACAATAAAAGATTTCAATTCTACACGTTAAAAAGTTTTCATTTATTTAGTTATATATGAAATTAATCTAAAATATGTACAATTATTTGCTTAAAATTGAGGTTTTCAGTTTAATGCTTTCAATAAATTGTAGGTCTTAAAAGAAATCCAAAATCATTGATGAAAACATAAAACCCAAATATACTTCAAATATCCAAAAAATACTTATCTGGATTTTGTTTTTATCAATAATTTTGCGATTGATATAATAACAGCCCATTGCAAATAAAGTTTTAGTATTAATATTCATTCGTAACAGTGGAGCTTTTCAAAACAAAACGTTTTTTTACTATACAAATTGGAAAACGAATTTGTACATTAAAAAATTATAAAACTATCAAATTAGAATTATTAAAATAAATACATACATGAAAAAAAGTAATACAAATTGACAACCTAACACTTTTACATGTGGGATAATATTAAAAAAATCTTTAGGTTTAAAAACTTTGGTTGGATGAACGCAGTCATCTGATATTTGAATACCTATAAAATATCAATACTATTTGTAGCGAGGGGGCCCCTGTGCATGTGGGAGCCGAGGCGGCCGCCTCTTCCGCCTCTATGGTAATCCGCCACTGTGTATGTTCGTATCGAAGGTACACGGCTTCATTAAATTCGTTCAAATCAATCTGCTGTTCGTGCTGATTTGTACAATAATTTTACAGATTTCTTGTATCAAAATCGCAATGGCGATGATAATATGCAAGTAGTTGATCGCAAAGTAATTTTGCCATCTTCTTTTACCGGTTCACCACGCAACATGTATCAAAATCACTTGGATGCAATGTCTATTGGACAACATTTCGGTAAACCTTCCTTATTTATAACAATGACATGTAATCCTCAATGGCCAGAAAAAGTTGATAATTTGAGTAATTATGAGTCTTCGAATTTTCGTCCTGATATAGTTGTGCGTGTGTTTAAAGTGAAACTTGAAGAGAAACCTGAAATCCCTGATCCAATTTTTTTCCTAAATTACATGAATATGTGAAACGTCATATGATGCATGGACCATGTGGTGCTCTAAATCCCAATTCTGTTTGTATGAGAGATGGTAAATGTAGTAAGAATTTTTCAAAACCTTTTTCTGAAAATACTAAAGAATCTGTGAATGGTTATCCTTTGTATCGACGACGTGACGGTATGAGTGTTGATCTACGTGGTGCATCTCTTGATAATAGATACTAGGAGGGCCCAGCGTGCTTCGCTACGCTTATAAATAAAGTTTTTGCGTAGACATTTTGTTGACGTAGAAGCAATGATTTCAAAAAGTGGTAATGAGAAATGCTAGCATATAATTTTTAATTTTTCTTTTTAAATATATGAATGAAAAATAATCAGAACTCTAGCTGATCAGTTCGGATATATGAAAAACTAGCGATCAAATAAGTTTTCAAGTAAGCTTATTTGATCTCTATTTGATCTCTTATTTGATCTTATTTGATCTACTTTATCGGATGTGTTAGCCATTTTATGAACTGCTTTCGCTGAAACCTTTGTACAGTTGTTGGTTGATTTAAAGTGTTTAAAGAGAAAAAAAAAATAACAAACCTTTTTCATTCCTAGCTGTAATTTTACCCATACTTCAATGTTATCTGTTACTTCGATATGACGAACAAGCGTCATTTTTTAATAAAAGCTTCATTTTTCAATAAAAATTTGGCCCCACTTTGCAGCTTTTAGACAACTGAGTATAAAAAACTAGTTGACTTAGAGAATTCAAATTGGAATGATTTTATTTTGCCTTTCTATGACACCAATATATAAATTTATATAAGAATCCATCACAATTTCAGTTTGGAAGTTACATATAGTGAATTAATGACATATTTGTTTAGCACTTATTTTATACGCACGTTAATATGAATTTTGAAAAATAAAAGATTTAATTTTATTTTTATGATCACTCAATATATTTCGCCTTTTTAGGACATACTCAGGAGTAATGCAGGAGCAATTTCATTACTCCTGAGGAAGTTTCTTAAAACGACGAAATATATTCAGTGATCATAAAAATAAAATTAAATCTTTTATTTTTTTAAATCTATATTAACGTATACGCACGCAAACAAGTGCTAAACAAACGGCAAAAAGTGTAAACTAAATTAATGACTTTAAAACTTTTTTTAATAATAGCTTATAAAATTCTTATGAAGTAGTTGTTTGAAAAGTTATGAAGTACGAAGCAGTTGTTCGATAAGTTATGAAGTACATAGTTGTTCGACAAACCCCTGTCAAAATTTTTTTCAATATACCCCAAAAACTAATCAGTGCCGACTTATATTGATTAAAACCATTTACCAAAGAATTAGAAACATTTATTTTATAATTGAAGACTATAGTTAGTTAGTTAGTTAATAGCTAGTTTTTTTTTTTTTTTTAACGGCGTTCATGCTCCATGTAGGAGCGTTGCCAGGCTAATCAGCTTCGAATATTCACCACGGTCATTCGCAACAGCGACATAATTACCATGGCAGCCAATTTTTTTAAGGTCGTTTATTACGTCAGTCTCCCATTGTAGTCGTGGTCTACCTCGCGGTCGCCCACTCCCTGGGGTACTAACGTACATTTTTCTAATCATTCCAGACTGTGAATCGGCTCGTAGAACATGCCCAAACCAAGCAATCCTATTAGAACGGATACAACCTATTATATTAGGACCCTCAAGAAGGTCTCTGATCTCAACGTTATATCGGGTTCTATACTCTCCATCGTCTGTCTTAAGTGGACCAAAAATGTAGCGTAATATCTTACGCTCAAATACAGATAAATGCGATTCGTCATTTTGTGTAAGGGTCCACGTTTGTGATCCATACATCACAACCGGTCTAATCAATGTCTTGTATAACTTGAGCTTGGTGTTAGTTGATACATACGGAGATCCAAGGAGAGGTTTGATTGAGTAGAAAGTTCGATTACCTGCAGCGATTCGAGCTTTTATATCTGTAAGTATGCTGTTGTTTGAGTCAAGCATTGATCCCAAATATTTAAAAGATTCAACTCCCTCAATTCGTTCATCGCCGCACATCAAATCTTTCTTCTCAGACTCTCTTGAAACATTCATATGTTTGGTTTTATTGTAGTTAATTTGAAGACCAATTTTTCTAGCTCCACTCTCAAGCGACTTAAGAGTCTCACTCATAACAGCTTCACTTCGGCCGAGGATGACAACATCATCAGCGTATGCAATCATCTGTACTGAGTTTATTGACAAGATATTGTTGTTAGTCGGTAGTTTCTTTTGACGGCACACATATTCCAAGGTTAAATTAAAAAGTATAGGAGAGATAGCATCACCTTGTCTTAACCCGGAGTCGACTTTAAAAAACCTTGATATTTCGTTCTCTACTCGTACACAGCATTGAGAGTTCTGTACTGTCATTTTGCATAGTGATACCAGTTTACCAGGAATTCCCATTGACACCAGAGCAGACCATAGAGTCTCTCGTTCGAGAGAGTCGTAGGCCTGCCTGAAATCAATGAAGAGTTGGTGCACTGGTATGTTGAACTCTCGGCACTTTTCCAAAATCATCCTTATCGAGAAAAGTGCATCGGTGGTACCTCGGCCCCGCCGGAAGCCACACTGATATTCTCCAAACAGTTGTTCAGCAAAAGGATTGATTTTGGATAGCAAAATGTAAGAAAATATCTTATATGTTGTGCAGAGGATAGCGATTCCTCTGTAGTTTGCACATTGTAGGCGATTACCTTTTTTATGAATTGGTATCAGCATAGCTGTGCTCCAGTCCTGTGGCATGGCTTCAGTCCTCCATATCATTTGAACAAGTTCAAACAATCTTAAGGATAGAGTTTCACCACCATGTACAATCATTTCGGATGTTATATCGTCGATACCAGGTGCTTTATTGCATTTTAATTTTGACAGCGCCGCATCGAATTCCTCTTTGGTGGATTCGTCTACATGTACCTTTGACGCACGAATAAGCTTTGCTCGTCGCCCGACTTGTTTCTGGTCACTTAAGTTGAGAAGATTCTCAAAATAAGCGGCCCAAGTATCTAAAATATTTTTAAGGTCTACTTGTAGCTCCCCATCTTCGTTTTGAATAGCAGTCGATCTAGTTTGAGGGCCCTTCTTTAAGGTTTTAACCTGTTGAAAGAAGTTACGCGATTGATGTTCCTTATTGAAGCTTTCAATCTCCTCACACTTTCTCTTCCACCATTCTCTCTTCGTTCGTCTACATAACTTTGTAGCGGCTTGTCTTGCCAGTTTATAGTTCTCCTTCGTGGACCTGGTGTTGCGTCCTTGCAGACATTTCAGATAGCAATCTCTTTTGTATTGAATAGCGTCAAGACATGCTTGATCCATCCATGGCTTCTGGGAATGGTTTTGTGGTCGTCCAAGTATTCCCTCGGCAGCGCTTAAAACAGCATCTTTGAGCAAATACCATGACTTATCGACGTCTCCATTAATGGTTTCTGATTTCTCCAATGTTTCGGCAATATGGTTTTGATATTTCTCTTCTGTTTCTGCATTCTTTAGTGACGAGATGTTAAATCGTTTCCGTTGATTGAATTTCGGAATGCTTGGTGTTGACAACGGACAGAGCTGTTCGAAATAAAAAAACAATAATGTTATGTAAATAGTCATACTTACCAATAATATCTCTGTCCTTCGTCAAAATATTTGTTGAATAACCTCAGTCAACATTTCGTGGCTGTTTGTTTTGTTGTCTCTGAAAAAAGAAAGAAAAAAATTGACTTGTATTAATTGGTTAATTACTTTAATTTAAGCTGTTAATTTAAGTTTCTTAATTAACTTTGCTTAGCCGTCGGGATTTTTATTAACACTGGATATTGTCTGTCTGCAAACATTTAAATTATTTATATTAAGTAGTTCAGAACTTACAAGTCTTGCAATCCATGACATCTCCAGCTGTTGATGTTTCCGATCCATAGAATAATACTGAAAGAGAAAGGTTTTATTAATTTATTGTTTGTAATTTAATCAAATAATTTTACCTTTAATAATATTATTGTTTTTTGAAATGTCAATTTTTGACATTTAGGTTTCATCTGATGAGTTCACGTTCTCACCACTTGGCAAGATTTATCATATCTTGTGTCGATACGACAGTATTTAGTACTTATTTATGCTAATGTTGAACACGTGAGCTCTGCAGTCAATAAAATGATTAGTTTTTTGGCTATATATTTTAGATTTTATGATTAATAAGTCTTCTTCTTCGTTTAATTTCTGACAAGTGATGGTTAATTTTGGAGTAGTTAATTTAATACAAATAATGTTCAGAAGAAATGTAAAATTAATGTGAATTATAAAACATTGTAAAACAAAAATGTTTTTAAAATAAAATAAATAGTTCTACATTTAATTGGTGAAATTGTGCAGTGGTGTTTTTTGTGTTCATCTGCCTGCCAGTGTTTGCCGAAATTATTGTTGCATGGCCGCCATATTTAAGCATCCGAATATCTGATTGTAATGCTGATTAATTTTCACAAGGAGTGAAATTCATGTTACAAGCCCTATTTGGCACAGTGTCTTCAAACATTTTTTACTTCTTATGAAATTCATTTTTTAATTCATTGCCCTTTTTTAGGCAATACAATAATTTACTAGCGCATGCCAACTGAGGCATTGATGAGTTGGCACACAATGATCATCATCATCATCATCATTCATATATGCTGCTGCTAGGCGTGATAACAGTGGACACGCTTCACAATTCATAACATATTATTTTATCCGTCGTCATCATTGTTAGGCGTGCTAACTGTGGACACGCACATTATCCATCAACTTATATTATGTCATCGCTCGTCATATATTGTTTTATCAGTCGTCATCATTGTTAGGCGTGCTAACTGTGGACACGCACATTATCCATCAACTTATATTATGTCATCGCTCATCATATATTATTTTATCAGTCGTCATCATTGTTAGGCGTGCTAACTGTGGACACGCACATTATCCATCAACTTATATTATGTCATCGCTCATCATATATTACTTTATCAGTCGTCATCATTGTTAGGCGTGCTAACTGTGGACACGCACATTATTCATCAATTTATATTATGTCATCAGTCGCCACATATTATTTTATCAGTCGTCATCATTGTTAGGCGTGCTAACTGTGGACACGCACACTACCAATCAATTTATATTATATCATCAGTCGTCACATATTATATTATCAGTCGCATTCATATTATTTTATCAGTCGTCATCATTGTTAGGCGTGCTAACTGTGGACACGCACACTACCAATCAATTTATATTATATCATCAGTCGTCACATATTATATTATCAGTCGCATTCATATCATATCATCAGTCGTCATCATCATCTTCTGCCATTGCTAGGCGTGATAACAGTGGACACGCATACTATCAATCAATTTATAGTATATCATCAGTCGTCATATAGTATATTATCAGTCACATTTATATTATATTATCAGTCGTCATCATCATCTTCTACCGTTGCTAGGCGTGATAACAGTGGACACGCATACTATCAATCAAGTTATATCATATCACCAGTCGTCATATATTATATTATCAGTCGCATTCATACTATATTATCAGTCGTCATCATCATCTCCTATCATTGCTAGGCGTGATAACAGTGGACACGCATAACATCATTCAATTTATATTACATCATCAGTCATCATACATTATTATTCTCAGCCGTCATCATCAACATTTGCCATTCTTAGGCGCGATAACTGAGGACACGCATATAATAAAATCAAAATTCTTGATAGCTCTCTGGCTTTTTATTTAACGTCGTTCGTCAAAAAGAAAACATACAGTCCACTGCCAAGTCAGAGGCGCCATCATTTTGGTCCTTCGAGCCGGATTTGCCACCGGAACACAGCTGTCATCACAAAGGAAAAATAGTAGAAAACCATATCGTCTAGATTGGTTTCTCAGGTATTCCGTTAATTTTAGTTTTAAACATTTAAGTAATCATATTATATTTAAAACCATAAATTAATATACTAAAATACAAATATCTTTTAAATACAAATTATATTAACATTAACTTTGAGGTTTAAACGATACACGGTCACATCAATAAGTAGTCAAATAAGTGTCAGTGATCTTTCTGTCGTTGTAGTTGGTTGTCCTTGTTACAACAATTCATTATACGTATTTCGAGCATTGTCAATTTTAGGTTCCAAAACAGTTCGAACCCCGGTTCCTAGTTCACTCATTGGTTCAGTAATTCTCCTTTGTGTTAATTTTCAACCCGCATCATGGCTGAATTAGAGCTCCTCAAAAAGCAGCGTGCTGCGTTTAAGGGCCAATTGACCAATTTTAAGACCCAAGTTCCAACTGCTGAATCATTTGGAGCAGTCGAAGTTCTTCTTAGTCGGCTTCAACGTGTTTACGACAAGTATGACGGTGTCCAGTCAAAAATCGAGATATTAGATGAATTTGCTACTCCTGATCGCTCTGGCTTTGAGGAAGAGTATAGTAAGTTAGAGATCGTGTTGAGAGATAAATTGCACGACCTCAAAAAATCGGAAGACAGTTTCCTGTCAACCTCATTTCACAATACGTCTCAGCATGAGCTAAATCCTAATACCAATGTCTCTGCTGGAGTTAGACTTCCAGAGCTTACACTGCCGTTCTTTAGTGGTTTGGAATCGGAGTGGTTATCGTTTCGAGACATTTTTCTTGATTTAATCCACACGAAGGCTTTAGATGAAACAGTTAAGTTCTTATATTTAATCTCAAGTATTCGAGCAGGGTCTGCGTTTGCACTAATCGAGAGTCTTCCCGTAACTGCGGCCAACTACACTGTAGCTTGGAAATTATTGTGCGACAAATATAATAACGAAATATCGATTCAACGGCACCATACCCGGGAACTCTATGACGCCCGAACTCCTCAGGAGCACTCAGCTAAAGCTCTCCAAATGTTTGTTGAGAAGATCTTCAAACATTATAATGCATTAAAATCCCTAAAGGTAGCTGTTTCTGAATGGGATTTAATTCTAGTTCACCACCTGATTCAACGATTGGACACGGCATCTAGGGTCCATGTGGTAAAACACACCAAACCAAATGATTTGCTTCGGTTTGACGAATTAATGCAGCTGTTGCGTAACCGAGTCAGAGTGCTCGAGACATTAGCATCTACATCAGCTCACACTCATTCTCGAGTGAATAAGTCATACAAACCAGTCGCTCTAAATGCCACACACACACCGCCGGCAAGTTCGTCCGACAAATGTAGTTGTTGCTTGGGAAACCATATGTTGGCTCATTGTCCAGAATTCTCCAGCACTAAATTCACGCCAAGATCCAGATATGATTTTATCAAGAATCGCCGTCTTTGTGGAAATTGCTTACGAGATCGTCATCCTCTCAGTGAATGTCGTCAACCGCCGTGTCAAACGTGCGCACTCAAACACCATACATTATTGCATTTCGAACGCAACAATCAATTTCCGGATGTTAAAATGCAACCAGTTGTAGCTAACTGTTCCGAACTTCAGTCACTCAATAATGATTGCAGTGAAGCGACGTGTGCTGCGGTAACCAGTCTGAAAGTCTCATCAGAGACTACACCCACCAAGTTCAGCAAGGTCATTCTTATCGGCACTGCTTTAGTGCGAGCATCAGTTAATGATGGTATCCAAATCCTCTGCAGAGCTTTACTAGACAGCGGCTCAACAATGAATTTTGTTACTACACAAACATGCAAATTGTTACAGGCACGTAAACACGTCACATCTAAAACCATTACCGGTATTGCGGGATCACAAACATTGATCAAACACAAAATCTATTTAAAAATCTCTTCGTGTGTCTCAGCCTTTGCTACGACGTTAAAATGTTATGTTCTTCCCACCATTACCCATGAAATACCTTCTACAAGAGTTATGCTTCCCAAGCTAACCTTACCTGATCACATAAAATTGGCCGATCCCCACTTTAATGTACCAAATCGGATCGACATTCTGTTGGGTGCTGAGATTTATCAATGTCTGTTCAAAGGGTCATCAGTTCAACTTCATCGCGACTTACCTCCATTTTATGAGTCTGAATTGGGCTACGTGGTTATTGGTAAAACGAATATTTCATGCACTCCAAGGACTCAATCTCAATCACATATAGCGTTGTGCAGCATCCAATCTCTCGAAGCTCAAGTAAAACGATTTTGGGAACTGGAATCAGTATCGTCCAAACCGGTGTGGTCTAAAGAAGAATTCGCATGCGAAACTCATTTCAAGGAACATGTCAAGAGATCAGTTGATGGCCGATACACCGTCGCACTCCCTACCAATCCCAAGTTAGACCAACTAGGTTTATCCGATCTGTCAGCGCGTCGTCAGTTCTACGCCCTGGAAACTCGTTTACAAGGGAAACCTGAGGTCTATAAACAATACCAAGACTTTATGCGTGAATACTATCAGTTGGGACACATGACCACTGCGGTACACGACAGTGATAAATGCAACTTTTACTTGCCCCATCATTATGTGATAAAGGAACAAAGTGAAACAACAAAGTTGCGCGTAGTATTCAATGCGTCCGCAAAATCTTCATCTCTTGTTTCCCTGAACGACTGCCTGATGGTAGGCCCTACGATCCAACAGGATCTTGTTTCGATAATGCTTCGCTTTCGGAAACATAACATTGCGTTCAGTGCTGACATCGCGAAGATGTATCGACAGATCAGACTTCGAGATGACCAACAAGAGCTTCAACGAGTATTTTGGCGCTTAAACTCTTCCGAACGTCTTCAAGTGTTCAAACTCGCCACTGTTACATACGGAACTGCAAGTGCTCCATTTTTAGCCACTCGGACGCTACATCAGCTCGCCATTGATGAACGTATCAAATATCCAGAAGCATCTAAAATTCTTGATAGTGACTTTTATGTAGATGATGTATTAACGGGAGCATCAAACATGTCAGAGGCCAGCCAACTGAAGACAGAGTTAATTGAACTTCTAGCCTGCGGTGGCTTCGAACTACGAAAGTTTGTTTCTAACATGAAGCAATTATCATCGGAAGATCACGACACATCAACCGTTACCATTTTATTGGGGGTTATATGGAATACAAAATCTGATCAGTTCGAAATGGTATTTGACTTGCCTCCTACTGTTGCTTTATGTACCAAGCGCAGGCTTCTTTCGGAATTATGCCAAATTTTTGATCCTTTGGGTATTTGTGCTCCAATTGTTCTCACCGGAAAACTCATCATGCAAGCTATTTGGAAACTTCAAACTCTGGGTTGGGATGATCCACTACCACCTCACATCGCACAAGCCTGGTCAACTTACAAACAGGAATTAAATACATTACAACGAATCAACATCCCTCGGTTAATTGCTTCCTCCACGTCTAATCCGATCGAACTGCATGGGTTTTGCGACGCTTCCGAGCGAGCATACGGTTGTGTACTGTACACCCGAACCTTCTCCTCAACGAATCAATATCAACTAAATCTCATTTGTGCGAAAACAAGAGTGGCACCGTTGAAGCAGGAAACGATCCCACGGTTGGAACTATGCGCAGCAGTACTCTTATCAGAATTGACTCAGAAAGTTATGTCTGTCTTGAAAATGAATTTTAGTGCGGTATACCTTTGGACAGATTCACAAATCACGTTGCATCGAATTAAGTCAGAGCCATCAAAATATGCAGTATTTGTAGCAAATCGTCTTTCAAGAATTCAAGAACTTACGTCAGCTAATGATTGGTATTACGTTCCTACAGCTGCAAACCCAGCGGATTTAGCGTCTCGAGGACTTATGCCTTCGTCCTTTTCTGCGGCATCACTTTGGTGGATAGGACCCGAGTTCTTGAAGAGCCATTCGTCAGCCTGGTCAATCTCACATGACATCAATCTACCAGATGAATTTGTGAACTTGGAGGTGCGTAAAACCAACGATCGTGGTTTAGTCCACTCTACAACAGATGATAACTCTCTTTTTATTCGATTTTCGTCTCTCACAAGGCTAATTCGAGTTGTTGCCTATATGCTTCGTTTTACTAACAATACAAAACATAGAGATATTCGAGAAGGTAATGCGTCCATTTTTCTATTACCTAACGATATTAAAAATGCTACACTGTGTTTGATCCGAATGGTTCAACGAAGTAATTTTAGTGACGACATTCGGTGTATTAAAAAGACTAAGTATTGTTCACCTAGCAGTTCACTTCGATCTCTTGCGATATTCTTAGATAAAGACGATATATTAAGAGTCGGCGGTCGTCTGAATAACGCAATAATTTCAGAGGATCAGAAACATCCGATCCTACTACCTGGTAATCATCCCTTCAGTGTATTAATCGTACGACATGAGCACCAAAAATTGCTACACGCTGGGCCTCAATCACTTTTATATAACCTTCGCTTGCAATATTGGATAACTGGTGGACGCAACTTATGCAGGACAATCGTCCATCAATGTGTTCGTTGTCATCGAATAAAACCACAATTACGCAATCAAGTAATGGGTGAGTTGCCATCTGATAGAGTGAAATCCGTGGAGCGTCCATTTCTCATCGTCGGAGTAGATTTCTGTGGGCCATTTTCATATATCCAAACCAATAAAGCCAGAACAAGAATTAAATGCTACATTTGTCTTTTTGTCTGTTTCACCACCAAAGCAGTGCATTTGGAACTTGTGATGAGTGCCTCAACTGAATCCTTTTTGGCTTGCTTACGAAGGTTTATTGCTCGACGCGGAATATGCATTCGCATCTATTCGGACAATGCCACCAATTTCGTCGGATCACGTTCGGAACTGAAGGAGCTCAAAACGTTATTTCTTTCTCAGTCATTTCAAGACACCAGCTTAAAATTCTGCTCCGAAAACGAAATAGAATGGAAAACCATTCCTCCACGGTCTCCGCATTTTGGGGGTTTGTGGGAGGCTGCAATCAAAAGTGCTAAGCATCATTTCAAACGCGCAGTTGGCAATGCAGCCCTTACTGTGGAAGAACTCCTTACACTGATTTCACAAATCGAAGCATGTCTCAATTCTCGACCTCTTACGCCCTTATCTAGTGATCCATCAGACTTGACCGCTCTTTCACCTGGTCATTTTATTATCGGTGCTCCTTTGACATCAATCCCAGAACCATCATTAATTGATTTGTCCAGCAACCGGTTGTCACGCTTGCAACGAATCCAACAAAATTTACATCAATTTTGGGAAAGGTGGCACAAAGAATACTTATCGGAACTCCAACGACGACACAAGTGGCATCAGGGCTCACATAAGTTCCAAGTAGGTTCTTTAGTTATCCTCCATGACGATAATTCACCACCATTAAAATGGCACTTAGGTCGCATAACAGCATTACATCCTGGACAAGATGGGATCACTCGTGTGGTTACAGTCAAGACAGCACTGTCAGAATTGAAAAGAGCTGTCAATCGTATAAGTGTTCTACCATTTGAAACCGAGATCGACAAAGGCGTTACTACCTAACATGTTCATCGTAACGTAACTTGTTTTCAGACATACCATCATTAACCCGATTTTAATACAAACTCGGCTAAAATCATTCATATGTTCCTTCTACTAACTTGATGATCCTCCACATTAAATGAACCACCTAGCCTTGGTCATAACATGTGTATCAAATAGGAGTTGTTTCTATTTTTTTGATGTCACATACATCTCCTCACAACCATAATCTTTAAACTCTCCCCACTTATAAATTAAGTAGCGATGAGTTGTCTATAACTTAAAATCCTGCAGCTCTAGTCAATTCGGCAAACAACTACAATTGCCGCTAGGAACAAGTTGGTTGTTACAGTTGTTGACTGCATAGACAAAGGATTATACGAATCATCGTCTCCTATATCATGTATCAAGCGATAAAAAATATACTATGTAGGTCATTGTTATCAGAATAATTCTTATCAATTAAAGTTCTCATTTTAATTGAAGTTGTATCATTTAATTTCAATAGTAATTTATATGTTTTATCTAACTTCATTCCAATACAGTACTAGCATTTATAATTTCCCGCTACCTAAACCAAACAGAGAATTTCGTCCCATTTTCGCATCAGTTATATGATTCCTGTGAAGAGCATTCTCACGTAACCAACACTTTCGTTGGTTCCGTGAAGAGTATTTTAACCAACAAACGTTGGTTCGAGTCTTCACAATGTACAAGAGTTGTGAACTTGAAATCACTAAAACTGGTATAAGAAAATCAAAAGTCAAAAGACTTTTCACAGTGCAAATCGATCAAGAACTTACAACCTCGATCGGCTGTTATTTATCGTAATTTCACATTCCTGTGAAGAGCATTCTCACGTAACCAACACTTTCGTTGGTTCCGTGAAGAATATTTTAACCAACAAACGTTGGTTCGAGTCTTCACAATGTACAAGAGTTGTGAACTTGAAATCACTAAAACTGGTATAAGAAAATCAAAAGTCAAAAGACTTTTCACAGTGCAAATCGATCAAGAACTTACAACCTCGATCGGCTGTTACTTATGGTAATTCCACAATCATAACTTTCTAATTCATAAGCTAGTGCATCATAGCTACATTTTGGCTCATGATGCCATTCTCGTCAACACATTATGCAATGTGATCAAAACATTCAGTCTTCATTATTGATTTGCATAGTCCATGTCTAACCACTTATTTCGTCGGTTGCTACGCACACTCCATGATTAACCATTCAGTCTTCATTAATGCTTTGCATAATTCATGTTTAATCATCTATTTCTTCGGTTGCTACGCACACTCAATGATTAAACCTTTAGTCTTCGTCAATGCTCTGCATAATCCAGGTTTAATCATCTATTTCTTCGGTTGCTACGCACACTCAATGATTAAACCTTTAGTCTTCGTCAATGCTCTGCATAATCCAGGTTTAATCATCTATTTCTTCGGTTGCTACGCACACTCAATGATTAAACCTTTAGTCTTCGTCAATGCTCTGCATAATCCAGGTTTAATCATCTATTTCTTCGGTTGCTACGCACACTCAATGATTAAACCTTTAGTCTTCGTCAATGCTCTGCATAATCCAGGTTTAATCATCTATTTCTTCGGTTGCTACGCACACTCAATGATTAAACCTTTAGTCTTCGTCAATGCTCTGCATAATCCAGGTTTAATCATCTATTTCTTCGGTTGCTACGCACACTCAATGATTAAACCTTTAGTCTTCGTCAATGCTCTGCATAATCCAGGTTTAATCATCTATTTCTTCGGTTGCTACGCACACTCAATGATTAAACCTTTAGTCTTCGTCAATGCTCTGCATAATCCAGGTTTAATTATTTATCTCTTGGGTTGCTACGCACACTCAATGATTAAACCTTTAGTCGTCGTCAATGCTCAGCACATTTAATGGTTAATCCGCTATAACGTCAGCTACACACGCACATTAAATGATTTTATCCGTCATGATTTTGGACTAATTCAAATTTTAAATTCACTGTCATCAATTTCGTCGATTGACTCGTCTTCGAAAGTATTTTAATATACGAGTCATTGTCTCTATCGATCAGAATATTCATCGTCTCAATTTGCGTCATCTGTAATTCCATTTAGGAAGCAGAAACTATTATCAGTTAGGTCCAATTCAAAATCTAATCGCGTTACTCATGTATCACCACTTCACAACGTCAGTTCCGTTTTGAGTCGTTTACCATTGTCGCTTTGTTACAATCATAACACCACCGTTGGTCGAGTCCACAAAATCAGTATTTAGCAAGCTTGATGAAGGTCTCAAGTTGTTGCCTGCGTCACTAAGAACTACACGTTACTGCCCATCGTGAACTCTAGCATATTATTCAACCAACCTCAACGACAGAAAGTACACTGATACTTACAGTAATGCGAGCTTTTAAACTTCACTTCTTGTCATTTGGCATCTCTCATGATATCTCATGTTCAATTGTAAATAAAAAAAGTACATAATCACAACAGTTGTTGTTGATAAATTTATTCAAAATAAAAAATTTTTTTGTTTTTGTAAAAATAAACATTTCTAAAGCAAAAAAATGATAATTGGTTATGAACCAGAAATAAGTATCTTAAAACTAGTAGTAACATAATTTTCTGAATTAAAGTAACTTACATAAAATGTTCTGAATTAAAATTAAAGTGGTCATATGACACACTTATGATATTAGCTATAAGTTGTTAACTCTCTGAATTTTTAAATAACCAATTAGATTAATAGTTTTCATCAATTCATGATTTATAATAATTTATATAAGTAATTATCGTCAAAGGCGGGAATATGTTGACAACGGACAGAGCTGTTCGAAATAAAAAAACAATAATGTTATGTAAATAGTCATACTTACCAATAATATCTCTGTCCTTCGTCAAAATATTTGTTGAATAACCTCAGTCAACATTTCGTGGCTGTTTGTTTTGTTGTCTCTGAAAAAAGAAAGAAAAAAATTGACTTGTATTAATTGGTTAATTACTTTAATTTAAGCTGTTAATTTAAGTTTCTTAATTAACTTTGCTTAGCCGTCGGGATTTTTATTAACACTGGATATTGTCTGTCTGCAAACATTTAAATTATTTATATTAAGTAGTTCAGAACTTACAAGTCTTGCAATCCATGACATCTCCAGCTGTTGATGTTTCCGATCCATAGAATAATACTGAAAGAGAAAGGTTTTATTAATTTATTGTTTGTAATTTAATCAAATAATTTTACCTTTAATAATATTATTGTTTTTTGAAATGTCAATTTTTGACATTTAGGTTTCATCTGATGAGTTCACGTTCTCACCACTTGGCAAGATTTATCATATCTTGTGTCGATACGACAGTATTTAGTACTTATTTATGCTAATGTTGAACACGTGAGCTCTGCAGTCAATAAAATGATTAGTTTTTTGGCTATATATTTTAGATTTTATGATTAATAAGTCTTCTTCTTCGTTTAATTTCTGACAAGTGATGGTTAATTTTGGAGTAGTTAATTTAATACAAATAATGTTCAGAAGAAATGTAAAATTAATGTGAATTATAAAACATTGTAAAACAAAAATGTTTTTAAAATAAAATAAATAGTTCTACATTTAATTGGTGAAATTGTGCAGTGGTGTTTTTTGTGTTCATCTGCCTGCCAGTGTTTGCCGAAATTATTGTTGCATGGCCGCCATATTTAAGCATCCGAATATCTGATTGTAATGCTGATTAATTTTCACAAGGAGTGAAATTCATGTTACAAGCCCTATTTGGCACAGTGTCTTCAAACATTTTTTACTTCTTATGAAATTCATTTTTTAATTCATTGCCCTTTTTTAGGCAATACAATAATTTACTAGCGCATGCCAACTGAGGCATTGATGAGTTGGCACACAATGATCATCATCATCATCATCATTCATATATGCTGCTGCTAGGCGTGATAACAGTGGACACGCTTCACAATTCATAACATATTATTTTATCCGTCGTCATCATTGTTAGGCGTGCTAACTGTGGACACGCACATTATCCATCAACTTATATTATGTCATCGCTCGTCATATATTGTTTTATCAGTCGTCATCATTGTTAGGCGTGCTAACTGTGGACACGCACATTATCCATCAACTTATATTATGTCATCGCTCATCATATATTATTTTATCAGTCGTCATCATTGTTAGGCGTGCTAACTGTGGACACGCACATTATCCATCAACTTATATTATGTCATCGCTCATCATATATTACTTTATCAGTCGTCATCATTGTTAGGCGTGCTAACTGTGGACACGCACATTATTCATCAATTTATATTATGTCATCAGTCGCCACATATTATTTTATCAGTCGTCATCATTGTTAGGCGTGCTAACTGTGGACACGCACACTACCAATCAATTTATATTATATCATCAGTCGTCACATATTATATTATCAGTCGCATTCATATTATTTTATCAGTCGTCATCATTGTTAGGCGTGCTAACTGTGGACACGCACACTACCAATCAATTTATATTATATCATCAGTCGTCACATATTATATTATCAGTCGCATTCATATCATATCATCAGTCGTCATCATCATCTTCTGCCATTGCTAGGCGTGATAACAGTGGACACGCATACTATCAATCAATTTATAGTATATCATCAGTCGTCATATAGTATATTATCAGTCACATTTATATTATATTATCAGTCGTCATCATCATCTTCTACCGTTGCTAGGCGTGATAACAGTGGACACGCATACTATCAATCAAGTTATATCATATCACCAGTCGTCATATATTATATTATCAGTCGCATTCATACTATATTATCAGTCGTCATCATCATCTCCTATCATTGCTAGGCGTGATAACAGTGGACACGCATAACATCATTCAATTTATATTACATCATCAGTCATCATACATTATTATTCTCAGCCGTCATCATCAACATTTGCCATTCTTAGGCGCGATAACTGAGGACACGCATATAATAAAATCAAAATTCTTGATAGCTCTCTGGCTTTTTATTTAACGTCGTTCGTCAAAAAGAAAACATACAGTCCACTGCCAAGTCAGAGGCGCCATCACTTGGGTTTGGGAAGTGGAACCTTATTTTAGCACATACAAGAAAGTGGTCACTTCCAATGTATGCGCCTCTAAAGGATCGCACATCCAGAACACTCGAAAAGAAACGTGCTGTAACTAGCACGTGATCAATTTGATTTCGAGTGTTTCCATTCGGTGAGACCCATGTCTGCTTATGAATCGATCGGTGCGGAAAGAAAGTACTGGCAATTCTCAAATTATTTGATAATGCAAACTCAGTCATTCTCTCACCATTATCATTCGAATTCAAATGCAGACTGTTGGGGCCCACCACATTTCCATAAGAGATATCTCTTCCAACCTGCCCATTAAAGTCACCAAGAACCATAGTGAAGTCGCGTGTTGGTGTTTGTTTCATAACCTCTTCCAGTGCTATGTAGAAATTATCCTTCTCGTCGACGGTCTTAGCTTCAGTAGGTGCATGCACGGCAATAAGAGAAATATTGTTATATGTACCACGAACACGTAGGTAGCAAATCCTCTCACTGACCGGGATGAATTTCATCACGGCTTCTTGTATGCGTGCACCAACAAGAAAGCCAGTTCCAAATTCTCTTCGAGAAGGATGACCACTACAGTATAGAGAGTGACTATCCAAATCTTGTTTTCCGATTATTGGCTGTCTAATTTCTTGCAGAGCTATGATATCCATCCCATACCTCTCAGCCTCTGTTTCTAAACTTATAAGAGCATCAGGAGCGCTCAGGCTGCGCACGCTCCACGTTCCGATTCGGTAGTCTGGTCCTTTTTCACGTCCAGGTAAAATTCTGTTGTTTTTGTCCGGGTCTGTTTTTCTTTTCTGATTTCCAAATTTAACAAATAATTTTTTTTCCGGGGTCAGGGTGTTAACCTTAGGCCCAACCCAAATTGTCGTGAATGGGTCCGTTCTGCATCTTAAGGTTACCAGAAACAACCTTTGACACGTTTATATAGCGAGCCGCTTGATCCAAGACAGACGCCCGCTTCAAGCCGCCCCTAACATGGAGAACAGACGCTTGAGTCGCATTGGTTTTAAGGCGCCAATTCGCCATGATGTACCATGATTGACTAAGCAGTTTTTACCCTGCTTGTCTCCGGTACACCAACCTAATTCTGTCAGCATTAACCAGGCAGCACGGCGTGGACGTCGAATTTCGGATTTCGCTACCCAATAGTTAGTTAGTTAAGGATAAAATAGAAAGAAATCGCAAAAAGAAACTGCATTTTACCGCAAGGGATGCAATTCTAAAAGAGTAAAACTATAAAAAGTTGGTTAAGAAGGAAAAAATTAAATAAAACTAAAAAAACCAAATTATATATTTTCTAAAGCATGAATTAGCCCTTTGCTATAGCACCTACAAACAAAAATTAAAGAACGACTACAAAATATAATGATAATCATAGTGATGAAAAGTGGAACAATCATAGGCACGAGAGTTAAAGGACGTAAAAAATGGTAATAAAATACAAGCCTACCCACAAACCGAATCGAATATATCTTCTTTAGAAAAATGGTAATCTTTTACAATACATTTAAAAGTTATTTTAATCAATACACTTGAACTAGAAAATATAGCTAATCATTGTCCGAAACTATGTGAAGACGCAGTTGATATCTTTAATAGGAAAAATTAAAAACATGACATTGAATAACTGAAGCCAAATGAATAATAGCATCACAAAGCACTATAAGCTCACCAAACGTGATAACTGTTATTTGCAAAAATATTAGCAACAAACAACTAAATAAATCAAAAACTGTTGATCTTACTGTTTTTTATCTGATTTATATCTAAAATAAATTAAGTTTTCTGTAACATGCACTTCACATTTAAATTAATAAATTATTTTCCAATGCTAGTTAAATTAAATTATTATAACCAATCGATATGTCACTACGAAATGTATTATATATACTATGTTCAACTTACATTTTTTAATTGTCAGTTCAAAACTATTTTCGTGCAGAAATGAGCCTGTTAAAAATATCACTTATATTTTTTTTGTCGATTACTTACATTATTTCTATATCCGAATCTTTTAAGCGGGATCAAATCCGTTTTAAAATTTTTAATTCGGAATTCAAAGTTAGTTGCACTAGGCAAAAGGGGTCTGAGTTACAAAAAATTATTAATGATACCAAAAAGTTTCTGCACTCACTACAACCAAAAACTAATGCAATAAGAAACAACGCTAAACACTTTCAGCAAATTGAAAGCAGTATGCCGTTTGATGATAAAGAAGAAGAAAATAAAAGAATTTATAAAATGGTTCTAGTAAATATATAATAAATAGTCATCAATATGATAATTCAAAAAATAAACTGAGTTAATAATAATGTTTCAGGTTATTCATTTAAGCCTACAAAATTATTTTGAACTCTTAATAGAACGGCTGGTGAAACTTCGTGACAGTTTATCGAATGGATCGGGAGCCAAAATTGAATCGCAGAAGAAGTGTGTAAATAACTTTTTAGAAGTCTTACAACTTATGCTAGATGTTCCGCTTAAATTTGTTTGTCAATATATTGACTGTGGTAAGTGTATTATTATACGATACTTGAGATAACACTTTTTTAATCTAAAAACTTATAGCAATAATTGAGAATAGTTCAAAACCTACTCTAAATATGATTGAAAAAGGTTCCACAGAGATTGTGTTGCCATCAAAGCCACTGGATTATAATTATGAAGGTACAAATCTAGAGGAAATCATTGATACAGGAGCAATTTAATAAAAGAATTTGAAACAAATTTTCCATAACCGAAAATGAGTAAACGGTTCTAATATATTTTGTTTTATTGTTAAAAAGTTCTATAATAAAAACTTATTTGAAAGCAATGCCGGTATTTTAAGTTTACCTTTATTGCCAGCCAATCCCGCTAAGTCATTCTTAAATTGCTCATCGAACATATCAATACAGCAGTCGATCAAATATGTTTTCAAGTAATTATTACAGAAGGTGTAAAGATGCAAAGACTAGGATGAATGGTGTTTCCGTATTATATTTGTTTTGATCGTAGACATTGTTTTTTGGGATAAACACCATATTGGAGTAGGACAATATATGTTCGGTCCGCATCGAAGGATGAAACTGATTTATAGTTGTTAAACTAGATATGGTACCCTCAGGAGTTCATGTCGCCACGTTTTGTATACAGACTTCCAACACGTATTGACGAAAGCCTGCTTGATACTAGTGTTTCGTTCTAACTCAACAATTGAACAATATGAAAAAAGATTTAATTAATTTTTTATGTTAAATAAAAATTTAGCTTCCGGTTCTGTTTTTACTTTCCACATTTCCACAGTCCTATCTATAATATATACGAACACTGTAATGAAGCGTTTTCTCATTGGCGAACCAATGAGAAGGACATAGCAGGAAGCGTACCTAGCGAGATTGATTTTCAAGCCCCAACTAGCTTCAGCCCATGGGAACGATGAAGTAACCCTGCTACTTCAGCACAAATACAGACATGTACGCTATTCACGAAAGTTTGCAGAAATGGAAAGAAATACAAGTGGAAAAACGAAGACTCTGGCGACCCCTGTTGCGAAAGACCCACGATCAACACGTCCAACCCCTACGTTCACTCACATATGCCCACACACGCACACACCCACACGCACACACACACACACGCACACTCACACCCCTTTATCATTATGGCTGTAGTAATGAAATAAATTTACTCACCCCATGATTAAACCCCGTCCTCCTATTCGAATTCCATCAGCCCTCCATCAGCACGTTGTTCATGTTTGAAATACCCCAAAATTACTTGGTATAAAAACAAATGTTGAATGACTTTGCACGTACGAACGTTGTATCAAACTGTTAGGTAGAAACGTTCAATAAACTAGCAATCGTTGAATACTTTGTTGAATCAAAACGGTAAGTAGAAACGTTATAAAAAAAACTGGTATGATTTTGTTGAATCAAACAAAAATATTGCAATTGATGAAAACTATTGTTGACTTTGTGGAATCAAGATGATAAGAAGAAACGTTATATAAATTTTGTTGAATCAAAATAAAGTATTGTAATTGATGCAAAATTTTGTTGAATCAAAAATGATGTGATTGAGGTAAAATATTGTTGGATCAAAAATGATACAATGGATGTAAAATAGTGCTGAATCAAAAATGGTGTAATGGAGGTAAAATATGGTTGAATCAATAATGATGTAATTGTTGTAAAATATGGTTGAATCGAATAATGATACAATTGATGTAAAATATTGTTGAATCAAAAAAGATGCAATTGTTGTAAAATATGGCTGAATCAATAATGATGTAATTGTTGTAAAATATGGTTGAATCGAATAAGGATACAATTGATGTAAAATATTGTTGAATCAAAAAAGATGCAATTGTTGTAAAATATGGCTGAATCCAAAACGATGTAATTGTTGTAAAATATGGTTGAATCGAATAATGATATAATTGATGCAGAATAGGGTTGAATCCAAAACGATGTAATTGTTGTAAAATATGGTTGGATCACATAAAGATGTAATTGTTGTAAAATATGGTTGAACCAAAAACGATGTAATTGTGGTAAAATATGGTTGAATCGAATAATGATATAATTGATGCAGAATATGGTTGAATCCAAAACGATGTAATTGTTGTAAAATATGGTTGAATCGAATAATGATATAATTGATGCAAAATATTGTTGAATCGAAAATGATGTAATTATTGTAAAATATTGTTGAAACAAAAACGGTGAGTGGAAACGTTATATAAATTCGTAAAATTTTGTTGAATCAAAAATGAGGTAATCCGTGGAACAATTTGAATAGATAAGCGATACTAATAGGCGTGGTATAAAATTAATGGATGCGTTGAAAATTTTGTTGATTAAACTTGTAACCCAGTTGTATACGCTGAAGCCACAATGGGTAAATGTTAAAGGAAGTGCCAATATAGATGAACACGGAGAGAATACAATATAATAATTTGTGTAAAGATATGTTGGCGCCAGTTGTAAATGCGGTTGACTATATGTGCAGTATCAGACGACAGTTTACGCCTGCAACGTTGACCAATTTGCAAATATTGTTGGATACGTGGGACATCAATGCCACAAGCCGTATCAATCCTCGACGAACAAATCTGTAACCCGGATGAATAAGTGGAAGCTATCGTGCAATTAAATATGCTTCCCAATCTACATCGAAATCATCGTCGAGTATGATACCGATTAATCGACATATAGCACCCACGACGACAAATGTAATTATTCCAACAACAATCGGTTTTTCTCCTTACCAAAAATGCTTTAGTTTTTTTTTTCTTTTTTTTTTTTTTGTTCTTTTTATTGACACAATAGTTTAAATTTGTATTCACACATAAGGAGCTTTTATCTAAGAAAAATCAACTCTAATCTTTGATCAATATGAGTATCATGTATCTCACCCTGGATAGAATTTGGGTTTTTGTTTTGTACGGAAAACAAATTTCGTTTTATTTTTGTTTGAATCATATGACTGTTTTGGTTTACCGCCAAATATACACAGACCAATTTCGATTCTTAATATACGGTTATACTGCTTATCTGGTTATGCTAGGTAAATAAAAAAAAATCTGGTTTTCCTTTCAATAGTTCCGGTTTTTTTAAATTTCTACGTTATTTGGTGGTCTGGTATATTAATGCACCTCTTTTTTTTGAACTCTATCTTCACATTCTTGGGATTAGAAATAAGAGTGTACTAATCTTGGCACTTGGATATTAATTTCTAAATAAAGCCATAACCACAACACTGGAATCTCATAATTAGATTTTAATTACACTTTATTTTTAAGTGGATATACGAGTGTTCTACTCTTTAAATTTTGACCATATATATTTTTATTAATTAACTTATTTTTAATCTAATATACGATTTAAATTTTGACTATATAGATTTTTAATTAATTAACTTATTTTTAATCTAATATACGATTGATCTAATCGTTAAATTTTGACTACATAGATTTTTAATTTAATATACGATTAATCTAATCTTTAAATTTTGGATTATATATATTTTTAATTTAATTAACTTATTTTTTTTTTTTTATGTAATAGACGATTGATCTAATCTTTAAATTTTTGATTATATATATTTTTAATTTAATATACGTTTGATCTAATCTTTGAATTTTTGACTATATATATTTTTAATTTAATATACGATTGATCTAATCTTTAAATTTTGGCTTATATATATTTTTAATTTAATATACGATTGATCTAATCTTTAAATTTTGGCTTATATATATTTTTAATTTAATATACGATTGATCTAATCTTTAAATTTTTGACTATATATATTTTTAATTTAATATACGATTGATCTAATCTTTAAATTTTGGCTTATATATATTTTTAATTTAATATACGATTGATCTAATCTTTAAATTTTGGCTTATATATATTTTTAATTTAATATACGATTGATCTAATCTTTAAATTTTGGCTTATATATATTTTTAATTTAATATACGTTTGATCTAATCTTTAAATTTTGGCTTATATATCGTGGTAGCACAAAAGGAATTCTTCGAATCATGCAGCTGGAAAACTATTTAAATTATCCTAACTCGGATACAATTGCACAACACCAAAAAAAAACTCACTAAGCGTATATAGCTATGTTTGACATTTATCACTCAAAATCACAGGTTATATCCCTAATCACTAATAATCTTTTAGGTTTACCGTGTACGCATTGACATTCAATTCACAAAAATCTTGTGGGCACAACACTTCATAGTTAGTTTTCCCCGAATCACAAAAAAAATTTGCATGACCGATTGTTTTTAGTTTAATAACTCTCATTCTCATTTGACCTCATATTTTGGTAAAAATATATCTCATCTCAAGGTCAACTAGTTATCATCTACTGAAGGTCGTCCTCTTTGGTTAGATATTTCTCGAACGCCATTAGCCAAATTAAATAGTAAATTTATCTTATTTTATGTATATTACACGTATCAATTCGATATCAGGTTCCTGATTCTTATTGATTCATTGGTATCTGTGAATTTATCTACTTAGTCTAAGACCATGCACGGATTAACCGCCCTAATTATTTTCCTATTAAATTAACCAAATTTGTGCTACTCACATCCAATAAACTTCGGTCCGCCAATGTTATCTCATCCTTACTGCCATCTTATCCATCCAGACGTCGGAATTTATCTCCCTTTTAGTTGTTTTCAATCCAATCCAATAATCCTATATTTTTTCCGAACCAGAAACAAAATCTTTTTTTCAGCACAACAATATGATTGAGTTGACAGAAGGCGAGTGTCACACACAAAAATCAAAATGTAATAGACTAAGAGAGAGAATAAGTTACCGTGCTCATTATATAGTCAAATTTTTAATCTCGCAATAACTCGAATAAAGTATTTAGATGAGAGATAATTAATTTACATCAGATTTTCAAATTATTGGGAACTTATTATAGTTCACAAAACCGTTTGCTACTTGATAATATTGTACTAAAATAAGGTTGGGATCCCCAATATTTCCGACACATTCATAACACGTATAATTGAATTCAAAATGAATCAAATACAGATTCGATCAATGTAGTGATGTTTAGACATTTAATAACTACATTCTGCAATATCAATACCGTGAAGTTCAGATCAATCACGGAAGGATTGTCTAAGGCAAAACACTCATACAAAGACAAATCAAATGTTTAACAAAGCAGAAATAGTAATTCGTTGTATGTCGACGATTGGAAACAAAATACACGTAGCTGTTGTGAGGTTTTGAGAATTTCGTTATTTCATTACGGTTTGGGTTTTGAAACAAAAAAGTTCAAACTCAAGTAGTAAGGCGAGGACAATCGAATGGAAGTATAACGCGCGTCAATTTTAGTGCGTTGTAAGATTAAATTCTGATTAATTTTTAGTGATTATACGGATGATGATTAAGGAAAACCATTAATTAATTCAACTCAACCAATATTGCGTTAGATTAATGAATAAATAATTCAAGGTAATTAGTGTGATTTTCTTTCTCCCATACGTTTGTCCGGCCATTGCAGATTTAGTAGATTCTGAGAAACATAAGGAAACTATGGGTTAAGGAAACTACATGAAATATGACTATTGATGACGAAGGGATGAGAATCTATTACAAGTGGTACAGATTAATATAAGAAACAACAACTAAGGAAACTGCGACTGTAATACACTGCGTTCTGACATTATGCCAGACTATCCATTACAGAACAAGTGCTTTTGGGACGAGCACCTACGACCAAAAGAAGTTGACAAAGGCATAGGCTGGTCGCCAATAGACCTTGTATATACATATTAGCTTGGTGAAGCACCCCGACGTACCACAGATTAGCAATCAATGCGATCAGTATTACAAACTCAGTCTTAGCAGAAACAAAGTAACAAAGTATCTAAGAATATGCAAAAAAAAACTTTTGGGAGGGGTATCGATAAAATCAGTATTCTACTCTATTGCAAGCGGTGGATAACTAAAATCTTCCAGACCCAATTTCGGGCAGATCTGGGGGTTCCCGAGACTCTAAAGTCACAAAAAAATTTATTCAATCTGCTACAGATCGAAAAGAAAAAAAACACCATTGGACCGACTCCTTTAATGAAACGTCCGACACAATTTCGTTTTTACGTTATGCAGGCTCGCAACCCACACCTGAACTAACACGAGTCTCATACTTCTCCGACTGAGCTAGCCGGGCCACACTGTTGTACGCTTCCGTCCCAGTGACTCTGAAGGATGAGAAAAAAAACTGTTCACATAGGTTCAAAGCAACTAATTGAACCACATTCAATACATTCGATCTCGGTATTTTCGCTGGCAAATAGACTACACAAAAAATTTTGAAACAAGACCCGAACACCAAAGTTGATACACACTCACTGAACTGTGAATTCAAGATGAAACTACCCTCATACTTTATGGTCGTCGATAATCTTGACTTACCATGGCGGTGAAACACGCACGAAAGTTACTATCATACTGACAGAAAAAAATTATTGCCGATGTTAGGCACGAATGTCCTTGGAGTGATAAACACCTCTACGTTTAGAAACCAGGTCCTCCAGTTCGTAGGCGGAACCACCTACCAACCTTATTACTCTGGTCTCAATAAACTTCTGTGCAAGTTTAGCAGATAATTTCTTACCGGCGTCACTCAAGATAAAGTTCCTTCGGAACACCGTATCACCTGGTTTAAACAAAGTTACTCGAGCTCGTAAATTGTATCTTTCAGCACTTTTGACAAATGCTTCGGCAGTTAAATCAAGAATTCGAATTCGAATCTTATTAAGATAATCAGGTCGCAGAATCGTTTCACCTGGATCATGAAGACTATTCAATCGTCTCAGCAGTTCATATGACGAACCATGAGTCACCATAGGTATCCCAAACATTGCGTAATATGGGGAACATTTAAGTGTTTGATGCAGGGAACAACGTAGTGCACAAGCGATCTCGCTCAAGTGCATATCCCATTTAGAATGTTCCTCCTTTAAATAGGCTCTAATACCAGATAAAACACTTCTATTTACCCGTTCCGAAGCGTTAGCTTGAGGTGAATATAGCGCTAGTAATGTATGTTTCACTCCGTGCTTCGCCAAGAAATCTCCAAATAGTTTAGACTTAAACTGCGTCCCATTATCGGACACAATAACTTCGGGACAACCAAATACGTGAAAGACATTGGTAGCCAATAGATGACAAATTGGTTCAGCGGTTAGCTTCCGTAAAGGAAATAAAAATGGATATTTAGTAACATGATCTAATACTACAAGGATAGCGATATTCCCGGCCTTTGAACGAGGGTAAGGGCCAAGAATATCGATATATAATCGCTGTCCAATTCGTTCTGTTTTCATTTGGGACACCATGGGAGCACGAAGTGGAACATTAGTCGCTTTGATTTCTTTACAGGTCTTACAATTTCCTATGTAAGATTTAACCTGGGTATACATACGAGGCCAATAGTAAAATTTACGAATGTTATATAAGGTTTTTGCTAGACCTCCATGAGATGAGGTAGGAGGATTGTGGGCCCTTGCAATACACTCGTCAGTGTATTCCTCAGGTAACCACAATTTCCAAACCTCACCCTCTGAAGGAATATCAAGATCTAGACAAGCCAATCGTTTATAAACCCGACCAGAAATTACTTTCAGATCAGGCAATGTACCGTCTGCTTCGGTAACCAGATTTACCAACTCCAAATATCGAGAAGTGTTGAAGAAAGGGGAATTAAGATCTAATTCAGGCACTGGACATAGTTCAGAAATGATGTCGACAGAGTCACGTCTTGATAGAGTGTCAGGAACAGTATTTAATTTTCCTTTTCGGTACTCAATATCAAAGACGTAACCCTGCAATTTCAAGCTCCAACGAGCCAATCGACCAGAAAGGTCTTTTTGTTGCATTAACCATTTTAATGAAGCATGGTCAGTTATGATCTTAAAGGCCTGACCCTCGACATACGCTCTAAATTTCTTTACTCCCAGTACGGCGGCTAGACACTCTTTCTCACTAGTTGAGTAATTGCGTTGCGCAGAATTTAGTTTCTTGGACATGTACGCTATGGGATGTTCCATACCGTCCATGTCACACTGCAGTAATACACAGCCTATACCGTCATTACTAGCGTCGCACTGGAGAGTAAAAGGTTTAGTATAGTCGGGGTTTATGAGGACTGGTGCTGATATGAGAGCATTTTTGAGATTTGTAAATGCTCTTTCAGCTTCTGGAGTCCATACGAATTTATTAGAATTTTTCTTCAACAAATCTGATATTGGAGAGGACATAGCAGAGAAATCAGATATAAAACGGCGATAATAACCCGCCATACCCAAGAAGCGTCGAATCTGTTTGGGTGTTCGAGGTGTAGGAAATTCTGATATAGCCTGAGTTTTATCAGGATCAATTTTTAACGTACCACCTCCCACCACATATCCCAAATATTTTACCTCCGCTAAGAGAAACTTACTTTTTTCCACGTTTATCGTCAAGTTCGCACGTCTAAGACACTGGGAGATATCTTCTAACAGTTTCAGATGGGCCTCAAAGGTATCTGTAACTATTAGAAGATCATCCAAGTATACGAAGACGCACGACTTGAGATGTGGAGGAATTACTTGGTCCATCAATTTGGTCATTGTTTGCGGCGCATTGCACAGTCCGAAAGGCATTCTTACGAACTGATACAATGGCCGCCCTGGGACCGTAAAAGCAGTTTTCTCTCGGGAGTGTTTTTCTAACGGTATCTGCCAGAAAGCGTCTTTCAGATCCAAACTGGAAATGAAATTACTTTGTGGCAGACGACTCAAGATCCCATCTATCTGTGGAAGGGGGTAAGCATCCTTCTTAGTAACTGTATTGACCTTTCTACTATCCAAACAAAGACGATTCTTCCCAGGTTTGCGAATTAAGACCACCGGACTTGACCATGGGCTGTTTGAAACCTCTATAATACCCAGAGACAACATCCTATCCAGTTCTTCTCCCATCAGTTTCTCAATGGCGGGCGATATTGGATAGTGTCGTTGCTTGATGGGAGCTGCAGTCCCCACATCAATAACGTGTTCCAACAAATGTGTTCGACCCAGACCCATTTTTGAAAATGATGGTAGAAGCTGAATAGTGTTTTGTAGACGTGTTTGATTGTCCATAGACAATTCTGAAATTCCTGACTCCGTAGTCAAAAATGTAGGTAGGTTAAATATCGGGTTAAACAAACCAAAAGCGTTAAAGAAATCTATACCTAGATATAGATTTTGAGTCAAAGACGGGATAATGAAGACGTCCAGGGTTCTGACTTGGTTCATAAATGAAACCTTTGTTTTTACAAACCCCAAGATCTTCTGTCTTTGGCCATCGGCAGTACGAACTACGGCAGACGAATAAGTCAGAAGGTCTGGAGTCTGTACGATTTCTTTAGCAAAATCACCACCAATTACAGTCAAGGACGCTCCACTATCCAACAGTCCAGTATGTTGTTTACCCAATATTGACACTGTGGCATAAGATCTCACATCGTTGTCCAATTTCACAATAGAGGAAATGGTTTTAGTTTTAAACAAATGACGTTGTTGCCAATAAATACGAGAACGGAGCGCAGAGCGCGATGGAATTTTCAAAGATGATAATGAATCGACAAATATGTTTGAGCGCACCTTCAGGTATTCGTTCAATCGTTGTTGGAACGATTTGATTTTGGTCCATAATGGAGGTGGTTCAGTATGAACGGATGTTCGTTTCAATAATTTCATATCAGTATCATGAGTGGGTACCAAATCATTAAAAGTCGCATTTGTAATCGGTGTTTCAGGGGTGACGATAATGGAATTATTATCTGTTTCGTCTCTGTTTGAAATACTTACAGGTAGAGTATTCCAAGAGTGTTCTATCAAATTGGATGTTGAAGCTCGGTTCAACAGTGTATTGTGTACTAATAGGTTATTGGGACTAGTTGATGAAATATTTGAAGGATCAGGAGACAAATTAAATTTGGTCTTAGATGAATCTAAGACAGGTCTTGGGAGCGAGAAAAGGTGTTGGGATTCTGGCCCCCCCTTCGGTTTCCCTGACAATTTTCACAATTAGGACACAACACATCGTCCTTCCCACATCCCCAACAAAACAATCGCTGTGATTCACGACAATCGTGCCACCGATGACCAGGTCGTTTGCAGTTCCAACAAATAGTTGAACTGGTTATTCGTCTCATATTAGGGGCAGGCTGTATTGCCGCAAGTTCGTTGGATGTAATTGGTAACGATTCAGTTGGCAATTCGTTAATTTGTATTTGTGAAAATTCACGATCTAAATCCACCTCAGACACCGGTCTCGATGGTCTAATGTTATAATCGCGCGGTCTGGTTGTTGACTCGGCCCATAATTTTTCGCGGTCACGGCAGAGCTGGCGCAGATGTTCCAGTCCATAGATGGTGACATAAAGTAGCTCCCTTCTAATTTCCAATCGTAGGTTGTTGCGAATCAAGGAGAACAACTCCACATCCGGCATCGGTACTCGTAGTTTATCGCCTAGTCGATAAATTGATTGTAAGAATTCATCAAACAATTCGGTGGGCCGCTGTTTCCTGGCCCTCATCCGCTCCTTTACCTCTTCGTCCGTCTGCCTGTCTTGAAATTCTATTCGAAGAGCATGACATAAGTCAGTCCAAATAAGCTGTCGGTTCTGGCGAAAATATCTCCAGAACCAATCAGCGGCACGATCTGTGAACAACAGGTACAGACAGCGGGTGATAATAGTAAAATCGTTATTTAAACACATCTCTGTCAGCCGCTCTATTCTGAAGATGAACGCTTCAACATCCAGACCATCGGGTCGGCCTGAGAACGTTACGTTCCAATTTCTAACTGTGGTAGAGTGCTGATCGAGATGTGTTCGTATTCTAGCTGGAGCAAGAGCAGGATGAGGTTCAGCAAACATTGGTGGTACTGGTACATTATTTTGCACAAACGCATTTACTGGCGTATAATTTGAATGAACCGAATGATGTCTCGGGGTGGTGGGCGAGTTTACATTATGCGCTAGGGGTAGTAACACTTCAGGTGCTGGAGCACGTGATTGCATCATTGAGTGATTAATTCTCGAAATTTCCTGATCGATGTGAGCATTTACTGCTTCCTGAAAACCTTGATCTTCCGCTGCAGCGGCACCATATATGGAAGATCGTTGAGCTATATTCACTCGCACTTCATCGGCGAGTCGAGATGGTGGAAGACGGTTTGCCAAAGGCGTGGACGAGGGCTGATTTCCGGTACTGGAACGACGTTGCCAACCTGCGGTAACAGATCGAGTCACAGGTCGCGGTGGGGGTGGCACTATTGTATAATTATTCTTATCTATCCCTCGAGGCAACCTCTGTAATTCTGCACGCTCACAAGCGGCTCGACAAATTGGGCAGGTGTGATTCTGCAACAACCAGTCGTTGAGGCAGATGTCATGAAAGAGATGGTTACACCGAGTGAGAAGTTTTACGTCGGCCGGCACTATTTCGTGTTGACAAACAGCACAAGAGCTGGACCTATCCAGAACGTCAATCTTATCAGTGGCAGACATTATGAATACTCAAACCGCCGCACAGGACCAGATCAATAAATGCACGTATATGGAGAGCGAAACGAAAATTATTACACTATCGATGTGAACGTTGAATCCAAATAAACAATTCAATTATCAACAGAAAAGATTATTTTATTCCAATATTTGATTACTTTGAATATTTTAAAGCAGAATTTAAAAAAAATTATATGGAAATTTAGCGTTTCAAACCTCAAACAGCTGCGCAATATTTTTCCCTCAATTCGACAATTATATTAAAATCAGATTGATTATTATCTTGATATTATTTTATTACTATTTACGATTGTTTTCCAAGGTGCTGATATATGAACAAAATAAACGGTGAGATTTGAGAGAAAATAGGTATCCTACAAATATGGCAGAAGATGGCAATTATGAAAATTTTCCAGACCCAATTGCGGGCAGGTCTGACGGCTCCCGATACTCAAAACTGAGTGACAGACAAAAAAAAATTATATAAGTGCGGCAAGCCTACCGGTTAGACAAGGAGAATTAACTAGTTCTATCATGCAAAAGTTATATAAAAAAAAATTAAATCTAACATGCAAAGATTAATTTAAGTGAATTTAATAGGATTATAAGAGCAGGACTAGGAAGTTTCCCCAACCAATCTTAGACGTTGAATTATTTTAGGACACTAAACGGGTAAACTTAGGCCTCCCGAATCCGACAATTTTCGTTACTTGAAGTAGATTAACAATCAAAAACTTCCTTTTCCTAGTCTCTATTCCTTTTTCCTTTCTTATTTAATAATTATTCTTAACTTACAGTTCGAAGTAACCGAATGTGTCTTCAATTAACCTAAAACATAGATTTTAGTTATGCCCTAATACAAAAAAACTAACAATTTACAAAATCACACATTCGGTACTTTTTCTCCAGACTCCGCAAGATGTTTCCGGAGTATTAGTGTTATTTCTTATGATTTGTTAATAATTTGGTTTCTATGTAATTTCTTGATACTTTATTTTCTTTATAATTTCTTGATAATTTATATACGTTGTAGTTTCTTGATAATTTATATATTATATTACTTCTTGATAAGTTATTTACGTTGTAATTTCTTGATAATTTATTTATTATTGGTTGGACCTAAAATTTATAGATAAACGAATATTAGAGTCTGATATTATCAGCTGTTTTTATTTATTAAATATTAATATTTATTTGTTTACGAATTATTTATTTATTATTTATTTTGGACGGAGGAAGGATCAACCACGGGGTGTTCACTCACGCTGGGGTTGAAGGTGGTGACCGCCGATCTTTCTCATTTTGCTTTGTGGTTTTTTTATGTTTTTACTTTGGGACCAATGAAAATTGAAAGTGTTCTACGTTAAAAGGATGGGAAGTGGAAAAGGATAGGGAACAAGACGGGATGAATAAGGATGGGAGAAGGGAGGGTGAGACAGGAATAAGGTGGGGTATGTGCTGGTAGTGCCTCACCCAGCTGACGAGTGCTGATGGGATGGTCAGAAGATAAAATCCTCTGCACCACCATTCTATCAACAACACTCGGCAGCTGCGATCCACGCCACCCACACATACGGTAAGGTGCTGTGGCAGAGGTGGACCAGTTACACATCAGCATGACAGCCGAGCGAAATCTTCCCTCGACAGCGGGCCAATGCTGTCTTGGAAGAACTTCCTCGGTATCACCCGATGAGAACCAGCACACCTTAACCACAGGGAAGCTAGTATTGCCGGGAGGGGTCGCTAACGTTAGGCAATAGTAGCGCAGGTTGGGCTCTGAAGACCCCGCAAACCCGAAGCCTGACCAGGTGACCAGACTCGGACGAGGTTTGGCGTATACACCAAACCACGTCGTTCTAGGTCTGGCACCTGAGACACCTTCGGCCTTTGAGACGTCTCCAGAAACCCACCCCGTAACTAGGGTCCGTGGGGTTGTAATGCCCATTGAGAATAATTCCGAAAAATTATTCTCACCCATGCGTTTTTAAAAAAAATACAAAAAGGAGAATATTAGCTGGAGGCGTAGGGACGCAACTCCCCATCAAAGTACAGTCTGAGGAATCTCAGACTTCCTTTGCTCCTGCGCGTATGAAGCAGGGAATTGCTTCTACGCCGCCAGAGTCTTTACTATTGTTTTGGTGGAAAAGAAAGTTAATTTTGAAGAAAAATTTTAAAAAAAAAATTTTTCGAATTTTTTGAAATTATGGAGGGACTCCTCCAGAGTCCTACATTGCTGTAGGGACCCTTAGAGCAGCCCCACGTTGGGCGCCAATTTGTAATGAAGCGTTTTCTCATTGGCGAACCAATGAGAAGGACATAGCAGGAAGCGTACCTAGCGAGATTGATTTTCAAGCCCCAACTAGCTTCAGCCCATGGGAACGATGAAGTAACCCTGCTACTTCAGCACAAATACAGACATGTACGCTATTCACGAAAGTTTGCAGAAATGGAAAGAAATACAAGTGGAAAAACGAAGACTCTGGCGACCCCTGTTGCGAAAGACCCACGATCAACACGTCCAACCCCTACGTTCACTCACATATGCCCACACACGCACACACCCACACGCACACACACACACACGCACACTCACACCCCTTTATCATTATGGCTGTAGTAATGAAATAAATTTACTCACCCCATGATTAAACCCCGTCCTCCTATTCGAATTCCATCAGCCCTCCATCAGCACGTTGTTCATGTTTGAAATACCCCAAAATTACTTGGTATAAAAACAAATGTTGAATGACTTTGCACGTACGAACGTTGTATCAAACTGTTAGGTAGAAACGTTCAATAAACTAGCAATCGTTGAATACTTTGTTGAATCAAAACGGTAAGTAGAAACGTTATAAAAAAAACTGGTATGATTTTGTTGAATCAAACAAAAATATTGCAATTGATGAAAACTATTGTTGACTTTGTGGAATCAAGATGATAAGAAGAAACGTTATATAAATTTTGTTGAATCAAAATAAAGTATTGTAATTGATGCAAAATTTTGTTGAATCAAAAATGATGTGATTGAGGTAAAATATTGTTGGATCAAAAATGATACAATGGATGTAAAATAGTGCTGAATCAAAAATGGTGTAATGGAGGTAAAATATGGTTGAATCAATAATGATGTAATTGTTGTAAAATATGGTTGAATCGAATAATGATACAATTGATGTAAAATATTGTTGAATCAAAAAAGATGCAATTGTTGTAAAATATGGCTGAATCAATAATGATGTAATTGTTGTAAAATATGGTTGAATCGAATAAGGATACAATTGATGTAAAATATTGTTGAATCAAAAAAGATGCAATTGTTGTAAAATATGGCTGAATCCAAAACGATGTAATTGTTGTAAAATATGGTTGAATCGAATAATGATATAATTGATGCAGAATAGGGTTGAATCCAAAACGATGTAATTGTTGTAAAATATGGTTGGATCACATAAAGATGTAATTGTTGTAAAATATGGTTGAACCAAAAACGATGTAATTGTGGTAAAATATGGTTGAATCGAATAATGATATAATTGATGCAGAATATGGTTGAATCCAAAACGATGTAATTGTTGTAAAATATGGTTGAATCGAATAATGATATAATTGATGCAAAATATTGTTGAATCGAAAATGATGTAATTATTGTAAAATATTGTTGAAACAAAAACGGTGAGTGGAAACGTTATATAAATTCGTAAAATTTTGTTGAATCAAAATGAGGTAATCCGTGGAACAATTTGAATAGATAAGCGATACTAATAGGCGTGGTATAAAATTAATGGATGCGTTGAAAATTTTGTTGATTAAACTTGTAACCCAGTTGTATACGCTGAAGCCACAATGGGTAAATGTTAAAGGAAGTGCCAATATAGATGAACACGGAGAGAATACAATATAATAATTTGTGTAAAGATATGTTGGCGCCAGTTGTAAATGCGGTTGACTATATGTGCAGTATCAGACGACAGTTTACGCCTGCAACGTTGACCAATTTGCAAATATTGTTGGATACGTGGGACATCAATGCCACAAGCCGTATCAATCCTCGACGAACAAATCTGTAACCCGGATGAATAAGTGGAAGCTATCGTGCAATTAAATATGCTTCCCAATCTACATCGAAATCATCGTCGAGTATGATACCGATTAATCGACATATAGCACCCACGACGACAAATGTAATTATTCCAACAACAATCGGTTTTTCTCCTTACCAAAAATGCTTTAGTTTTTTTTTTCTTTTTTTTTTTTTTGTTCTTTTTATTGACACAATAGTTTAAATTTGTATTCACACATAAGGAGCTTTTATCTAAGAAAAATCAACTCTAATCTTTGATCAATATGAGTATCATGTATCTCACCCTGGATAGAATTTGGGTTTTTGTTTTGTACGGAAAACAAATTTCGTTTTATTTTTGTTTGAATCATATGACTGTTTTGGTTTACCGCCAAATATACACAGACCAATTTCGATTCTTAATATACGGTTATACTGCTTATCTGGTTATGCTAGGTAAATAAAAAAAAATCTGGTTTTCCTTTCAATAGTTCCGGTTTTTTTAAATTTCTACGTTATTTGGTGGTCTGGTATATTAATGCACCTCTTTTTTTTTAACTCTATCTTCACATTCTTGGGATTAGAAATAAGAGTGTACTAATCTTGGCACTTGGATATTAATTTCTAAATAAAGCCATAACCACAACACTGGAATCTCATAATTAGATTTTAATTACACTTTATTTTTAAGTGGATATACGAGTGTTCTACTCTTTAAATTTTGACCATATATATTTTTATTAATTAACTTATTTTTAATCTAATATACGATTTAAATTTTGACTATATAGATTTTTAATTAATTAACTTATTTTTAATCTAATATACGATTGATCTAATCGTTAAATTTTGACTACATAGATTTTTAATTTAATATACGATTAATCTAATCTTTAAATTTTGGATTATATATATTTTTAATTTAATTAACTTATTTTTTTTTTTTATGTAATAGACGATTGATCTAATCTTTAAATTTTTGATTATATATATTTTTAATTTAATATACGTTTGATCTAATCTTTGAATTTTTGACTATATATATTTTTAATTTAATATACGATTGATCTAATCTTTAAATTTTGGCTTATATATATTTTTAATTTAATATACGATTGATCTAATCTTTAAATTTTGGCTTATATATATTTTTAATTTAATATACGATTGATCTAATCTTTAAATTTTTGACTATATATATTTTTAATTTAATATACGATTGATCTAATCTTTAAATTTTGGCTTATATATATTTTTAATTTAATATACGATTGATCTAATCTTTAAATTTTGGCTTATATATATTTTTAATTTAATATACGATTGATCTAATCTTTAAATTTTGGCTTATATATATTTTTAATTTAATATACGTTTGATCTAATCTTTAAATTTTGGCTTATATATCGTGGTAGCACAAAAGGAATTCTTCGAATCATGCAGCTGGAAAACTATTTAAATTATCCTAACTCGGATACAATTGCACAACACCAAAAAAAAACTCACTAAGCGTATATAGCTATGTTTGACATTTATCACTCAAAATCACAGGTTATATCCCTAATCACTAATAATCTTTTAGGTTTACCGTGTACGCATTGACATTCAATTCACAAAAATCTTGTGGGCACAACACTTCATAGTTAGTTTTCCCCGAATCACAAAAAAAATTTGCATGACCGATTGTTTTTAGTTTAATAACTCTCATTCTCATTTGACCTCATATTTTGGTAAAAATATATCTCATCTCAAGGTCAACTAGTTATCATCTACTGAAGGTCGTCCTCTTTGGTTAGATATTTCTCGAACGCCATTAGCCAAATTAAATAGTAAATTTATCTTATTTTATGTATATTACACGTATCAATTCGATATCAGGTTCCTGATTCTTATTGATTCATTGGTATCTGTGAATTTATCTACTTAGTCTAAGACCATGCACGGATTAACCGCCCTAATTATTTTCCTATTAAATTAACCAAATTTGTGCTACTCACATCCAATAAACTTCGGTCCGCCAATGTTATCTCATCCTTACTGCCATCTTATCCATCCAGACGTCGGAATTTATCTCCCTTTTAGTTGTTTTCAATCCAATCCAATAATCCTATATTTTTTCCGAACCAGAAACAAAATCTTTTTTTCAGCACAACAATATGATTGAGTTGACAGAAGGCGAGTGTCACACACAAAAATCAAAATGTAATAGACTAAGAGAGAGAATAAGTTACCGTGCTCATTATATAGTCAAATTTTTAATCTCGCAATAACTCGAATAAAGTATTTAGATGAGAGATAATTAATTTACATCAGATTTTCAAATTATTGGGAACTTATTATAGTTCACAAAACCGTTTGCTACTTGATAATATTGTACTAAAATAAGGTTGGGATCCCCAATATTTCCGACACATTCATAACACGTATAATTGAATTCAAAATGAATCAAATACAGATTCGATCAATGTAGTGATGTTTAGACATTTAATAACTACATTCTGCAATATCAATACCGTGAAGTTCAGATCAATCACGGAAGGATTGTCTAAGGCAAAACACTCATACAAAGACAAATCAAATGTTTAACAAAGCAGAAATAGTAATTCGTTGTATGTCGACGATTGGAAACAAAATACACGTAGCTGTTGTGAGGTTTTGAGAATTTCGTTATTTCATTACGGTTTGGGTTTTGAAACAAAAAAGTTCAAACTCAAGTAGTAAGGCGAGGACAATCGAATGGAAGTATAACGCGCGTCAATTTTAGTGCGTTGTAAGATTAAATTCTGATTAATTTTTAGTGATTATACGGATGATGATTAAGGAAAACCATTAATTAATTCAACTCAACCAATATTGCGTTAGATTAATGAATAAATAATTCAAGGTAATTAGTGTGATTTTCTTTCTCCCATACGTTTGTCCGGCCATTGCAGATTTAGTAGATTCTGAGAAACATAAGGAAACTATGGGTTAAGGAAACTACATGAAATATGACTATTGATGACGAAGGGATGAGAATCTATTACAAGTGGTACAGATTAATATAAGAAACAACAACTAAGGAAACTGCGACTGTAATACACTGCGTTCTGACATTATGCCAGACTATCCATTACAACACTGTATTAATTCACACATTATTGGAACACAACCATAGTCATTCGATTTTTGAATAAAAAGATCAACCAACGGTCCATTGTAACAACATCATAATTTAAAATAAAGGGGTTTGAAAAGAACGCCGAATTAGACAACTCAACAGATTTTGATCGGACCTTGATCAATAAGCCCATTGCGTATGGGTTTCGTTCCGTTGTCGTGAAGTGAACAATACATTTCGGTATCCACAGATTGTTTATTTTTCTGAGTATAGAGGAGCCTTTCTCAAAAGGCTGGTTCTTTGGATTTCAAATTTTTGGCGATATTTTTGTCGAAAAAATTGAATTACATGCTAGAATGAAGCTCTTGAAGCCTATGCAAACAAAATTAGTAAGAACAAGACGATTAATTCATAAAACACATCGACAGTAACTCATTCGAATATAACTCACTCATCGAGGGTGCCGTGTATATAATATTCAACGTGAATAATCTACTTCAAAAATTTCAAAAAAATATTATTTTGGACTAGGAAAAAATTCACCTTTCATATGACATCCGTCCACTCGTCAAGGCCAAAAATAATTTTGTTTCAAAATGTCCACTCTCCAAAAAACATTTTAATTGATAGTCTGGGTATTCGTAAACATATTAATGATCTTTACAGACCAGGCCACTAAAGCTCTGTCGTTCGCCTCGATGCTGCATTTATGTCGAATACCTCAACCCTCGTCAAGACCTTCATTTCTAAAGTAAAACACAGCTCCTGCATTATTTTCAGTGGGAGATCTATCTCTGTATATGTACATTGCAACTCTTTACTGCTTTCAAATAACAGTTAGAGGTACTGTGTCATCAATCAGCGTAGACAAATCTGTTAGGTGTTTTTCTAGATCCATCCATAGCTATTGATGATTTTTCCTACAGCCCATCGTAGTTCCCAGAAGTTGGAGCTTTTTTGTAACCGAGTATCCATTCTTCCAAAAGTATGCAAGAGAGGAAGCTCTAATAAAATAATAAAACCTACTGACTCTCTATTTTTTTTTTTTTTTTTAATAAAATGTGTTGTGTAGTAGGAATTACAATATGTGTCACAATAACACATAAAAACCTTTTAAGACCAAGGTCCCACAACAACATACGCTCAAAGGTGTTGATGGACGTAAATCTTTCTTTTTTTGTATTTTTATATTTTTTGTTAAAGAATGAATAACTAAACAAAAACTCCTATCACTGACAAAATATGACATAGGCCAATATTTTATGATAGAATAGAGAAAATAAAAGTAAATTAAAAAGTAAATAGCAAATTGTTACAAAAATTTGCTGAAACAAAACAAAAATGTAGTTGCCAATAATCCAGCCGGTTGCATATTCCCTGATCCTAAGACGCACTCTCTTTCTTAAAGATTAAAGCCCACACATAATTATTATATTAAGGCTCATTTCTTCAACGAAGCAATAGCGTCTCATCATCAAGTATTATTTAACAGCTAAGATTGAGGGTGCCACCGTTGACTGAATACAGTTCATCCGCCACCACCCCTAAGATGTCACCTTGGCTAGTGATATCTCACTGCTATTGCCAGTGGTATGTGATATCTCACGTTAACTCGTATGTCAATAGCAGGGACTGGAGTACGCGGGGTTGTCACACCCGTAGATCATAAATAAAAAAAATTTTCAAAACAATAAAAACTGATCCCTCCATGCGGGATAGGCGCTGTTTTGAAAGCACTTGTGAAATATAAACTAGCAAGTCTTTGTACCGCCTACAGTTTTTTTATTGCAATTTCAACAAACATTTTCGAGAGCCATGCAATGGACCCCTAGCTGACAATTGGTCTGATAACTACTTTATACAGCAAGGGGATTTCCTAGACAAGTCCCAAAAGTCCTTTCGGCACTGCCACAGAAGTTGAGTTGCTTTTGTGTATTTAGTCTCAACATGAACAACCCAATTGAGCCGCTTGTCGAGAATAACACCAAGGTACTTCACACTATCTTGGAGTGTTAATGTGCTATTACCGATTAAAGGAAAAGTGAAGTAGTTTAGTTCCCTTCTATTGAGAAACGCAACGAACTGTGTCTTAGAAGCATTGGTCGAGAGACCATTCCTCCGATACCAAGTAATGTGCAGGGCGTCCTGCATTTTTTGCAGAGATACCCCATATCGCCTCCTTTCAAAAGAGCACTAACATCATCTACGGCATAGCCGTATGTGTTTATTTCAATCAGGCGCTGGCATACCGTCCTGTTCCTCAGCAGGGGGGGATTGAACGTCCCCTTGAGGACATCCACGTTTCACACATACTTGGATTGTTGTGTTTTCCTTCTTTGGAATAAAAAAACACCGATCTTCAAAAGCCCGTTGTATAGGTTTTGTTTACAACTCACTTTTCCGCTCCGTTAAGAAGTGACTTAAAAGTGGTTTTGTCAAAACCCCCATCACCATAGAGTGATGTTAATGGTTCGAAAGTTGACAAAACTGTGCACTCCTCAGTGATTTTGAATTTCCAAATTAATAGTAGCCAAAAACTGTAAAAAGGCTGACTGCTGTGCCAATAACAGTGCTTTCTCAGCTCTCACGTGATCTAAATTGATGTCAAAGCCGACTATGATATCCTGGTTTTTATTCTTGACATAGTCTACTACGACCACCAGCTCCAGCGTTGGACTTATGGAGTCATACGGTTGGTAGGCAGACACAATGAGTATCAGATTTCCTCCGTAGTAGTAACTGAGCATTCCTACGGTTAAATCACCCGGAGTTTCTTTGTCGCAAACGAATCTAAGCATATATGCACACAATGGCGAGTCATCAGTAGACGTCACCTTAGAGTCGCAAATTATGAGAAAGCGTATAAAACACTGGAAAGTACATGAGCGCTGGACTTCCAGTGGTCATCGTGCTATCTAGTTTGAGATAATTAATTCTCAGAGCCGTTCTGCCTGCGTTTCTTGTGCTAACTAATTAACTTAATTAATTTGGGAGCTTCTTACCTTAAATCTAGTACTAAATATTACGCAAGTCAAGAGGCAAACTGAGAGATTTGCTCGGAATGTGAGACGATAGTGGCTTCTCTCTACTAAGTGGCGTCTCTTTGATTGGAAACAACATGCACTCATGGAGTATCTCTAGCAAGGTGCTGCTTGACACCTTGCTACCAGATGATACAAAGGACTCACCTGAGCAGGCTAAGATCAGAAAGATAGCGCAGCTACCGTATGTCTGTATGTCTCTCACGATGTCTCAGAGATCACAATCGACGACCTAGAGGAGGCTGTGATGAGTATAAAACGTGACAAAGCTCCTGGTCTGGATTTAATAGAAGTTGTAGTTGTACAACAGTCCTGGAAGGTTTTAGCTACTATTTACTTAAAACTCTTCAACAGCTTCCTCAGACATGGTAGATTTCCTAAGGTCGGATTGGTTGGGTTATTATAATTTCAAAAGCCGTAGATAGGGCTTTCGCGACCTCAAATCTTATCGACCAATCATGCTTCCTTCAGTTCTGGGTAAAATTTTCGAGAAATTAACTAATAAGAAGCTTTTAAATTACAATGATTTGCATGGGTGGCATAGTAAGCAGTATAGTTAATAAGCAGTATAGTTTTAGAACGGGTCGCTCTACCGCGGACGCAGTCAGCAAACTTATAGAAATTGTCCAATCAACCGATAAAAAGTACTGTCTTGCCATTATTGTAGATATATCGGGTGTTTTCAATAATCTATTATGGACAAGTGGCATAAGTTACCTAAATGAACTCGGCTGTCCAGTTAATCTTCTAAGATTGCTGGATATCTTTCTTAATTTGAAAGGCTGATTTGAAAGGAAATAACGGATGATCTTGAGTCTATGGAAAAGACTTTTTTTTTTTTTTTTTTTTTTTATTAATTAGTTGGACATGTTTAGCACACTAAATATGAAATATTCATTATTCAGACTCTTTGAATATCCGAAGATACCATGTCAACTATAAAGGAAGGAGATGAGGAAAGTGGAAGGGATGTGGATATGGGGATAACTATACTAATTGTTTTAAGTGACGATTGACATTTTCTTTAAACATCTGAGGAGAATATTCATCGGGAAATACGGAGCCGGGCATTGAGTTCCATAATTTGACCACTCTATTAAAATAATCGTTCTGAAAGGACGTAGTTCTACAACGAGGTATTTGGACAGAAAATGGGTGGGATGAATCTGACGTTCTTGTTCGTCGACTATACTGCGCACACGATGGAAGGATATTTTGAATTTCCTTAGAGGAGAATTCGCTAAAGTTATATTTGTAGTAGATTGACAATTCAGCCACATTTCTGCGATGTTGGAGTGTATCAAGCTGATCAGTTAGTTCGGTATTGTCAATCAACCGTATCGCCTTTCTCTGTACAGAGTCTAGACATTTAATTGTTGACTGACAAGCGCCCCCCCAAACATGACAGCAGTATTCCATACATGGACGAATAAAGGACTTATAAATCAGCAAAATTTGATCGGGATTGAAAAATTTTTTACATCGGCTCAAGAATCCTAATTTTTGCATTGCAGATTTAGCGAGGTTGAATACATGTTTATTCCATTTCAGATTGTTTTCAATATCTACTCCAAGAAGTCTAACCGATTCAACCTCATCCAATTCCTCATGGTTTATCTTAATAGGAAAGTTTTTGTGTCGCTCTATTCGCGAAAGGCGGCATAGTTTGGTTTTGGTTGAATTAAATGCAACAAAATTCCGTTCACCCCATTCCATTATACGTTCCAGGTCCTCGTTAATAGAATCAATTAACAGTTCTCTATCCGTGGTGACTGCAGTATGAGAACGAAATTTGGGAGATGCATGTGATGCATGCAATGTGCTGTCGTCAGCAAAACTATGAATTGGGTGCACTGTAGAAATAAGTAAATCATTTATGTATAGAAGAAACAAGGTGGGTGAAAGTGCAGAGCCTTGAGGAACACCAGCATTGGTTGTGAAAACATTAGAGGTAATTCCATCTAAATTAACATGAAATTGGCGACCTGTAAGAAAACTATGAATCCATGAGATAGTAAGATCATCGATGCCATAAGATTTTAATTTAGCTATTAGATTTCTGTGCCACACTTTATCAAATGCTTTAGAAATGTCAAGTGAAATACTGAATGTTTCACCATGGTTCTCCAGAGATTTGTTCCACAGATGGGTTACGTAGGCTAACAGATCACCTGTTCCATGACTTCTACGAAAACCATACTGCTTATCATCGATAATTCGGGACCCCTCCAAATATTCTATTAGATTATAGTTAACATATTTTTCAAATAGTTTAGCCAAAACCGACAGAATTGCAATTGGTCTATAATTATAAGGGTCTATCTTACTGCCTTTTTTTGGTATGGGTTGAACACTAGCCAGCTTCCAAGAATCTGGAAATATTCCGCTTTTGTAAGATAAATAGAAAATTTTTGTTAAAATTGGAGCTAGTTGTCTAGCAAAGTTTTTAAGAATGAGGGGTGGAATACCGTCTGGGCCAGCGGATTTATTGACATTGATAGATAGAAGCATTTTTCGTACAATATTGCACCGAAAAATAATTGGCTTCATTTTTGTTTCAAAGGGGGGGATAAGTGTAGGAGAATGGGAAGGTTCATCTATGTTTGAGTTTTCTGCGAAAATACGGCCCAAAAGATCTGCCTTCTCTTTTGAATCACATACGGGAATGTCATTCAGGATTAAGGTTGGAATAGAGGATCGAGTGAAATTGCTCTGGACTGATTTAACTGCCTGAAAGAAACTACGAGAGCCAGATGGGTGTTCGGCGAATTTTTTTGCTTTTTTCTGGATAAATGCGTCTTTATCCAAGTCTATTTTGTATTTACTAATATTTCTTGCTTGTTTATAGGCACTATGTGTTTCAGGTGTTTTATTTGAGTTATACATTTTAAATGCTTTGCGTTTATTCCTCACCGCCTCATCAACATCCCGCGTGAACCAAGGCTCAGTTTTAGGAGTGATTAGTCGATTTGGAATAAACCGTCGCATTCCATCTTTTATAACGTCAGAAACTCTTTGCGCCGATGTGCTAGGATCCTGCTCAACACAACAAGCGTTTTTCCAAGATATTCCTTCATAAAAGTTTCTTAGTCCCTCCCAGTCAGCGTGCTTATAATTCCAAACGCGACGGGGATTTGCTCTAATGGGTGAAGGCGAAGTAAAGTTTACTACTGTGGATATTAATACATGGTCCGATGATCCAAGGGGTTGATCAATTTTGGTCTGCGTTGTGTTTGGCTCATTTGTCAAAAATAGATCTAACAAATTGCTGTTATGACCGGCATTATCTGGGATTCTAGTGGGATGTTCTATCATTTGCGTTAAGCCATGGTAGTCTGCAAGTATTAGTTCTGCTTGTCTACCAATGTCGTCAGTGCGTGATGAGTACTTCAGCCATTCTTTGTTGTGAATATTAAAGTCTCCAAGAATGACGAGTCTTGCTTTGGGGTAGTCTCCGCTGATTTTGTCGAGGTTTGTCGATAGTTTGTTGAAAAAAGGACAACCTGGAGGAGAGTTTGGGGATCTATATATTCCTATTATAAACATGGTTTCATCAACACCTGAGATCTTTAATGCCAGTGAATTATGGTGCTTAGAGTTCAACTCATAAGCTTTAATTCTCATACATGAAAGTGAATTTCGAACAAATACACAGACACCATGTTTGTTATAAAAGGAATGTTCCAATTCGTAGCAAGGTATCCGGTATTTAGCGATATCCAATTTCGAAGCTTTACAACTGACAATTGTTTCGGTAAGAAACAATATGTCAGGTTTATTTTTTTCGATGTAGTGATGAACCTCGTTTAGATTCGAATTGAGACCTCTTATGTTGGTGAAGTCAATGCTAAACTGTTGGTACACTCTGCTGCCATTATTTCGAGTCCGAGATCTACCCTGTAACATTGTTATTATAGTGACTGAAATTCGGCCAGGCCTAAATTCCTACACTACGAAACAAAAGAAAGTCAGAGTGGGTCTGTCACAAACGATAACAGCAGTGAATGAAGTGTGCAATGAAAACTATATTTTCCGATAGAATTCTTTAAATAATCATTTTAAACATTTAGAGAAAAAGTCAAAAGAAATCAAGTTGCAAAAAATTAAAAAGTGAGACAAAAAAAAGAGATATGAGGTTAAATTATTATAAAACCAAGGAAAAAATACAAATAAAGTAAAAAGAGCAATAAATATGGTGGTCGGAGGAAATAGAATACGGTTTACTATTGTTTATGTGACTATTACTATACCATAAGACAAAACATAACTTACAACAAAACTACATTTAACTACGAAGGGGTTGTTAAAGACTTGAAACTAATACATAAATAAACTGTAATGGAGGAGGAGAAGAGATAAAAGAAATTAAAAAAAAAAAATGGATTACAGCAATAATTAAGAACTAAATAATGTTTCCAGGTAGAAAAATGGGTAGTTAAAAATAAGAAAAGCCAATAAAATATTAAAGAAATATATACTATATTCTACGATACAGAGCTCACCGATAGTTTTTTTTTTGCAGCCGTAACACAATTTTTTTTCTTATTTTAATATTTTTAATATTTTCACTAATACTAACAATTTTAGGAACTTATCACTTGCACTTAAAACGTGGGTTTTTTTGAAATGGTAAAACCAATTAACTTTATTTTTTTTTTCTTTAAAATATTATTTTAAAATTTTTTCACTAAGTACATCCGTCTTTAAAGAAGGTTAGGATATGAATGAACTGACTATTACAAGAGGACCCCCACAAGGCTCTTTTCTTGGTCCAACTCTTTGGAATATGATCTTTGATACTAGTATGATATATGGAGTCTCAGAAGTCGCATACGCTGATGATAAAGTAATTATAGTTACTGGAAATTCTAGAAAGAGGACAAGAAGTATTAAACCAAATTACCTTCTGGTGCAGAAAAACAAGTTAAGCTTGTCAGAGCAAAAAACTATTATGCTACAGCTAAAGGGCCAGTACGGCAGAGCAAGGCCACCAACCATTAAATTAAGTGGAAATACAATCAAAATGGTCAGCTCAACTAGATACCTTGGTGTTGACTTGGATGAGAAGCTGAGGGTATCAAGTCATATTACACGCATATGCGAGAAATTCAAGTCCCTCTTCCACTGCTTCACAAAGTTATCTCACGAATGGTGGGGTCTTGATAGAAATACACTGCATCTTATTTATAAGAATGTAGTGGAGTCTATTTTTTCGTACTGCTTAGATGGTTTGTATGGGCGGACCAACGTTAAGCATAATGTATTAATGTACAGTTACTAAGCGCTCAAAGAAATATGTTACTCCGCATGAGCCAAGGCTACAGATTCATTTCTATAACTTCGACTCAGGTCATTGCGCACAATCCAGGACTATACCAGGATACCCTCAACGAATGGAGGACACGTTGGGAGGTCTCAAATACGGGAAGGCATACGTATCTCTTTATCAGTGATGCAGCTTTTGCTTTAGGCACAAAGAGGGTAGCTCTGACAAGTCCTATAGTCCAGTTTATAACCGGACACGGCAAATTTAGAGAGTACTTGAAACATATGATGTGGATGATGTTGGATTACAGGTTCTTCTGGATTGCCCTGAATACGAGACCTTGGGAAGTGATCTAAGATTATCCTAACTTGAAAATGGAAATGACACTTTAGCAGCAGATACACTTAGTATACTGCTGAACACCAAAAAATTAATACGTTTAAACTATTTTGCAATTAAGCTCAGGAATTGATGCGAGAATTAAATTAAGTCTAACCCTCTAACCCAGAGTTACTCTGTAGGTAAATCATAAACCTCCTCGAGGTTAATGATGGAAACGATTTAACTATTATAATTTCTGATGACAAATACATGTGTTAGACATAGTTATCTCGGCCGATCGATGGTTGAGCTGATGAAACACCCTGTAAAAGTTGTTTAGCTAGGAACAGAGATGCTAGTAATAACAAGCTTTGGTGGTGATGCATATCAAGACTTTTGTGTGATGCTATGCAGGTTCTGGTTTTGTCAGACCCGCTTTATATGGAATGTCCCAGCCCTTCAGGGAAAGACCAAATACTCCAGTTTTTAATGATGTAGGCCGTAGGGTTCCTAAATTATTATTAGTTTTGTACACAACTTTTTAGCGATTGCAGCCATGAGATTATATGACCCACATGTGGTATATTGCAGATTGATTTGTCAACCTTGTCGGATGTCGTCATAGCAGTGATTGTCGCTTATGTCTTTAAGCCCGATCCATTAAACTTTACATCTACTGAGCCGCACATGAAAAAAAGTTTCGTTTTCCGATTGGATATTGCTTTCGTACTATCTCGTACGTTCAATGAAATCTTTGAACGGACATAATCACTCGCAACCTTTCCGCTTGTATCCTTCAAGACCTCCGGGTGAGTCGCGTCATTAAAACCGTCGTTAAAACCTTGTTTGACAAGACCGGAATATTTTCTTGGTTTTTGTTTGTATTTTATCCATATTAGTTCCACGAAAATAGTGGGAAACGGTCCAGTCAAGCAGAGCCGCCTTATTTGACCAACTAACACTAAAAGCCTCAGGACGGAACTATATAAATTTATAAAGATTTGTCAGCGGATTTTTTAATTGAATCTATGAATTGTTCAAACTGTATTCAATGTTATTCTTTGATTGACAGTTATAATAGAATGCTAGATTTGGTGTTAAAAAAATTATAATCATGAAAATATTTGTATTGAAATAATGTCATACAATACAATAACCATTGCTGATAAGCAACATCCACCGACAACCCTAAAACTTAAACTTGGGACAATCTGAGATCTACACAATGCCAAGCAACTTCTTATTTAACTTGATAGATATTTTAGTTTATCCATTGAAAACTTTGATGTATCTTTGATACGTGATCTGAATTTTACTAAACCGATTATACTATCTGCGCACTGTATACTAAGTACCTCTACAGTATATGTAGTTCAGCGTAGTTTACATTTGTTTACTGTAACCACTGATAATACAAACGAATGATAAAGTAAATTTAAATTTGAATTTATTTATAATAAGATAATATAATTTTTTAATACACATACAAATCGCAAAAATAATCATCACTCGTCATCCATGTCTGAATACTCTTGATAATTATCAACATATCCACCGGATTGATCTGGTTCTATTGGCTGTGATGTTACCGTTGTTACTTCTACAATCATAACAAGATTTTAATAATTATTTGAATTTATTCATAGCCATAACAAAGAATTTACCACAGTAAACAACACAACAAATCATTCGTATCGGGAGTTCCATTATACGTTCAATAAATGCTTTTAAGGCTTCAATAAAAAGTAGATTGTCCCTGGATTTCTTTACAAGTAGACTTTTAATACCATGGTTCAGTTGATGCACTCGAGTAACAGATTCCTTGTAAATCTGATCCGCTTCGTTACGAAGTGGTTGCAGTTTTGACGTAATTTTTTGTCTATAACTCTATTGCCAAGAAAATAAATAAACCATTCTTCAAATATATAAAACTAACCTACATACCTTAACCTTCTCCGTTATTACACGATTTTCTTTTTCAGCTGATTCCCTTCCTATTTTTCCCTTTTTACTATGTAACTCTTTAGCTTCTTCGTATAATTTAGCACCATCGTGAGTTATAGTTCGATAAACAGATTGTGTTTGACGATATAACCGTTTTAACTTAGGACTAGGATTAGTTCCAATACTTGGGAGTCGCGCCTGTCGTGAAAGTTCTAATCGAAATTCATCATCAATATTTTTGACTTTTTTTGAATTTATTACAACAATCAGTGATAGAATGACAACTAAACCAATAAAAATTTTGATTAAATTATTATATCTCATAATTTTTATGATTTGGATATTTTTTAAGATTAATTGGCTTATCAAATTAATTCAAGTATTTTGATAGGAATGAATAGAAGCAAAAAATCAAGTTTAAAATATTTAGCTTAAGGTTTTGTTACTGTTTGGTTTGACTTATAGAGCACAAAAATGTATTACAAGTTTTGTTTCTTGTTTCTGGTATTTATACAATTAGTTGAAGGAAATTCAATTCCTAAAAGTGATGATTTTGCTGGAATTCGACGTAAGTTCATAGCAATAGACATGATATATTTACATAATAATAATTTTTTTGATTGATTTAATACATTGATATAGCTTCTGTGTTACATCATAAATTTTAATAATAAGTTTTGAAATGCAATTTTTAATGAATAGCACGGCACGTTTACTCTATAAAATATCATAAATCTTATATTATCTCATTGCCAAAGCATAAAGTGTAGCGTGATAACAAATTAAACATAAATTGATAGTGCGTTTGTGCATTTAATAACATACTATTAGATCTGGCGTCATCTGGAATAGTTACGACATTGCTACCAGTTGGAAGAACTCCTCATTCCGCTTTGAAATGGCGGTTGAACCCTGAATTCATTTAAAATTTTCACCTCAGGGGTGACAATTCTTTTTAAAATTTTAAAATAAATTAGGACAAGTCTAAAGGTTAGAACTCAAGAGTTATGTCTAATAACGATATCAGAATAATAAAATATTGATACACCAATACATCAATGCTTATCGATATTTATCGATTCATCGATAGATATATCGATTTTATCCAAATTTTTTTTGATTTTGAGATTTGACTTTGCCCAACCCTAAAAGCAATAACAAAATACCTGCAACACTTTTGTTTGATGTTGAATTACATTTTTTAAATCTTCAGGGGTTTTGAATTCATGTTAAGCAAAACCAACAATGTGGAAACAATATTATACTTTGATGTTTAATAAAATGATTAGTCCTTTAGCCTCGTCGACATTATAATATCAAAAAATTGTAAAACAATTTAGTAAAGCAATTATTTATTTATTGGGGATTTGTGAGAACAATTAAACTCAAGTAAGAAAGGATGTAATTGGCATTTTTCCAATTCAAATATATATCTTTATACGGAAGTAAGCTTTTTAGATGAAAACTCCACTTCTAAAAACTCCACATTTTAAGAGTTTTGAATGAATTTAAACCTTCCTTCTTAGTGCCTTGTTCGAATCCTCCTTAGAAAGACACGCTATTAATTACGCCACTGAGGCCAGTGACTGTTACGAAGTTGAAAGTTCATCATCATATATTTATTTACTTAAGTTGAATTTCTCTACTGTCATTAGACTCCATATTGTGGAAATGTTTTTTACATTATATAAGAATTTTTTCATTAAATTTCTAGACAATTGTTGTATGTATCCATATTAGACAACATTAAAGGAATTTAAATTTCTTGAGGCTTTTTTAGAACAATTAAACTCATAAGTAATTATTTATACTAATATCGAAAACGCTTTCAAAATATATTACCAAAAACACAAAGCAAAAAACCTTCATAATACAAAGTTATGTTTTTACGTAATTTTAAAAAATATGTCGAACAACATTTCTGCTTTGAATAATACTGTCAGGGGCTTCATTTTCCTATTGGAATATCATTCCATTTGCCCATATATAACGGAATTTTTTCTTTCGGGTAAAAAATATATAAGCCAGACCCCTGAGTCCAGATATATAAGCCAGATCCAACCAATGAAAAATTAATCAAATATTAGTAAGAATTTTCCCATAAAGCAATTTTTAAAAAAATTGATGAAATGTGCATTAATTGTGTATGCTACACTATCACCGTCCACAAAATTGTGCATAACGTCATGCACATCATGTCATGCACATGATGTGCATCATAATACAAAAATATCATAAAACGCTTTAGCACAAACATACACACAAATAAAAACGCAGCGAAATGGAAGGGATGGGATTATTTATTGGAAGGGACTAAGGAAATTTATTGGAGAGAATGGAAAAATCGAAAAATTGGTTTACATTTAATAAAATAGCTAGTTTAATTTTTTATGAAATAATAGTTATTTATTTGCATCCTGCATATGCATTTATTTGCATTTGTTATAATAGTTATTTACTTTTATCCAAAGTTATGAGCGAAAGAAAATTTTTTAGTATAGATAATGGAAACAAATGCAAAAAAACAAACGGGCACTTTTAATAATTAATTTTAGTGATTTGTAAATATTATTATATTTATTCATTATTTTTTGTTTGGCTTGTTCCATGTAGATTTACTGATATATAAATATGTATACATATTTTTAAAATATTAACCAAATTGCTGAAAATTAATATTATTTTTTATATTTAAGTCAAACATTTGAATTTTTTTATTTCTGATTTTGTTCATTTAAATTATATCGTTAAGAAAATGGAGAAAAAATTGACGCATCATATGACATACAAATGTAATCATACACATAAATTTTCTATTTTCAACTTAAAAGTGAAACCACAATCTTCATTTGTCGTAAGAACGTTACCAAAAATATTAGTCTAGGAAAGATTCATTTTACGTATTTGAAGATCCTAGTCGTAAAATTCGTATATCATATTTATTTGTATTTATGACTGAATTTTTTTTTTGTATTTATGTCTTTTAAATCACTTGTTTTTTTTTACTTTATTGAATAAATAAGCATTAAGTTAAGAATTCATACATAGTTCTTAAAATTATTGATTAATCTTGCAAAGACAAAATACGTCTGTGAGCAAGATTCGTTTTTTTAATTTTTGTTTTTTAATACAAATTTGTGTTTTGTTTCTTTTTTACCCTAGCCTTAAAATAATTTAGATAATTATTATAGAAGATAATTATTATAACAGTTTAGCAACTTAAAAGTTTCATATAAAAAATACCATTACAAGTTATATAAAAATAAATAATAAAATAAAATTAAGTTATTAAGTAAGCTAATTTATTATTTAACAATTAACTGGCCTTAACATTAGTTAGTGCTATTCATCTTTGGGTTTTACTTAAACCCATGATTGAAATTTGATATTTATTATGAAAAATAAACTAATTTAATTTAATTTCATTTAATTTTTTTCTTTAATTTCACTTCCAATTCACTTTAAATTCACTTTAAATTCACTTTTAATTCACTTTAAATTCACTTTTAATTCACTTTAAATTCACTTTAAATTCACTTTAAACTCACTTTTAATTCACTTTTAATTAATTTTTATTTCACTTTAAATTCACTTTAAATTCACTTTAAATTCACTTTAAATTCACTTTCAAATCACTTTTAATCCACTTTTATTTCACTATTAGTTCACTTTAAATTCACTTTTATTTCTTTTTAAAATCAATTTAAATTCACTTTTTATTCACTTTAAATTCACTTTAAATTCACTTTTAATTCACGTTTAATTTACTCTTAATTCACTTTAAATTTACTTTAAATTCACTTTAAATTCACTTTGAATTCACTTTTAATTCAGTTTAAATTCACTTTTAATTTATTTTTAATTAATTTATATTACACTTTAAACTCACTTTTAATTCACTTTAAATTTACTTTTAATTCACTTTTAACTCCCTTTTAACTCACTTTAAATTCACTCTAAATTCATATTAAATTCACTTTGAATTCACTTTAACGTTAGTTAACGTTAGTTAAACGTTAGTTGATTATGAAATGTCTTTTTTTTTACAAAAGTTGTATTTTATTTTCATACGATTTTTCTCGAAATTGAGATTATTTTTGTGAAGTTTTTTAACATGATCTAGCTCCTCACACATCGAACTTATTTTAGGATTTGACAAATATCAGTTAGTTGATTATGAAATGTCCTTTTTGGACAAAAGATGTATTTTATTTTTATATGGTTTTTCTCGAGATTGATTTTTTTGTGAAGTTTTTTGACATGATCTAGCTCCTCCCACCTCGGATTTATTTTAGGAGTTGGAAAATATCAGTTAGTAATGAAGATAGGCAGTTCTTATAAATGGGGTGATTCTTTTAGCAGTATGTATTATGTTACTTCCACAAATAAAATAAAATGAATTTGGGCTAATTTTTACACTTGAAACTTCTTGACGACGCCATTTAAATAAACTTGACCTTACACTTTACTAACAATTTATGTTGCTTTGCTTATAGCTGCCTATCACTATTGATTTATTGTTTTTTAAAAACAATACACTATTTAAAATTTATATTTGTAATATTTTTTCGTTTTTAATTAATATTTTCACTTGAATGTTTGGAATTAAATTTATCCTCAGAGAGATTATATTTGCAACTAATCATTCAACAATTATCTACTTAAAAAGAAATTAAACTAATTAAACAAAAGTTGGCAAAACCGATAAACTATTAAAAAGGAGAAGTAATTGCTTTCTTAAATTAAACTTAAAATGATCATAAACGTAAGGAGTAACACAAGGTGGGCGGTGATAGAAAAAAATTTACATTATCAAAAAACCAAAAAACAGAAAAGAAACAAACCTTACAGGTATTAATAGACATAAATAGGGGCTTAACTTTATGGTGCTTGAACTAACTTAAATAGTTCTGTTGTTATGATGTTTTGCCTCTCCTCACAATTCATTATCTTTTGTTTAAATTTTTCTATATACGTCTCATATCGATCCAATTCCCAACTTCGAAAACAAAAATGGAAATTATACTTTACTATTTTAAAATAATTCTTTACTGATGTTTGAGAACAACTGAACATTTAAAATTATTATTTATGGCACAATAAATTAAGTAAAAAACTATTTTTTCCAAATTTTGAGTTTTGACTTTTTTTGGAAAAACTTGAATAACTTGGGGCAAACTGCACCAATATTCGTATCTTTTACCTTGAAAGAAAGAAAATTGAAATTACTATAGGCTCCAAGAAATTAAAAAAAACTAGTGTCTTTATTTGTTCAAAATTTATGGTGTTGAAAATGGAAAAATTAAAAAAAAACGTGAATTTTTCGTATTTTTTCAACTTTTTTCGACTGCAACTTCCAGAATCCTTAACGGATTTTTACAAAATATAACTCAAAATGTTTGTTGGCATGTTTACTATGCACTTGTTTTATTAATATATATAATTTGTTTGTTTTGTAAAATATGAGACCCGAAAACCGAAACAACATTTTTGATAACCAAAAAATTGTTTTTTCGTGAATATCTCAAAAACAAGAGCTAACCAAAAAAATGAATATGATATTCGTGTTCAGGAGGTCCAAATCTATAAGAAAAGTTGAGTTTTATTTCGGGAGATTTTTCTTGTAAACTAGTGTCATTAACCATTGTTGTCAAGTTTATTCCTATTTATAAAATATTTTGATATATTCTCTAACAAAAGAAAAGCAGAGTTTAAAACGAAAAGAAACGACGAAAAAGTACTAATTTTCTTCTTTTGTAAATGAATTGAAAGAAAAAAAATAAAAAATAAAATAGAAACTGCAAAGGAGTGAAATCGAAAAACTACAAATTTTGCTCTTCGGGGGAAAAATATTGAAATTATAAACATTTTAATTTATAAATTTTATTTTGAGGTGTGATACGAGTGCTCGAATAAAATAAAATTGTAAGTTCTGAAGAAAAGATAATACTTTCGAGTTTAAACTAATGATAAAAACAAAATATTGATAATAATAATAAACAAAAGAATGAACCGATATATTTACATTTTATAGAATGGATGATTTAATTTAATTTTTTTTAGTATTAAAATAATGAATTTTAGATGATGTTTTACTTCACCACAATTTTCAATTGTGTGAAGTAATGCAATCTTTTGGAAAAAAACTTACATGCCCCAAATTTTGTTTTTATTTTGTTTAAGAATATTTTCTATCTAAATAGCCACTAAGCATTTTGATGTATGTCTGTGAGTTAATGGATTGGTGGGTGAGTGGTTTCGTGACATTCCTGCCGGATCTTTAATAAACTTTCGCAAATGATCCAGGGTTACTTGAAAATGAAAGATCTGGATTCATTTAAAAATTTAAAAAAAAATGGCAAGGGTCTCCCGAACACATCTAAGTTTAAATCTTCAATAACTTCTAATCCCGGACTTTAACCTTATTGGGACCTTGTATATAAGGTTTTAGTACTGCTTCCAATATTTCTGCATACCAACTTCCGGTTAAAAAGTTTTTTTTTAGGTATTCATCCCTACTGTAGCCTATAATTACCGATCGATTTGCATGAAACGCTAGTAAACTATGTTTCTTATGTTTGTTGGGAGCATACAACATTCGTTCGTAAATGAATTTTGATGACACTTTAGAAAAATATTCAAATATCTAAGGCAAGTAGCTAGTTAGCTTTTGAGCGAACAAAGTGGTAGGGGTTCTACGAGCACCTGAGTTTTTTAAAAACTTCATAGCATCTCACAGTGGTACAGATCAATTTCAGTTCTACAAAAATTCATTTTATGAGTGATTCTTATGTATTTTTTAACGTTGAATCCGAATCTGCCATCGGTTTTTTTCTCAGGTCAGCCATTTCCCCGAAAAACCGAAAAAACCGAATTTTCGGAGTTAAGGAGCAAAGTGTTTTTTTTATGATTCCTTTGGTTTTATATGGTCATTTTATGCAGGAAAATGAGTTTTTAAATTTACCATGATAGATAGGTAAAAAATAACTTCAGATTCGGATTCAGCGACCAAAAGTATGGTAGAAACGATATAAAACTTTACTAGTTTGTCTTTAAATTTGACCTCACGTGACCTTTGAGAGGTCACATCTTAATTTGTAAACACAATTACTGCGTAATAAATGCACACCTTACGAATTTTCCTGTTCGAATTACGAAAGTTTTGTTCAAAAATTATTTTTGTTCGCCTACATATTAAAAGGTTACTTTATTACTGTAATTTGTCGTAAAGTGTCAATTTTTAACTTTATTTATTTTTGTCATAGCTACGTTCAAAAAATTAAAAAACATTTAAATTTGTATAAATTAAATAAACAATAAAATTTTTTAACAAAGTAGCCTCTCAATTCAAAATCTCATACTTAAATCATAATATTTGTTAGTTTTTGTTGTCATAGTTATACAATTTGTTTAAAAAAATAACAAATATTTTGGTCAAGGCTACTTGTTAGCATATTTTTATTCCAAAATTTATGCAAATTTTTAATTTTGTTTTAGATTAAACAATTATTTTGAAATAAAAATTAGCATATGAATACAAAATAATATACGGCGAATAAAAAATAGTATATGATGCACGGACGTAAGCTATTTCGGACTTAATGTGGATGTAAGTCTCGGCTGGCGCCTCAATTTGCAAACTTCACTTACGTCCAAAAACATTAGATTTACGTTCTTGCATAATCATCTACTATTTTAAACCCGGTTTTAATTTGGATGGAAGCGGGTTTCTAAGATTCCAAGGCCTTACAGTTTACGAAATAATCGATATAATAAAAAAGAATGTTATATACTCATATCTCTCCAACAGTGTTTCTATTAAAACATCTAAAAGGCAGATATCCGCTATAAATAGGTAGATATGTGTGCCAATTCATTTGTCTATGCGATTTCTGAACCTTTTTTGTTGTTTTGGTTAAAATCAGTTATGTAATTCTTTTTTAATACTTCCTATACATAATGAACTATTTAACGCTTACTTAGGTTTGCGTAAACCATATCCTTTTCGACCTCTATTACATTACACGCTCTGGTGTTATAGCTTTACGCCCTCTTATTATTACTTTACGCCCTCGTATTTTGACTTTGCACCCTGTTTTAGTTACTTTACGCCTTCTTGTAGGACGTATAGAAAATATTGTATGTACCACAGGTGTAAAGTTAATTTCAGCCCTAGCGAGTTGTTGCTTAATGTTTAACTTGTATAACTTTACATCCTTGGTACATAAATAACTATTTTATAGTTCCTGTACACAATGAGCTGTTATGCGCTTCCTTAAGTCGATCTTAACAAGCTTACTCTCAAGTAAAAAGATTGACTTTATGCCCTTAATACATAAATAGCTATTGTAAATATAAGATGAAATCAGGTGTAATTAATTTATCTCATTACATCTAACACACATCCTAATTTCCAACGAAAATATTTTATTTATCAAAACATATTGACCCAACTGTGGCTTATTTTCTTTTAATTTAAATTGCTCTAAGAAAAATACACAAAAGAAAAATGTATCCTCTTCCAACTATTAATAACAACTTTATTTGTATGTTTTTTCCATAATAATAGCATGCATTATTGTATTGTTCTCTTAACCTGTTTAATAATGAGCTTAACCTATTGTGTTATGGAAATGTTCACCCGCATGGGGAATCAATTGTTTTTTTGTAAATTTTGTTTATTTTTTATCTACTGGTGTGACAACCCCGAGTGATATCCAATATCTTGTGAGAAATATCATACCACGGGCAATAGCAATGAGATATCACTAGCCAAGGTAATATCTTAGGGGTGCTGGCGTATGAATTCTATTCAGTCAACGGTAGCACCTTTACTCTTAGTTTTGGAGTATTCCTGGATGATGCCACTTTATTGCTTACTCCAAGAATCGAGCCTGCATATAACTCTATGTAGGTGCTTTAATTATTAAGGAAGGAGGAGCATCACATGATCAATGAATATGCCACTAGCTGGATTATTGGCAACCACATTTTCGTTTTGTTCCTGCAAATTGTTAATACAAATTTGCTGTTTACCTTTTATTTTATTTATATTTTTTCTATCCTATCGTGAAATATTGGTCTATGCTATATTTTATATGTTAGGATTTATTGTTTAATTATTCCTTCTATAAAAAAAATAAAAAATATAAAAAAAACAAACATTTTGTTTCCATCAACACCAGAACGCATGTTGTTGTGGGACCTTGGTCTTAAAAAGGTTTTATGTATTGTTGTGATACATATTCTAATTCCTACTACACAATACATTTTATAAAAAAACATTATAGTATCAAACTCATTCTCAAAATCAAATTAAGTTTGATTCTCGTATTTTTTTAGTTGAATTTGGTTGATTGTATGGAACGGGATGTAATTTCTAAATTAACAAAAAAATTAATTTGTTCCGTTCGTGCATCGTTCAAATTTTAAACTTTGGTTGAAAATAAACTTTGTCATTAAACACTAATTGATTCAACTAATATTATTAAATTCCTTTTGCTATATTCCTTCACTAGATTCCTTAAGCTAACCTTAAGCTTATATAATTGAAACTTTTTGAGTAGGGCTGGGCGACATCAAAAAGTTATCGGAAATATCAATATCAATAATATAAACCGGCATATATCGAAAGTGTCGATATATTTTTGATAAATATCGATAAAAAGATTGACACTTAGCAGTATATTTGGATACAAATTGATATTTGATGTATCGGCAAAAATTAAAAAGTGAATTTAAAGTGAATTTAAGGGGAATTGAAAGTGAATTTAATGTGAATTAAAAAAGAATTAAAAGTGAATTTAAAGTGAATTAAAAGTGAATTAAAAATGAATTAAAAGTGAATTTAGAGTGAATTAAAAGTGAATTAAAAGTGAATTTAAAGTGAATTACAAGTGAATTTAAAGTGATTTAAAAGTGAATTCAAAGTGAATTAAAAGAGAATTAGAAGTTAATTTAAAGTGAATTTATAGTGAATTAAAAGTAAATTAAAAGTGAATTTAAAGTGAATTCAAAGTGAATTTAATATGAATTTAGAGTGAATTTAAAGTGAGTTAAAAGGGAGTTAAAAGTGAATTAAAAGTAAATTTAAAGTGAATTAAAAGTGAGTTTAAAGTGTAATATAAATTAATTAAAAATAAATTAAAAGTGAATTTAAACTGAATTAAAAGTGAATTCAAAGTGAATTTAAAGTGAATTTAAAGTGAATTTAAAGTGAATTAAGAGTAAATTAAACGTGAATTAAAAGTGAATTTAAAGTGAATTTAAAGTGAATAAAAAGTGAATTTAAATTGATTTTAAAAAGAAATAAAAGTGAATTTAAAGTGAACTAATAGTGAAATAAAAGTGGATTAAAAGTGATTTGAAAGTGAATTTAAAGTGAATTTAAAGTGAATTTAAAGTGAATTTAAAGTGAATTTAAAGTGAAATAAAAATTAATTAAAAGTGAATTAAAAGTGAGTTTAAATTCACTTTAAGCTCACTTTTAATTCACTTTTAATTAATTTTTATTTCACTTTAAATTCACTTTAAATTCACTTTAAATTCACTTTCAAATCACTTTTAATCCACTTTTATTTCACTATTAGTTCACTTTAAATTCACTTTTATTTCTTTTTAAAATCAATTTAAATTCACTTTTTATTCACTTTAAATTCACTTTAAATTCACTTTTAATTCACGTTTAATTTACTCTTAATTCACTTTAAATTCACTTTAAATTCACTTTGAATTCACTTTTAATTCAGTTTAAATTCACTTTTAATTTATTTTTAATTAATTTATATTACACTTTAAACTCACTTTTAATGCACTTTAAATTTACTTTTAATTCACTTTTAGCTCCCTTTTAACTCACTTTAAATTCACTCTAAATTCATATTAAATTCACTTTGAATTCACTTTAAATTCACTTTTAATTTACTTTTAATTCACTATAAATTCACTTTAAATTAACTTCTAATTCTCTTTTAATTCACTTTGAATTCACTTTTAAATCACTTTAAATTCACTTGTAATTCACTTTAAATTCACTTTTAATTCACTTTTAATTCACTCTAAATTCACTTTTAATTCATTTTTAATTCACTTTTAATTCACTTTAAATTCACTTTTAATTCTTTTTTAATTCACATTAAATTCACTTTCAATTCCCCTTAAATTCACTTTAAATTCACTTTTTAATTTTTGCCGATACATCAAATATCAATTTGTATCCAAATATACTGCTAAGTGTCAATCTTTTTATCGATATTTATCAAAAATATATCGACACTTTCGATATATGCCGGTTTATATTATTGATATTGATATTTCCGATAACTTTTTGATGTCGCCCAGCCCTACTCAAAAAGTTTCAATTATATAAGCTTAAGCCCAGCCCAGATAACAATTTCGCCTAAACTTTTAAAATTATTCCAACTTAACTTGAAAAAGCATTGTATAAAACCATATTATTCAAGCTTTACCTAAAAAGGGCTTGTAAAAGACTAGATTCACCAAGTTTCTTATATAATTCCATAAGTAAGGCTTTATTCAATGATAAATTTTTAGAACATATTCAAGCAACTGCTACTCAAGTATAATTTCTTATATAAGGCTTTATTCAAAAGTAACTTTCAAGGTAGTATTCAAGAGGATTTTTATTCAAGTACAAATCCTTATATAAACCTTTATTAAAATAAAATTTGTAGGTCGTATTCAGGAATATTATTATTCAAGCAAAATGTCATATATAAGACTTTATTCCAATATAATTACTAAAGTATGTATTCAAGAAAATTCTTATACAGCAAATATTTCTTATAAATGGCTTTATTCAATGAAAATTAAAAAGTTTTATATAAGACGCATCTGTCAAATGAAATGCGAAATCATTGTTTGCATTTTCACAGTCCATATTTCAGTGCGAATGTGTTTTCTCAATTTAAATTTGATATAATATCATTATGGATTTGTTTCAAAAGTGGAAAAAAACTAAAAGATCTGGGAATTATCACCGGAAAATAAAAAAAGAATATTTTAACATGATCAAAGCATCTTCATCAATGTCAAATTATCAACAATATACCATGCCGCAACCCTATAGCTACAGTTCCGATGGCGCAATACATAATGATTTGAATGGAGCAACAAATATATCTACAGATGATGGTTTGTCAAAAAATAATAATTGTTTTCCTTTTATATCAAATTTTTATAAGTCAATTATAATTATATGCGCAATACGAATTATAAATTGTGTATTATAGAGCTCGACAACCTATTAGTAGCACAGAAAGAGAATGATAGCATAGAAACTAATAACCATATTGATGCCAACAATAAAAGAAGTGATATTGACAAAGTAAGCAGCTTAAGCGATACCTTTGAGGACCAAATCAGTCAAAACCATTATTTGCGTACAGATATTAAAAATTGGGCGTTACGATTCAACATCAATCATTCAGCACTGAAAGCTATCATTCAAATATTAAACGAACGTCTCGGTAAAACTGTATTACCACAAGATCCACGAACATTAATGGAAACGCCAATAACGGTTGAAACCATACCCGTTGGTGATGGCCAATATTGGCACAATGGCTTGCAATTTAACTTAGAAAAAATATTTTCAAAAATATCAGGTTCAATTAACATATCATTGAATATAAACATTGACGGACTACCAATATTCAAAAGCTCCAAGGATGAGTTTTGGCCCATCCTAGCTAATATTGCTGAATTTCCCAAGCAAAAACCGATGGTGGTGGGAATATATTGTGGAAAATCGAAGCCATCAGATCTAAACTCATATTTGATGCCATTTGTTGAAGAGTTGAAAACAATTTTGTCTTGTGGAGTTTTTGTCAATGGTCATAAAATATCCGTGAAAATTCGGTGCTTTATCTTGGATTCGCCAGCAAGAGCCTTTATCAAAGGTAAATGCCACATCAAATGGAAGTTTAAAATACATTTCATATTTATTTTTTTTATTTTCCTCAGGCGTTGCTAATTTCAATGGACAACAAGGCTGCCTTAAATGTACAACCATCGGTGAATATAGTTATTTAAGCCACACCAATATTTTTCCACGTACGATTTGTAATAAACGAATAGATTCAGAGTTCCGCGCGAAACAATACGGCTCGCATCATAAATATGATTCACCATTACTGCAATTGGAATCCATTGATATAATCGAACAGTTTCCAGTTGCTGATTCATTACATTTATTACATCTTGGCGTAATGAAAAGATTGCTGTTTGGATGGCGCGATGGTTCATTTCGGCATTCTAATACAAAGTGGTCAGCGAGAACAGCTCTTGAAATTTCTGGTTTTCTGAAAACATGCAAAATACCAATTGAAATACATCGAGCCGTGAGAGGACTCGACTGTTTGCGTCATTGGAAAGGTACAGAATTTCGCACTTTTTTGCATTACATCGGAATCGTTGCACTTAAGGGATACTTACCCGTCGATGTATACGAGCACTTTCTGTTACTATTCTGTGCTGTAACAATTTGCTCATCGAATCAATATTTTTGTCTGCTTCCTCTGGCAGAAATAATGTTCAACCATTACATTGAAAACTTCAGAGACATATACGGAGAGCAGTATATGACTAGCAATATTCACAATCTTATTCATTTGGTTGATGATGTACGACGATTTGGAAAGCTTGATTCATTTAGTGCATATCCGTTTGAAAGCCTGCTCTGCCGCATTAAAAAACTTTTAAGAAACGGAAAAAGACCGTTAATTCAAGCTGCCAAACGGATTATTGAACAAAGCAAATGCGAATCAACAAACATCAATCTATCAACAGAACCTTCAATGGTGATTTTTATGAAAAAAAATGAAGGCAAGAATGTGCCGGTCAAAATTATATCAGAAGTAAATTGTAAAAATTCTACCATTGATTTTTATTCAAAAATGAAGTTAGACGCATTTTCGCTTAGCACAGATACTGCAAACAAATGGTTTTTATCGCGAAATAAGGAAATTGTAGGCATAAAAAATATTTTGTTGTATGAACACACTGTAGTCCGAGTATATGGAACAATTCTGAAGAGAAAATATAATTTTTTTGAAACGCCTTTTCCCTCTAGTGAAATAAATATATTCGCAGCTGATTGCTCTGATGAAAATTATGGCGTCGATCTTTTATTTAATGTGTTAGATATAAAGTGCAAACTTGTTTGTATTGAGTCTGATAGCACCACTGTATTTTTACCGTTGTTGCATACCTACAGAAAATGATAGTCTTTAAATCAAAACAAACATCAATAGGTTGGACTTTTCGATTTGTACAATAATTATAAATGGAAACAGTTATTTTCAATTTTTTTCTAAAATAAAACTAAATATTTTACTATAATAAATATTATATTAATTTTATTCAATTAAAGTATCGACAACATAAAAAGTATTCCACAGTTCATAATTGGTATGCTTTAATTTAATTTTGGCACTTTCCGAACTACTACTGTTTTATAGATCGCTGTATCTACGTCATCATCAGTAAACACTTATATCGTCGTCGGTATCGAAATCGTGTTCATCTTGTATTTCTTCATCCTCACATTTATCGTCATTTGATAATAAAGTTGAAGCAAGTTTTATTTGTTTTATTCTACTACGGCGACATTTGGCTGACGACATTCGTTGTGGCACCTTAGCACGTACTTTGCTTTGATCAATGATACATTTTTTAAAAAATTCATGGCATTGCAAATCCGTGAAGGATTCATAATATTTACGAATAACACCTAAAAAAAATGCCAAAGTTCTAAAATAAGTTTTCATCGAATGTTTTTTTTCCACACCACGACTGCCGCCTGCCCAAGATATGTCCAACCAAATTTGTCGACTAAACATTATGTCGACAACCGTAAAGCATGTATCCCTGGCACCTTTATTTATATTGGTCGCATCTTTATTGCAAATAAGCTCCAATTTACTAAACTGTGGAAAAATAATTAGAATTTATTTTTAGAAACTGTTCAGCTATTATTATAATAACATGTTTATTTATAATATATTTACCTGTTCAGATTGGAAGTTCAAATCTTCAAGTTTATGTTCAAAAATATTCAATTCATTGATTGAAATAATTTTATCAAATGTTTTCAGTATCGAAACCGATGAAGTTTGATTAACTGGTGGCGGTGGCTGTGCTGAGGATTTTATAACTAAATCTAATTTGGCGTCTAGTTTTACCTGGTTGTGGATTATTGTACGGAGTAAATTCAATGCTTCATTTTCAAATGAACTGCTGCTCGATTTGTCCTCTTGAAGCAGTTGGAGTTGACCCTCATTTTCAAGAATATAGTTATTGACTATCGTCTCCTCTGGGATACCAATAATTTCATCGTTTTTTAATCCATAGTTTGTATTTTGGTCATTCATTGTATATACTACCTCTTGCTCTGGTGAAAAAGAGGCAATACGTGTTACAGGCGATAGCAAAAGTGGTGGTGGTTGTTCTTTTGGAACAGTTTTAACAATTTCAGAAGCTTGACTTTTCGAAGTTGTTTTAAGTTCTTTAACCTGAAATGATCAAAATGGGAAATGAAAAATGTTCACCTAAATTATATATAACACAAGATAAATAAAAATTATAGTTTATTACCAGTGATGAAAAATCAAGAGCAATTTTGCGTTTTGTTTTGTCTCGCACCACAGAAAGTCGTTTTTTTGTTGTATGGTTGCCAGATGGTGGTATATCCAAAAAATCTAGGTTACTGCTGTCACTTTGATCAGAAATCTCGTCTAGTTCAACTACAGCCAGTTCAAACGATGTAATGCCAAATCGTTTCACCACGCAATTGTGACTAGGCCAATCTGTTCCTGGAACGCTATTCGAATCTTTTGACAATGCAATAAGTTTTTTTTTGTTAATTTGGCTGCTTGCTGGCCATTTAAAGATCCCATCGGCTTCCCACAAATGAGGAACCGTCAAGAGAACAGTTTTGTTTTTTTCATTTGTTTGTATAATTTTGAAAGACATTCTGAAATTTCCATAATTTTCAATTTAAAATAATATTATTTATTCTTACCTATTAAATTTTGCTTCTGAAACTTACCTAGTTTTGTCTAGATAAAACTTAAATGTTCTTTAACACTTTTTCAAAACACAGATAAATGAAATGAGAAATGTCGGATTGAAATTCTGTAAAACAATTGTGATAAACTTTTTAAAAAAATTATTCAAATCAAAAGACTACTATAGTTCGAATAATTAATTTATTTACTTTATTCAAGGTTTGTGAACTTTATTCACGTTTTATAAACAAAATAATTGTTTTCACAAAACTGTTGTCCTTAAATGGTAAAGGTATCGTTTTCGATTCCTGGGCCAAGCTTTTTTTTTTATTAAACATATTTAATTTATTATTTCCTTTTTAAATTTTGGATTCTTATAATTGTGAAATTGAATGAAAACATACGTTACACAAACTAATTTCACTACACAATCTTAATTGTAACAATTTTCATCATTTTTATTTCCAATGTAAATCGAATTTCTTTTCCTAATTATTTTTGATTTCATTACATGCTCACAATCAAATTGAGATGAGTCAAAATTGTAGTCATATAGACAATTATAATTATTTACATACCCGTCATGATCGAAATATGTTTTTTCATATTAATTTTTTTCTAAAAGGCATAAGTACTTAAATTACCCACACTTTCTCATAAATTTAACGTAAAACAATTCAAGGAAAATATTAAGTTCCAACAATGTTTCTGAAAGGTCCTGAATAGACAAGTGGATAGCGCGCGATGCTGATAAAACGAAGGTTCCGAGTTCGATCCCCAGCGGTGGTAAATATTAAAAATTTATAAATAAAATATGTACTAATAAAAATATTCTAAATTAATAAAAACAAATAAATTCTCTAAAATCATTCCCAGCCAAAAACGAGTGGACACAAAAAATGCAATTTACACAGAACCAAACGCCCCCACTCTCCCCCCGAAAGCAACAACTATTTTTTTGGACATTTCTCTTTGTGTTGTTATTGAATAATGGACATGATTAAAGATTTACTTAAGAACGTTATGCAAATACTATTCAAGATGCAGCCTCAGATAACCCCTATGTTATATCCCAACATAAACCTTTATTCAAGTTTTCTATACAAATAGTATTCATGTAACAGTTTCCTAGTACTTGAATAAGTTTTGGAAAAATACCTTATGTACAGTTTTATTCAAATACTTATATTAAACATGTATAAAACATTAAATATGTTTTCTTGAATAAAGAATATTTTTTCATACGCCTTTTCTCCTTGAATAGAGGTTGTATAAAACTTTTTTCATGCATATTTCAAGAAATTTAGATTTCCCCTACCGTTTTAAATTCCTTTTTTAAAGCTTTACTCATTGCTTAGATAGGTAAAATTGTTACCTGGGAGGTAACAATTTAACCTAGGTAATCATTGAGTAAAGCTTTAAAAGAGGAATTTAAAATGGAAGGGGAAATTTAAAATTCTTGAACTATGCATGAGAAAAGTTTTATACAAGCTCTACTCAAGGAGAAAAGGCGTATGAAAAAATATTCTTTATTCAAGAAGACATATATAATGCTTTATACATGTTTTATATAAGTGTTTGAATAAAGTTGTACAAAAGTTGTTATTCAAGGCTTATTCAAATACTGTCAAAATGTTACTTGAATAAAATGCTTGAGTAAATCTTTACTCAAGAGAATTACTCAGTGCCTATTCAAGAAGCGATGTCACTGAAAAAAAAATTGGTGATTCTTTCCTTTAGTTATTTTGGTTAGTTGGCGCATTAAACTCATTTTTTTTTGTATATTGCTGCTATTGAGTTAATCTTTTATCGGAAATTACAATTTATTTTACACATTTCGCAACTTTACAAACGCCTGTGGCGGGGATCGAACTCATAACCTTTGATTCTCCAGGACCGTACGCTATCCACTTCTCTATTTAGCACCTGTCATAAAGAAAATTGAAACTTAATCACTATTGTTTAACAAATTATTTGTACACATTTCGGGTTTCAGACCACTACCACGACTATGAATTAATTTTTATTCAAACATTTTGATTATAGGAATGCATATAAAAGTGTACTAATGGTTTCCTAAAATGAGAATATATGGGTTTTTGTTAAAAATAATATTGGTTATGATTGAGGACAATCTCGAAATGAAAATAATTTTGCGTATTCATATACGATATCTACGCATGCGTTTCCATTCAATTGTACGATTAAAAATGATTAAAGAATAAAAGTAAAATAAAAAAAAAGAAAGTAAAATTCATAAGTAAAAACGTGCCTGGCAGAAATCGAACACAGGCCCTATAACGACTTCCTCATCGTTTACCCTTACGCACTCGTTCATTAAATCAATTTCCACGACAGGAATAAAACATTACTCAATACAGAATAAAAGTATTACTCAAGCTTCGTAAGGGGTATAGTATGCTGTGGTTGGCATTACGTTCAGTTGCACAATTTGACTGGTTAATAAATAAATGTTAAATGATCATATTAAATAAACGTTCTACGTTATATTTTCCATAAGTCAGTTGCAATCTGTTGCAAGTTTTGATATAATTTTTTCCCAAGCAAATTGCGCACAATATGGCGATTACATACATCTAATACAAAAAGGAATTGTATGACAAATTATCATCAGTTTATTTATTTGTTGACTAACTCAAATCATTATATAAACCATCATCAGAAATGGTAAATCTCAATCAATATATAAACCATCATCAGAAACGTTTGATTAAATGGTTGCGGAATAATGGCAATTGCAAATTTCCATTGACGAAAATATCTCTACTATTTTGAAATAATCTTTTGTATTAATCAATAATAGTTTGTTAAAGTTTTTAAAGGCTTGTTAACTTTTTAAACACATCGCGAATTAAACAACGAACTGTCAAAAATATTGACAGATCGATTTGCTGTAAATCTTTTAATATTTATTGAAAACAGCCGTATATAAGAAATATTACTTGAGTAACCATTTTCTTGAATACTACTAAAATTATTATACATAAATAAAGTCGTATACAAGGAACTATCCTTGGGTAAGAATCTTCTTGGATTCTTCCTAAAAGTTGTACTTTAATAAAGGTTTATATAAGGGATAGAATTCTTGAGTAAAATCATCTTGAATACTACCTTAAAAGTTATATTTTTTTTTTTTTTTTTTAATAAAATGTGTTGTGTAATAGGGTTTAGAATATGTGTCACAACAACACATAAATACCTTTTAAGACCTAGGTCTAGACCTGGGTCCCACAACAACTGGCGTTCTGAGGTGTAGATTAACGCTTTTTTTAAACATCTGTGGGTTGAAGCCACCTGAGACTAAGTGTTCCGGCAAACTATTCCATTTGTACGCAGTTCGGACAAAGAAGTCTCTCTGCGATCTGCCAGTATGACAGCGCGGGATCTTTACCGTTTCACTGGTTGCGGCAGCCGATTGCCGAGTGGAACGGGGGTAAGAATAAGTCTGAGGCATGATGCCGCTGATTTCATCTGAGCACTGCTGATGACGATATTTGTAAAAAACAACGAGGTCAGCAACAGTGCGACGATGTTGTAGGGAATCAAGTTTTGATGTCAAAGTTCGATCACCTACAATTCGTATAGCTCGCTTTTGAACAGAGTCCAAGAGGGCCAGGATGGAAACAGAGGCAGCACCCCAAACTTGACAGCAGTACTCCATACAGGGACGAATATAGGACTTATAAACATGGAGCAATTGGTATGGAGTTAAAAATTTTTTGCATCTATTTAGGAGGCCGAGTTTTTTAGACGCGCTTTTTGCCATCGCCATTACATGATCGTTCCAGAGTAGGTCATTTGAAACTGCGACACCCAATAAACGAATGTTTTTACATTCACCTATTGGTTCATCACACATACTAAATAAAATATCTTTGGGGAACTCGGTCTTTAATCTGGAAACAATCAACAGCTGTGTTTTGGTGGAGTTGAAATTGACAAGGTTTTGGTCACCCCAGTCGGCGACTTTATTCAGGTCTTTGTTCACGTTTATGGCAGCGTCTCTCCGGGCAGGATTAATTCGTTCGTGCATTTTACCTTTTGAAGGAAGGGGCTCGAACGACTTGTGCAGAGTACTATCATCTGCAAAACTATTTATTGGGTTGCTGGTGATTTTCAACAATTCGTTGATATAAATCAAAAATAGGGTTGGGGACAATACTGAGCCTTGGGGTACACCAGCGTTAATTAGTTTAGACTCAGAAGAATATCCGTCTAAGGAGACCGAAATGTATCGGTCGGATAGAAAATTTTGAATCAGCTTCACAACATTGGGATGAAAACCGTACGCAACGAGCTTGTTGATTAAGTTGGCATGCCAGACTCGATCGAATGCCTTGGAGATGTCTAAAGCGATAACGTATGTTTCACCACCTTTATCAAGTATGCTGTTCCAACAATGCGCTACATAGTTTAATAGATCGGTAGTTGATCTTTTGTTTCGAAAACCGTATTGGCTGTCGGATATTAAATGATTTTCTTCCAGAAATTTTGAAATATGTGTATTAATATAATGCTCATAGACTTTGGATAGGACCGATAGTAAAGCTATTGGCCTATAATTTGAGATATCGGATTTTGGTCCCTTTTTGGGGACGGGCTGGACATTTGCCAACTTCCAGCACGAGGGAAATATACCAGATTTGTAGGATTGGTAGAATATTTTAGTTAAAGTTGGTGCAAGTTCTTTGGAAAAGGTTTTTAAAATAATGGGTGGAATATTGTCCATTCCTGATGCTTTGTTGATGTTTAACCCCTTTAAAAGTTTAGCGACTATTTTGGGTTTGAAGTGAAGTTCATTCATATTAACTCCTGAAGACTGGATTTGGGGTATTTCTTTAGGAGTTTCCAGAACAGTGGAGTTCAGAGCAAAGCGTTCAGCGAACAAGTTAGCTTTTCTTGCGGGATCATTGACGATTAAATCACCATCAATAATAGGGGGAATAGAAAATTTTGTACCAGAATTTAAAGAATTAATGGCACTGTAGAAACTCTTGTCAGAAACAGACATAGACGTAAGTTTTGAGGCTTTCGCTCTGTCAATTTCGGACTTTTCGTTTGAGATAATCTGATTAGATATTTTGTTGGCCTTTAGATATTGGGATCGATTAGTGGGAGTTTTGTTATGAATCCAAATATTAAATGATCTACGTTTGTTTCTAAGTGCCGTTTTGGCAGCTTTCGAATACAAGTATTTTTGTTTGGGTTTTACTATGGAGAAAGGGACAAATTTATTGATAGCAAATTGGATGGTTTCTGTAAAGTTTTGAGCAGAAACATTTACATTGTCAGTGTAAAAACAATGACGGTCGAAAGGGAAACCATGGAAAAAATTTTGAAGACCACTCTTATCCATATTTGAGTAGTGAAATATTTTACGGGGTTTGGGAGCTGTAGTTTTAAGTAAATCAGTTTTGATAACTGATGAGATTAAATAATGATCAGAATTTCCAATACTACCTTTCGCAACATCGACACTCGTAATATCTGGCATTGTGGTAAGATAGAGATCTAGTAGAAAACTATTATCACCGCCATTACGGGGAGTGAAAGTCGGGCTTTTTACAATTTGGAATAGGCCCTGAGACGCGGCAAAAATTTCTGCCAGTTTTCCACTATTGTCAACATCGTCGGTCGATTTGGAGAATTCCAACCATGATTTGTTGTGGACGTTGAAGTCACCGGCAACGATAACTTCACAATTAGGGGACTTTGCTCTAATCTCGTCCATAATTTTTGTCAGTATATTAAAAAAGTTTGGGTTACGTTTGTTGGGGGACCGGTATAAAGCTATTGTAAAAAAAGTCATTTCTGGAAGACAAATCTTTAAAACCATTGTATTGAAGCCGTCACCGTGTAGTTCAAAATTTGGAAAGCGCGTGTACGCAACACTCTCATGAATGAATGCGCATACGCCCTGATGGAGTTTGAAAGCTGATTCGAGCCTATATTTGGAATTAAGCGATTCTATAAAGAGAAAATTTTCAGAAACTTGTGTTTCTGTAAGGAATAGAATGTTCGGTTTGTCGTGCTCAAGATGATGTTGCACGTGGTCATGGTTAGCGTTCAATCCGCAGATGTTTTGAACATGTATTTTAAAATTTTTTATTGATTCATATATGTTTTGTCCCTGCAAATTCCGTGGACATGCCGCTTTATGGGCGGGTGGATTGCGCAAATTTGCTTTACCACTTGCAGACTTATTTTTTTTCGGTTGTACTGCCATATATATATCAAAATGTTTATTTTTATTTTTTTGTGTTTTATTTTAAAATGCATAACTAAGTAAAAAATCCTATCATACTACAAAATATGACATATGCCAATATTTCATGATAAGATGAAGAAATAATAACAAAATAATAAGTGAAAAACAAATTGTGAGAAATTTGCAGAAAACAAAACAAAACTAAATGCCAATATCCAGCTGATGCAGCGCACTCGGAAGAGCTAATGAGCGGTACCGCTACGGAACGCTGCCCAGCTAAGACTGGAAGTGCTGCCGTTGACTAATTAAAGTTCGTCCGCCAGCACCCTAAGATATCATCTTGGCTAATGACATCTCCTGCCATTGCCAGTGGTATGTGATATCTCACGCTAACTCATATGTCAATGGCAGGGACTGGAGTACGCAGGGTAGTCAGACCCGTAGATCAACATTGATCATAATCGATCAAAATCGATCCCTCCTGCGGTTAGTAGTATGTGAATAAAACCTTATAAAAGGTATTATACTTGAGTAACATTTGCTTGAATATGCCCTAAATATTTAATATTGAATTAAGCTTTACTTAAGGAATTATATAAGAAACTTAGTGAATCTAGTCTTTTACAAGCTTTTTTTTAGGTAACGCTTGAATAATATGGTCTTACACAATGCTTTCTCCAGTTAAGTTGGAATAATTTAAAAAATTTAGGCGAAATTGTTACCTGGGAGGTTAGCTTAAGGAATCTAGTGAAGGAATAAAGCAAAAGGAATTTAATAATATTAGTTGAATCAATTAGTGTTTAATGACAAAGTTTATTTTCAACCAAAGTTTAAAATTTGAACGATGCACGAACGGAACAAATTAATTTTTTTGTTAATTTAGAAATTACATCCCGTTCCATACAATCAACCAAATTCAACTAAAAAAATACGAGAATCAAACTTAATTTGATTTTGAGAATGAGTTTGATACTATAATGTTTTTTTATAAAATGTATTGTGTAGTAGGAATTAGAATATGTATCACAACAATACATAAAACCTTTTTAAGACCAAGGTCCCACAACAACATGCGTTCTGGTGTTGATGGAAACAAAATGTTTGTTTTTTTTATATTTTTTATTTTTTTTATAGAAGGAATAATTAAACAATAAATCCTAACATATAAAATATAGCATAGACCAATATTTCACGATAGGATAGAAAAAATATAAATAAAATAAAAGGTAAACAGCAAATTTGTATTAACAATTTGCAGGAACAAAACGAAAATGTGGTTGCCAATAATCCAGCTAGTGGCATATTCATTGATCATGTGATGCTCCTCCTTCCTTAATAATTAAAGCACCTACATAGAGTTATATGCAGGCTCGATTCTTGGAGTAAGCAATAAAGTGGCATCATCCAGGAATACTCCAAAACTAAGAGTAAAGGTGCTACCGTTGACTGAATAGAATTCATACGCCAGCACCCCTAAGATATTACCTTGGCTAGTGATATCTCATTGCTATTGCCCGTGGTATGATATTTCTCACAAGATAATGGATATCACTCGGGGTTGTCACACCAGTAGATAAAAAATAAACAAAATTTACAAAAATTTACAATTTACAATTGATTCCCCATGCGGGTGAACATTTCCATAACACAATAGGTTAAGCTCATTATTAAACAGGTTAAGAGAACAATACAATAATGCATGCTATTATTATGGAAAAAACATACAAATAAAGTTGTTATTAATAGTTGGAAGAGGATACATTTTTCTTTTGTGTATTTTTCTTAGAGCAATTTAAATTAAAAGAAAATAAGCCACAGTTGGGTCAATATGTTTTGATAAATAAAATATTTTCGTTGGAAATTAGGATGTGTGTTAGATGTAATGAGATAAATTAATTACACCTGATTTCATCTTATATTTACAATAGCTATTTATGTATTAAGGGCATAAAGTCAATCTTTTTACTTGAGAGTAGGCTTGTTAAGATCGACTTAAGGAAGCGCATAACAGCTCATTGTGTACAGGAACTATAAAATAGTTATTTATGTACCAAGGATGTAAAGTTATACAAGTTAAACATTAAGCAACAACTCGCTAGGGCTGAAATTAACTTTACACCTGTGGTACATACAATATTTTCTATACGTCCTACAAGAAGGCGTAAAGTAACTAAAACAGGGTGCAAAGTAAAAATACGAGGGCGTAAAGTAATAATAAGAGGGCGTAAAGCTATAACACCAGAGCGTGTAATGTAATAGAGGTCGAAAAGGATATGGTTTACGCAAACCTAAGTAAGCGTTAAATAGTTCATTATGTATAGGAAGTATTAAAAAAGAATTACATAACTGATTTTAACCAAAACAACAAAAAAGGTTCAGAAATCGCATAGACAAATGAATTGGCACACATATCTACCTATTTATAGCGGATATCTGCCTTTTAGATGTTTTAATAGAAACACTGTTGGAGAGATATGAGTATATAACATTCTTTTTTATTATATCGATTATTTCGTAAACTGTAAGGCCTTGGAATCTTAGAAACCCGCTTCCATCCAAATTAAAACCGGGTTTAAAATAGTAGATGATTATGCAAGAACGTAAATCTAATGTTTTTGGACGTAAGTGAAGTTTGCAAATTGAGGCGCCAGCCGAGACTTACATCCACATTAAGTCCGAAATAGCTTACGTCCGTGCATCATATACTATTTTTTATTCGCCGTATATTATTTTGTATTCATATGCTAATTTTTATTTCAAAATAATTGTTTAATCTAAAACAAAATTAAAAATTTGCATAAATTTTGGAATAAAAATATGCTAACAAGTAGCCTTAACCAAAATATTTGTTATTTTTTTAAACAAATTGTATAACTATGACAACAAAAACTAACAAATATTATGATTTAAGTATGAGATTTTGAATTGAGAGGCTACTTTGTTAAAAAATTTTATTGTTTATTTAATTTATACAAATTTAAATGTTTTTTAATTTTTTGAACGTAGCTATGACAAAAATAAATAAAGTTAAAAATTGACACTTTACGACAAATTACAGTAATAAAGTAACCTTTTAATATGTAGGCGAACAAAAATAATTTTTGAACAAAACTTTCGTAATTCGAACAGGAAAATTCGTAAGGTGTGCATTTATTACGCAGTAATTGTGTTTACAAATTAAGATGTGACCTCTCAAAGGTCACGTGAGGTCAAATTTAAAGACAAACTAGTAAAGTTTTATATCGTTTCTACCATACTTTTGGTCGCTGAATCCGAATCTGAAGTTATTTTTTACCTATCTATCATGGTAAATTTAAAAACTCATTTTCCTGCATAAAATGACCATATAAAACCAAAGGAATCATAAAAAAAACACTTTGCTCCTTAACTCCGAAAATTCGGTTTTTTCGGTTTTTCGGGGAAATGGCTGACCTGAGAAAAAAACCGATGGCAGATTCGGATTCAACGTTAAAAAATACATAAGAATCACTCATAAAATGAATTTTTGTAGAACTGAAATTGATCTGTACCACTGTGAGATGCTATGAAGTTTTTAAAAAACTCAGGTGCTCGTAGAACCCCTACCACTTTGTTCGCTCAAAAGCTAACTAGCTACTTGCCTTAGATATTTGAATATTTTTCTAAAGTGTCATCAAAATTCATTTACGAACGAATGTTGTATGCTCCCAACAAACATAAGAAACATAGTTTACTAGCGTTTCATGCAAATCGATCGGTAATTATAGGCTACAGTAGGGATGAATACCTAAAAAAAAACTTTTTAACCGGAAGTTGGTATGCAGAAATATTGGAAGCAGTACTAAAACCTTATATACAAGGTCCCAATAAGGTTAAAGTCCGGGATTAGAAGTTATTGAAGATTTAAACTTAGATGTGTTCGGGAGACCCTTGCCATTTTTTTTTAAATTTTTAAATGAATCCAGATCTTTCATTTTCAAGTAACCCTGGATCATTTGCGAAAGTTTATTAAAGATCCGGCAGGAATGTCACGAAACCACTCACCCACCAATCCATTAACTCACAGACATACATCAAAATGCTTAGTGGCTATTTAGATAGAAAATATTCTTAAACAAAATAAAAAAAAATTTGGGGCATGTAAGTTTTTTTCCAAAAGATTGCATTACTTCACACAATTGAAAATTGTGGTGAAGTAAAACATCATCTAAAATTCATTATTTTAATACTAAAAAAAATTAAATTAAATCATCCATTCTATAAAATGTAAATATATCGGTTCATTCTTTTGTTTATTATTATTATCAATATTTTGTTTTTATCATTAGTTTAAACTCGAAAGTATTATCTTTTCTTCAGAACTTACAATTTTATTTTATTCGAGCACTCGTATCACACCTCAAAATAAAATTTATAAATTAAAATGTTTATAATTTCAATATTTTTTCCCCCGAAGAGCAAAATTTGTAGTTTTTCGATTTCACTCCTTTGCAGTTTCTATTTTATTTTTTATTTTTTTTCTTTCAATTCATTTACAAAAGAAGAAAATTAGTACTTTTTCGTCGTTTCTTTTCGTTTTAAACTCTGCTTTTCTTTTGTTAGAGAATATATCAAAATATTTTATAAATAGGAATAAACTTGACAACAATGGTTAATGACACTAGTTTACAAGAAAAATCTCCCGAAATTAAACTCAACTTTTCTTATAGATTTGGACCTCCTGAACACGAATATCATATTCATTTTTTTGGTTAGCTCTTGTTTTTGAGATATTCACGAAAAACCAATTTTTTGGTTATCAAAAATGTTGTTTCGGTTTTCGGGTCTCATATTTTACAAAACAAACAAATTATATATATTAATAAAACAAGTGCATAGTAAACATGCCAACAAACATTTTGAGTTATATTTTGTAAAAATCCGTTAAGGATTCTGGAAGTTACAGTCGAAAAAAGTTGAAAAAATACGAAAAATTCACGTTTTTTTTTAATTTTTCCATTTTCAACACCATAAATTTTGAACAAATAAAGACACTAGTTTTTTTTAATTTCTTGGAGCCTATAGTAATTTCAATTTTCTTTCTTTCAAGGTAAAAGATACGAATATTGGTGCAGTTTGCCCCAAGTTATTCAAGTTTTTCCAAAAAAAGTCAAAACTCAAAATTTGGAAAAAATAGTTTTTTACTTAATTTATTGTGCCATAAATAATAATTTTAAATGTTCAGTTGTTCTCAAACATCAGTAAAGAATTATTTTAAAATAGTAAAGTATAATTTCCATTTTTGTTTTCGAAGTTGGGAATTGGATCGATATGAGACATATATAGAAAAATTTAAACAAAAGATAATGAATTGTGAGGAGAGGCAAAACATCATAACAACAGAACTATTTAAGTTAGTTCAAGCACCATAAAGTTAAGCCCCTATTTATGTCTATTAATACCTGTAAGGTTTGTTTCTTTTCTGTTTTTTGGTTTTTTGATAATGTAAATTTTTTTCTATCACCGCCCACCTTGTGTTACTCCTTACGTTTATGATCATTTTAAGTTTAATTTAAGAAAGCAATTACTTCTCCTTTTCAATAGTTTATCGGTTTTGCCAACTTTTGTTTAATTAGTTTAATTTCTTTTTAAGTAGATAATTGTTGTATGATTAGTTGCAAATATAATCTCTCTGAGGATAAATTTAATTCCAAACATTCAAGTGAAAATATTAATTAAAAACGAAAAAATATTACAAATATAAATTTTAAATAGTGTATTGTTTTTAAAAAACAATAAATCAATAGTGATAGGCAGCTATAAGCAAAGCAACATAAATTGTTAGTAAAGTGTAAGGTCAAGTTTATTTAAATGGCGTCGTCAAGAAGTTTCAAGTGTAAAAATTAGCCCAAATTCATTTTATTTTATTTGTGGAAGTAACATAATACATACTGCTAAAAGAATCACCCCATTTATAAGAACTGCCTATCTTCATTACTAACTGATATTTTCCAACTCCTAAAATAAATCCGAGGTGGGAGGAGCTAGATCATGTCAACAAACTTCACAAAAAAATCAATCTCGAGAAAAACCATATAAAAATAAAATACATCTTTTGTCCAAAAAAGACATTTCATAATCAACTAACTGATATTTGTCAAATCCTAAAATAAGTTCGATGTGTGAGGAGCTAGATCATGTTAAAAAACTTCACAAAAATAATCTCAATTTCGAGAAAAATCGTATGAAAATAAAATACAACTTTTGTAAAAAAAAAGACATTTCATAATCAACTAACTGATATTTTCCAACTCCTACAATAAGTCCGAGGGGGAAGGAGCTAGATCATGTCAAAAAATTTCACAAAATAATCTCAATTTTGAGAAAAATCACATACAAATAAAACACAACTTTTGTCAAAAAAAGACATTTCATAATCAACTAACTGATATTTTCCAACTCCTAAAATAATCCCGAAGTAGGAGGAGCTAGATCTTATACGAAAACAACTTATATATAAATCAATTATGTTGCAGAGTTTAAATTATTCTTATAGTTAAATTTTTTTTCCAAATTTTGAGTTTTGACTTTCTTTGGAAAAACTTGAATATCTTGATGCAAACTGCACCAATATTCGTATCTTTTACCTTAAAAGAAAGAAAATTGAAACTACTATAGGCTCCAAGAAATTAAAAAAAATTAGTGTCTTTATTTGTTCCAAATTTATGGTGTTGAAAATAGAAAAATTTAAAAAAAACGTGAATTTTTCGTATTTTTTCAACTTTTTTCGACTGTCCAGAATCCTTAACGGATTTTTACAAAATATAACTCAAAATGTTTGTTAGCATATTTACTATGCACTTGTTTTATTAATATATATAATTTGTTTGTTTTGTAAAATATGAGATCCAAAAACCGAAACAACATTTTTGATCACCGAAAAAATTGGTTTTTCGTGAATATCTCAAAAACAAGAGCTAACCAAAAAAAATGAATATGATATTCGTGTTCAGAAGGTCCAAATCCATAAGAAAAGTTGGGTTTTATTCAGGGAGACAAAAAAAGTTCAAAATTTGTAAACTAGTGTGATCAGAAGTCTTTCACTGACGTCCTTAAGACTTTTATGTTTATTTCGCATTTAGGTTAATGTTTAAGTCTTAAAGACGGCTGTTTGTTGTCCGATACTGCCTTGTAGACCGCAAAATGACGTTGTTTTGTGGTCGTACTTGTTTTAATTAATTGGTATATTTTTGAAACAAAATAATCATTAATTATAACTGATTTTAATAGTAAAACATTTAATTTAAAAACTAATCCAAATTTCTGTGTAAAATTTTAGCTGCATCATACAAAAAGTCTTTACTAGAGCTTCTCTTAGAAATTCAAAAACGAATGCACATGGAAATTCCTTCGCTTGGTCTTCCAATTCTAGATCCTTTGGACTTACAAATGGAAATTCCACTCGACTACACCAATCCAGATCTAGGAACGTAAATATAAAAAATTAAATTATAGTCACCTATAATTTTATGTTGGTTAAATATTTTCTTACAGCTTATCAGCCACATTTGCAAAATTAACAATAGCTGGACTACAAGGATTTATTCTTAATGATCTCAATTTCGATATTGCTGGGTATCCGGTTTTGCTCAACATGACAATTCCTGAAGTTAATATAAAAGGATTTTATGATATTGATGGTATTCTGGGTGATTTATTAACAGTCTTTGGGGCAGGGCCTATGAGGTAAATAATCAAATAATATTTAATAGTTTGTTTATTTGTAAAGTCATGCATTTTCAATTTTTCATATGCCTTATAAAAACACACTTCACTTAAAACTTTTATTTTCAAAATGATTTCGTCAACCCTATCCCCAAATTTATTGAAAGTAAAGCTCAGAATTAGAATCCTTAGAATAGTATATTCTAGAACGAGCACTACCTTTAATTGTTGCGTGATTGTTTTGGACGTAACCATGGCAACCATTAGAATTGTGAATAATTTTTGTTTATTTATTATTTTTACAACAACTTATTATTTTTTATTGTGTAAAAGTTGTATATAGCTCGATTCTGATATTTTTAATTGTGAATTTTAATATATTTTATTTAAATTTTGTACATGTTGTTTAATGACAATTACTGCCATGAGAATCATGGATGATTTGTTGTTTCATTACGTACTAGTGCGTAACTAACCTTCGCGTGAACGGATTTTTTTAGCGAATGATATGAACAATATCTAGCCCGGTAGATATTACATAAATCATAATATCAACAAACGTAACTGTGTATTTATTTTACTTTTGGGTAAGCATACAACAAAAGCATATATTTAGAAATAAAGTTACTTGTTTTTCACATTGACCAGTAAAAATTTTCATATAAGACCAAAGGAAAAAAAATATCTACCCGGGTAGATATTGTTTTCTTACGTAATATCAACTTACATCATGTCAACAAACGTGTAATAATATCAAACGTGTATTAATATCATAATATCATTTTGCTTTTGTGTAAGCATACAATAAAAGCATATATTTAAAAATAAAGTTACTTGTTTTTCACATTGACCAGTAAAAATGTTCATATAAAACCAAAGGAAAAAATATCTACCCGGGTAGATATTGTTTTCTTGCCAAAAAAAACCATAAAAATCCAAAATAAGTGTTAAAAGGAAGTCCAAAATATTTTTTTCTCAGATTTTGCGAAATCAATTTAAAAATTAGTCACATAGCTGAACAGGCATGATGATTGGTTAAAAACTCATAAAGTTATTGAATTACAAAAACCGTGATATCTATCCGGGTAGATACTGTTCACGTGAAGGTTAATCGTATTACGTTGTTGATTTCTAGGTAATTTCATAATTATAAAGCATAAGGCACAGTAAATTACATAAAAGTGTAACAGTAGCGTTAAATTAAACTCACACCAAAAAAATAAATTGTTTTAAATTTGTATAAATAAATTACTTTAAGTTTATAAAAAAATCACAAATATTTTATTTTGCAGCGCAACGATTTCCAACATTCAAATATATGTAAAAGGAAGATTACGGTATTTGGACGATTTATTTACAGTAAGGGAATTGGAAGCAATATTTTCGATTGGAGACTTAAAAGTAAACTTCAAAGGACTGTACGGTGGAAATAATGAATGGGAAGATTTTATAAATTTGGCTGTAAGTGAGCTTGGAGCTAGAGTTTTAGATGAATTATACCCAGGAATACAACCAGAACTTACAAGTTGGTTGATTAAACAAGCAGATGAAATATTGAGTGGTATATTAATAGGTGACCTACTAAAAATTTTAGTGGGTGAAATTGAACTGCCTAAACTGCCATAGAATAAATGTATAATTTATTGTAATAAAATTTTGAAATAAGTTTAAACAATTTTTATCACCAATCATTACTGAAAACACCTTTACATTAACACCAAAACTTATTTACTTGGCACATAAAACTCTAAACAAAAATCAATCGTAAGTTATTATCATCACGAACGTGATAGCTTTGACATATGAAATAATTATCTATATCACAATCTTGATCATTGAATAAAATTGATTCGCTTGTAATCGACACACAATGATCATGATCACCAAGTTTACCACTCGGTTCACCAACAGCCCAACGTTTATATTGTAATGGTCGACCGTTTGTTGTCCAAAAAAATTGGCCTTCGACACCTAAATCAGTGGCTGACGTCCAAAATGTTTTATTTAAATATTGAAATGATTCAATTTTAGCTTTTATTTGATTTTTTTCATCTTCATTTTCGATCGTAACTAGATCCATGTTATAGTATTTACAGTAATGAAAAGCACGAAACCAATTTGTCTGAAGCAAAAAAAATAAAAAAAACAACATGTCAGAATTATTAACCGACTTTGTTTGTTACCTGATAATCAAAGCTGATATGGTAATTCCGTTTGGCTGTGTTTTTTCGTCTTGCTGACATTTTTTCAAATGTCAAAACAATAGAAATATTTACAAGGAATATGATAAAATATTTCGTTAGCATTTTAATACTATATATAATTTAACCTCAACAAAAGAATACACAATTAGTTTGAAATGTCAAACCTAACTGAGTGTATTCTGTTTTTAATACATATATGGGGTTGAAGGTTATCGGATTGAATTTTTTGTTTTTATTACTTACTGGGTACAGCTGGTTGAACTGATACTGAAACAATGAAACAATGAAAACCAAACTGACACAATTAAAATTTTTGATGATTCAGAATTTCATTTGGGAAAAGATGTGACCCTAGTTTAGAAATAAATCTCTAAACCGCAGGTATGTGTTTATACTTAACATATTTTTAATGTGCACAATTCTTTTGTTTGTGTTGACAAATTTTCTTTAGATGTGCCGTTTATCCTTTGTATATCGAAGAAACTATACACAGAGTCCTTTCTTGAGTTATCAACAAAGTCGGTTGATTTACGAATATTTTGAATGTCGATATATTGTCAGTTATTCTTGTTTTGCATTGAGAACACCAATTTTTCGTAATGTTTGAAATTATTATATTTTTTCAAAATCTGTAAAATAATGTTATATGAGTTTATCCTAGATCAGTCTCAAATTACATCTAAATTTGATATGCGTATGCTCGGAATACAAATTTGTAGGTAAAATTCAACAAACATTTATCTGTTGAATTTATTTAACAAACATATTGTTTGAATTTGGTTGTTTCAACAGACAAGTTAGTTCGATCTCAGTATTCAACAAAAATGTCAGTTAAAAATTTTTAACAACAAAACGAATCGTTCGTTGATTTTCGTTGTCTATTCAAATAAATGTAAACGAAAACAGTAAAACATAAACTGTTGTGTAGTAGAAATTACAATTTGCATCTCACTAACACATAAAAAGCCTTTAAAAATGCATGAGTCAACGCTTGCAATAACCTGATCAGCTTTTATTCATATCTTTTGTTGCGAAGTTGGTTTTTGCAAATAAATGCATTTGTCTAAGCAACTTCTTATTCATGAATCAACGCACGCAATACAACTTATCGTCTTTTGTTCACATCTTTTTTTCAACCTGTTTGATTTGCTATCTCATTTTGTATGCTGTTGGTTAGTGAAATTGGACTGTCGATCGGAATTAGATCATCAGTACAGATTTAATTTTTCATTTTGTTGTCACAATAATAGACTTCGACAGAATAATAAACTTCGACATTTTATTATATTGTTAGTAGTTTTCTTTAGTAGCATGAATTCTTGTTTGGTATAAAAAAACTGTGTTTTGTTCGTGCACCACCTAACTTCTTGTTTTTAACATATTCATTGCAACAATTTTGAATAACAGTTATTATGTTTTTTTATAAAAAGAGTTGTTACATCGTTAAAAGTAAAACTCATCGTCATCATCCTCGTTTGAAGGTATAACGGTTCATCAGTTAATATATTTCTACCAAATTCAACATTTGCCGCCATTAATATTGATTTATCGTTGAATTTACCAACAAATTCAACAACTACATGTGTATATGACAATATTTTTTTAGATCAGTTAATATATTACCAACAAATTGCTGACAGTAATCTTGGTATTCCGTTTAATATATTTCCAACAAGTTCCACAATTTTGTTAAACCATTTCATGTATTACTTACAACTTAAATAATTCCCAACATTAATTTTACTACATCATTGAACATAGAACATAGTAACAATATTCATTTAGTTACATCATTTAATATATTTCTAACAAATTCAACAATCGCTGGGATTAATTTGGTTACATCTTTTAATATATGTATTTCCAACAACTTAAATAATTACCGGCATCAATTTTAGGCATCTATATTCTTGAATATATTAACAACAAATTCAAAATTTGCCAACATTAATTTTGTTACATCAGTGAATATATTATCAACAAATTTATTACATCATTGAATATATATTTCTAATGAATTCAATAACTGCATGGATATGTGACAGTATTTTACTACTTCATTGAATATATTGCCAACAATTTCAACAATCGCATTTTTTTTAAAGAAGTTTACTCAATATTATACTATTAATTGTTTTAATACATCAATCGTATGTTTGAGTTGGTAAAGATGATCTGTTAACTACAATTTCGAATGCGGAATGAATAAAGATTTGGATTCAGAACAATCATGGGATGAGTGAATCGTTTATTTAAAGATCTAAATATTATGATTGTGGTAGTAGTGTTGCTGGTGTGATGCTCTCGGCTTATTCTGTCCGTGGGGTCGTCAGAGTCTCTGCCGCTTTGTTTCCCCTATTTAATTCCGTTTACACAGTCTCATTTACGTGCATATTGGATTATTTGTACTAAAGTGGAGGATGTTAGTGTTCGAACACACATGGCTGAAGCTAGTCCGATTACAACTCTGCCATACACGTGTTCCGCCGATTGCTACTTGTAAGTCGCTAGCAGGTTAAGTGTTTATTACAAGGTCAGTATTTTACGAAAGGACAAAAGGGAATTAAAAAAATCGGGTAAAAGCAAATTTTTAGAACAATTGGCACGTACAAACAAAAACTACATAACTAAATTTTGACCAATACAACAGTTAGTGACATATTCCTTGATCATGTTGATTAAAGCCTCAAGGGTTAGCAAATGGTTATGGATAGGGTTAGATACAGGCTCGTGTTTCCAGCAAGCAATAGCTTGCCATCATCACGGCAAATTCCACAACTCTTAACATGTCATTAAACATCAGGAGAACGGTCATAAAGAGTCCAAAAAGGGAAGTGCTTCAAAGCGAGTTTGAAGATAAATACTTCAATTCACAATATTGTGTGCTAAACTGCGTACAATAGCTGGAACAAAACTTATATTATCCAAAAACTAATGATCTAGTTGTGAGTATTGGCAGATCAATGAAAGCGGCATTAAAGCTTAAGTTCATTCAAAATGGTTTCAGACATCAATGTGACATTTTTATGCAATAAAACCCATTCCTTATAATGGACTCGTATGAATGTTACCTAAAACCACAGCATTCCTACACCCATTTGATGTTTTAATAAATTATTCCGTTATTAATAATTATTATTAAATAATTATTAATAAAGGAGACGGTAATAACTGGATTCTAGAACTAAAAGAGGCTGCGCGTAGCCCAGCGTCTGCCATAACCCTAAAAAAGCGAAGTTATAGAGACGGCTAGCTTATTTCTATTCCGGGAAGTGAGGGGTCTGGTGCCACTGGTTCATCAACCCTATTATTGGTAATATTGGTAAACAAGATCATGTATAACGTAGACCGTGTCAACCACTTGAGTGACAGTATTGAAATTATAGATGACCGCAAATATGCCACTATGTATTTGACTGCATCACTTAATAGGATCAAATGTTTGTCTCCTCCACCTCTTCATCAACAAGTAGCTAGGGTATCAGTAGCGTCTGCACCAGTTGTACAGCATGAAGGGTGCCAACCAAAAAGGAACCAATTCTTCTCGAATTGACTTCCTCTGTTCTCAGAGGAGGGGTCACCGCCTGATGCTCACGAGTTCATACATCTTAGTGGAAGTATCTGGACGGAGAGATCGGGTGACATTTGACAATTTGAAATCATTTAATCCCTGGTATATTTGTGGATCAAGTGGTGACTTACCCTGTACTCCGAGAAGATTTATTACAACCGTTTGGTATCCTTAGAGACGATAAACTGAGACTGTACTGAGTGCACTGCGAAACAGAAGACAAAGCCAAAAGAGGAGATCTACGATTAAATAATAGAGACCAGCTCTCTTAATAGACGAGTGGTTCAACCGTTTTTGAAAAGGGGGATGATTGAGATCGTAAGAGAAGGCATGTCAGATGATTTAAGAAGATTGTTGGCACATGTAGTTACTCTAACAGACTTACGGGTACTGTGCCAGAAATTTGAGAGGTTATGGTCATCAACACCAACAACATCAATGAAAAATGATCATATGGGGATACTAATGGATGAAAACCGAGCCCAATACATCGCAGCAGAAGCAATAGAGACCTTTTCGGCAATTTCAAATGTTAAATCGGCAATTGACGTTTGTGCACACAGTGAACCAAATTCCACCTCAGTTCAAATTCCGGTTCGACGTAAAATAATTTCTTTTAAGTGCCTCGAATGTTTTAAACGTTATCTGAATCTTCCAAAGATTATTATTATTATTATTATTTATTCATTGTTCTTCTTTCCATAATGGTTTACAATAAAATAAGCAAGCTTACAAATTAGATACTAAACCTAGATAAATACACAACAAAATAAAATAACTTGCAATCACTAATAAAATTTTATAAAAGACTGCTTCAGAGCTAAAAGTTAGCTATTTTGAAGCATATAGAACTTCGTTTCTTTTGAGCATGTAGAAGTTAGATATTTGATAAGGATGCGGTATAATAGCTTAGTTTGCACAAAAATAAAATAAAAATTTAAGAGAAAAAAAATAAAATGAAAATTCAAAAATATAACAATCCAAACATATAATTTTTGGGTTACTATAAACTACATTAAAAAAACAAATGTGTATATATCCAAGATAAAAACAATATAAACCAACGTAGGACATCAATTCATCAGAAGCACAATCAAAGGAACTTACCTGAAGCATGAATTCGGCGAAGCAAAGAGAGAAGTAAAATGATGAGCAAAGGAGAATGAGTATACATAGTTTGCGGAAAATTCCTGTTCATGTAATGACGTTGAAAATTATCTCCTCAACAGTATCAATCTGAGTCAGGACCCAATTTTTAACACATCGTAATAATTTGAAAGTAGGGGAAGTTTCGTATATATGATCAGGTAGTTTGTTTAGCAAGAGAGGGGCGGTATACGTAATGAAGTGTCTGAAAAGTTCTTTGTAAGCTCTAGGAACTAAAAACTTCCTTTTCCTCCTAAGACTAAATGGTCTTAGATAAGGCATGGGATCGCTTCTATTGTTCAATAGGGCATGGGTCGCTTCTATTGTTTCTGAACTAAATGATTCTAGGCCGCATGTTTACATCAATATCTTGGATAAAACTATTAAACGACGCGCGCCAGCATTTCATTTCGTAAATCTTTTTTAACGGTTTCACAAAATCTTTTCGGTTCTATGTTGTACCAGGTCTGATGTACTTGGAGATGTACTTGGGTGCAGATTTCTTTAGAGATTTTGGTATTACTCCTTCATTTATAGATGATGTAATTCCAAGTGATCGAAAAACAAACCCAAAGATTCAGGGTGTTCAATTGCCAAAGCACTTTATCACGCAAAACGACGTGCAATGACATTTATTAGGTGCAATCAAGTTAAGGCCCAACAACCGTACAAACTACGGACCAAACCCGACCACGGACGTTTCAGCCACAACAACGAACCATGGTACGACAACATCACTTAAGCGTTGTTGTGAATAAATATTCGGCCAAGATAGCTTCACAGTTTTTACCAGCCAATATAGAATGCAGGGTTGGTAAGTTCCTGAAAAAGTGTACAACTTTAGATTGTAATGACATGGGAACTTACCATACTAATGATATTAAATAATAACATTAAATCATTAGTTTAAGCTTCCTGTTAACTTATTTTGTATTAGACGTTTTGGTATAGGTCCCTGTTAAATTATTTTGTTTTTTTTTCGGTTTTTATTAATTTATTTTCTTTTTCTTTTATTTTCTTTAAATTAATATTCAATTTATTTTTGCTATTACTTTTTTTTTTGTATAATTTATTATTTGTTATTATTATAATTTTTTTTTCTTTTTTTTTGTTTTATTGTTATCTTGGCTTATTAGTTATTCACATTATTCACCTTGGTTGCTCTAATAAATCATCCATTATGTTTAACATATTAACGTGTTCCGGTTTGATGAGGGCCACGTAAGATTTTTTGAAGTCCGCGGATATCCAACTGCGTTTTGTCTTAGTTTACTTTCCTCATTCATTTTTCTCTTATCCAACTCTACTCATTAGTATGAGAAGCTCTACCAATTTCCCTACAAATTCTTACCATTTTAATCGTATTCATCGTCCCCAATAGTAGACTCCCTATGTACCTAAAATTGAATTTTGGTACTTGGAGGGGAATGTCCGGTAAGAGTATTAGGTAGTTTGATGTGACTTTGATTTTATAACTACGTCACACAAATAAAAACGCTGCCTATTCAATTTAATTAGTAAACGGGAAATTAAATTTTGGAAATTGGTTTTTGAGATAGTAAAAAAGAAAAGAAATCTCATCATTCTTGTTGCGACCTCTCAACAATTACATACTTCGCAACCTCTCAACAATTACGTATATTTATTTTAAATAAAACTATTGTTAATTTTGGCTAAATTAATTTGATTTAGTTGGCTTTTATAAATATTTGTTTACTTATTATAAATAAATAGTGACAATTTGAATAAACTGTTTTTATTTAAAACTGGTGTAGAATTGAAACTATGTATAAATATACATTTATAAATAAGTGAAGCGGACTCAGTTTTACTATCACAGTTGCTGCCGCTGTGTAACGGATAGTAGAAAAAGTTTCTACAGTTTTTCTTAATATTTGAGGGGGAAACTGATGTGCGTAGAGTGAGATTATGACTCAAATCTGTCATCAGTTCCACATGTGACATCTGTCATGGCATCAGTTGCACAGGGCTCCCAAGTATGGGCCTTCAAATGATGGTCATACTAGACAACATTTTTATTCCTTCATTACAATAGAACTTACAATATTTAGTTTTATTTTCTGCTTGTACCTATCGATTGACTCATTTGCGCATACTAACCAGCTTCGTGCTGCAGTTTTGGGTGTTGTTGTCGTGCTAAGACCAGGTGTATCTCAATTGGTGGATTTCTACGAGAATTGACGGGTAAAACGATGATTTTAATAAAGCTGGTCAACAAACCTTTCGATTCTTCGGCCAAGGATATGGGTGCAGTTGATATTTGTTAATGTCAATGTTTTCTTTATATAACAACTTAATTCTTCTATTTTATTTTTCATCTTTGGTTATCATTATAAAGCAGTTTGCTGTAGATATGGATATCTCGTTGGAAGCATTCATCTCATTAATGTGTAGTCTTTCTCATGGTATTACAAGCTTGGTCTGCTTAATTAACTATTGTTGTGGCCAGGGCAGTAGCGGTTAACATAATCAAAAATTGTAAATAAAATTCACTTACAGATTCGGTTTTTTTGTTTGATTTTTATTGATAGTTATTTTCTTGTTTTTATTATTTATTTAGTTTTCACTTATATTAACGGTTAGTTTAACAGATTTTTTTTATATATTGTTCCACTCGGGAATCAATCACTTCACTAAATATCAGTTCGAATTTAAGTTTCAATTTCTGTTTTTTTACAAATTATCCGTTCAAATTTAGGTAACATTACCTTATGATTTCTATTTTTTCACAAAATAATAATACAAATTTAAGTGACAGTACCTTTCGATTGACGTCTATTTCTCACAAATTAACTGTATAAATTTAAACAACAACTTTCTAAATGCTTTTTTTCTTAATTCCTTTTTTATTCTTTCCACTTTTCTTAAAATCAACTCAACTCTTATTTTAAAAATTTCAACTACACTATCTAAATTCAACTCAACTCTATATTAAGATTTACTTTAGTTTATATAGAAAAATTGTTATTAAGAATGTTATTTGTTTAACAATATTTAACAAATAAATTTATTTCGACTTAACAATTTTCTTTTAATTTTATAAAACAAAAATGAAACAAAACAAAAACTTTGCTTCTTGCAAAAATAAATGTTATTTTTAAGAAGTGTTGAACTTGAGAAAGTCGCTAAATGTTTCCTATATTTGTTTTCTTTAATATTTATTATTTATAAGAAGTGTTGAACTTGAGGAAGTCGCTAAACGTTTCCTATATTTGCTTTCTTATTTTAATGTTTAAATGAATATGATAGAGGGGTTGATAAGTTGGTTTCCAACATCTGACCACCCAATGAAAAAGAAAAATGTTTATTTTGTTAAAACTAAAGATTTTTCTTTAAATTTAAATATTGAAAAATAGCATTTTACGTGGAGCATTTAACATTTAATATTGTTATCATTTGATAACATAAAATCATAAAATTGATAAATATTATTGATCTGAACTAGTGTTCCAATAAAATATGTTTTTTGATGGTTATCGTACCTAAACTGTATAATAATAATTTCGCCTGAATGATACTTAAATTAACTTAATGCTATATGCAAAAACTTAAATATATATTTAACCAGACCTATTCTAATAATATAAAATATTTTTTTTTCTTTTACTGCACATAAACATTGTGACATTGAAAAAAATTGAAATAATGCAATTTATGCTTATAATAAATTTTTGGTCGTGAGCTTAAAAAATTGTATTAAAATTATTTTGCTTTTCTTTCTTTTTCTTTTATTTTTTGTTGTAATTATTATTACTTTGAGTTTGTGTTAATTATTTTTGTGTTAATGTACGAATAAATAAAATTCGAGACATTGGATTCCCTAAGTTTTATATTATGGGAATTTTTGAAATTTAATATGTTTTATTATTATAATTATACAAAGAAAATTTTCATTGAGAAAAGAAAAAAATTAGAAATATGAGTTACTATTTACAATAATTTTACGATAAATTAATCATGTTTTTGTTGTTATTACTTTTTTTTAACTTAAGCTTATGTTTTTGTTATATGAATGTTTTCATATAAGTATATTATTTTATTGGGTATACATTTTTTCTATAATGAATTTGTTTATGTTTTAATGTGAAATTGGTTTTTTCTTATATGTAATGCGTCTACAATATATTTGATTATGAATTATCGAGATTAAAATATTTGTTCCTTATCTATTTTGTTGTATAAAATAATTTCAAAATAAAAATAATTAATTTTTTTACTTGTCAGCGTTTATGTTTTGTGTGATTAAAATAGAAAAATGGGTTATGGTTTAACCTTTAATAATATTGTATATAGTTATATCTTTTGTTGATTTATTTTCTGTTTGTTGCATAATAATATTTATTGGCTGATATATGCGTATGTATACATATGTTTTTTTTTTAAATAAAAAGATTCTTAATAAGATTAATCAGTTCAGTTGCCTTTATGTCCCCATTACGAATGGCTCGACAATTGGTACACTCAACTAGTTTAGTTAAACATAAACTAGCGGTGTAGGAACTTTTAATCATCGCCTCTGATGATTGACCTTTATTCGGGGTCGGTTCCGAAACATTCACTGTTAACTTAGTTAAAAAAATTATTTATTATTTTATTTAAATATTTGTTTGGTTATTCGCTTAATAAACTGTTTTAATAAATTTTCTTTTCCTCTTTTCTTTTAGTATTTTTCTATATATAATTTTATTAACTTAGAACATTGATTTTGCGCATATAACCTTGAAAATATATAACACTTAAATTTCAATAATAATAATATTATAGTTCATTTATACGTTTAATTGTTTGAAATACTTAAAACTACGAGAATGGTTTTGGTATTGATTATATTACTTAGTTATATTAATGAAAATGACAAATTTCTTAAAATCTTATAAATTCGATCACGAATGGTTCCTTTCTGCCTTTCTTGATCTGCGTCTGGTCCGCTCTCATAATTACAACCAAAGTCTTTGAGGTAACTTAACCAGTAGTTCGCTTTCAGTTGAAAATTTTCATGTTAATTTATAATTTGCGTGGACGCCTTTTCCTTTGAATTCATCTTTACCCATAACTCCAATTTGAAACTAGAAGATACTATAATTGACAATTTATGAAATAGGGGCTTAAAAAACTTGACCGATACGAATGCGCATTCCTTTTTATTATCTGGATGCTGAAGTGAATAATTTGCTGTATTCCGAATATTGCTAAAATGAATACTGCTAGTTTTTGGAATAAAACTTAAGAGGCAAGAAAATAATTTTATTAATGATTCTATAAAATTAGAAGGAGAGACGCAATGTTGTTTCACTCTCTTTTTGATTTGATTTTTCGAAATGACCAGTTTTTTCCTATTTTTTGATGATTTTTGTTTGTTGTCCAGAACATTGTGAATTTGTTGGAAGTTTTTGTGTTTAAGCAGAATTTCAGATTTTAAAAGTGTTTTTGAAATAGTGTTGGAATTTATCTGATAGTGCTTGACAACCGGAGTAAAAAGCGATCTAATTCTATGATTTGTGTGATCATTGTCGAGTTTCTTATTTGCGATCAATTTTTTATTCAATTTTATTCTGGGCTCAGTTATAGCTACGGTGACCATCCGTCCTGTATTTTACAGGACTGTCCTGTTTTTTGTCATGCTGTCCCTTGAGATTTTTTTGCAAATACAGGACAGTACAATGTCCCTTATTTCTTAGTTTGATATGTAAATGTCCTCTTTTTTGCATAAACTTTACACGAATATGCATTTAAAGTAATAATTTTTCTAAATTTCCCTAAAATTTGTCTAAATTTCCTAAAGTATTACAATATCGAGCCAAATGTCAAAATCATAGCCCCACTTTTTTGCATTTTTCAACGTATTAGCTCCTAACGTTTCTGAAACAGCAAAAACAAATGTTTGTTTGTCTACCAACCAGCCATTACAACCGATAAACAATAGAAAGCTACTTTAGCGAGCAAAAAAATTGGGTAATCCTTTGAATAAAATAAAATACAATAAAATTTAGTTAGGTTTTCTCCGTTCAATGTATACACTTTCGTATGTACATTGACACTGATCTCTTTGATAAAATTGTATTACCGTCTTTGTTTCTTATTGGTGGTTTCTGGCAACAAATAAAAAATCCAAGCTATAGATCAAAATATAATTTTTTTATTTAAATATTTCGGTCCTTGTTTGGGACCCTCCTCAGTAACTAAAATTAAAAATGGTTTACAATTAAACTATGTAAGTATCTGAATTAAATGTTTGTTAAGTATTAATTGTTGTAATATTTATTAGATTAAGATTTTAATTTTAAACCATTTTTAATTTTAGTTACTGAGGAGGGTCCCAAATAAGGACCGAAATATTTAAATAAAAAAATTATATTTTGATCTATAGCTTGGATTTTTTATTTGTGGCCAGAAACCACCAATAAGAAACAAAGACGGTAATACAATAAAATTTAGTATTTAATTTTAGTATTCTAGTCAAGAAGACGTTTGTTATTAGTCCCTGGGCCCAGTTTCTTTCAAAAAACCTCTGCAGTAGGAGGTTCCTGAGTGAGCGGCTCCAACAAAAAAGCTTGTAAAACACAAAATGCGTTTGAATCAACCGGCATTCTTACGGTCGCATTTGTGGAGCCAGATCAAAAAACCTTTCGTAAACATGTGTGTTTTATAAATATCTTGGACAAGTTCGTAAATCAGAAAAATCTGACATATGGTTAAATAACTAGAGACTTTATACTAGAAAAAAAATTCGTTTTTTTAATCCGTTATAACGGCCGTTTGGATACTACTATTAAACTTCATAAATTTAGAATCTGTGGAAACATTTTAGTCCGTTTCTTATAAATATAAACCTCTGCTGTTAGAGATTTTCGACTTGTTGGCTTCAACAAAAAAGTTTGCAACAATCCATAACTAAAATTTGCAAAAACTTTATAACAGTCAATGAAAAAAAATAAAAAGGTTTGAATAGAAGAAATTATTTTTTTTTTCTTAGAAATAAACTATTTTGATATTTTGCAGTAATTGGACGACATATGATATAGCGTAGGTATGTGTCATAAATTGTCACACACATGTTTTGTGGTAGATTTGATATTTGTTTGTTGCAAAATTGGATAGATATAGTTTTGCTTATAGGTAGCTAATTTTCTTTTTAAAATTTGTTCGATATCTGTTTGAAATTAGTTTGTGTTGTTTAAACTAACCTGATACATCAGATTCTACTGGCACACAAAACTGACTGATCTCGAAATCTACCTATTTTTAGCGGATATACGTGCCGCTTGGACTTTTTTTGCTGTGATCATCGACTCGAGAAGTCGATTATAAGTAAAAAAAAATTATTAATCAGTGTAAAAAAACGAGCAATACTTGACACTGCCATCGATAATATAATAACGTAAAATAGTTTGAATCATTGCTAAAGAATTTGTTCTGCTAGTTACATAATTTACTAAAATTGATAAAGAAATCGTAACGATCAAACAAAAACAGCTATAATAAATTAAATTATCAAGGATTTATGTGATAAGGATTACCATTGTGTTAAGACATAAATATTAAAATTAAAAGAAAAAATATTTACTACCATAAACAGAAAAATAACTGTGTTAACCGAGTTTTTATTGTAGAATTTACTGGTGGTAGTGCTACAGTTCAAGTTAAGATTATTTTGGTATTCTCATCGATACGACAGTCAAAAGAACTCTGTAGAATAGAGGGTATAGAACGTGTTGAAATTGAGCAAAAGAACTATATGTCCTAACATACAAAATACCGACTTAACATAGTTAAAAGCAAGTTCCTCATATAATGTTTTTTTCGTTTTCACTTTGTAGATACCTAAATTTATTTAACCTGAAGATGCCAACAAAAAATTGGCGAAATAAAGTTAAGGGAGGAAACAAAACATGTTTTTTACTCAACTCACCAAAAAAAAATTGACCTTGAATCTGATACCGAAGGTTGGGGAAAAAACAATAAATTATATGTCCTAACGATTATACTACTAACACTGCCGGCGATAGAACTTTTTTGTACCAGTTACAATAAGAAGGCAAGAAAGCAACCATGATTATTAGTTAGCTGAAATGCTGGGTGCTGAATGTTAACTGAAATAGTGGTATTGGGGCAGAAGGAAAAACCATTCTACTATTCAAACTAAATAACAGATTGCAAACACTACTTCACTGTTGACGAACAAGCAAAATATCATAATCATTATAATTCTCTAAATCTGAGAATTTATCTTCGATAAACCAAATTTTAAACAGAAAAAGTCAGTCTAGTCAATAAAATTCGCTCGTCGTAGGTTACGTGAACGAAGAACAAAATATCCAAAATATTTTACACCCACCCACCCACACACAGACGTACACCAAAATTTTTTTTGGCTATTTAGATAGAGGATGGTCCAAAACAAAAGAAAAAATAAAATTTAGGGCATGTAAGATTTTTTTTTTCACGATAGATTGCATTATTTCACACAATTTAAAATTGTGGTGAAGTAAAAATTATTAATCAGTGTAAAAAAACAAACAATACTTGACACTGCCATCGATAATATAATAACGTAAAATAGTTTAAATCATTGCTAAAGAATTTGTTCTGCTAGTTACATAATTTACTAAAATTGATAAAGAAATCATAACGTTCAAACAAAAACAGCTATAATAAATTAAATTATTAAGGATTTATGTGATTAGGATTGCTATTGTGTTAAGACATAAATATTAAAATTAAAAGAAAAAATATATACTACCATAAACAGAAAAATAACTGTATTAACCGAGTTTTTATTGTGGAATTTACTGGTGGGAGTATCAATACTAGTGGTAGTACCACAGTTCAAGGGGAGATTATTTTTGTATTCTTATCGATACGACAGCCAAAAGAACTCTGTAGAATAGAGGGTATAGAACTTGTTGAAAATGAGCAAAAGAACTATATGTCCTAACATACAAAATACCGACTTAACATTGTTAAAAACAAGTTCCTCATATAATGTTTTTTTCGTTTTCACTTTGTAGATACCTAAATTTATTTAACCTGAAGTTGCCAACAAAAAATTGACAAAATAAAGTTAAGTGAGGAAACAAAACATGTTTTTTACTCAACTCACCCAAAAAGAAAATTGACCTTGAATCTGATACCGAAGGCTGGGGAAAAAAACAATAAATTATATGTCCTAACGATTATACTACTAACACTGCCGGCGACAGAACTTTTTTGTACCAGTTACCATGATTATTAGTTAGCTGAAATGCTGGATGCTGAATGGAATGCTGAATGTTAACTGGAATTGTGGTATTGGGGCAGAAGGAAAAACCATTCCACTATTCAAACTAAATAACAGATTGCAAACACTACTTCCTCTTGGCGAACAAGCAAAATATCATAATCATTATAATTCTCTAAATCTGAGAATTTATCTTCGATTAACCAAATTTTATACAGAAAAAGTCAGTCTAGTCAATAAAATTCGCTCGTCGTAGGTTACGTGAACGAAGAACAAAATATCCAAAATAGTTGCCAAAAAGTTGTGTTGCAAAGTCTTTATATTGCCGGACCATAGGCACCTAAAATTTAATTTTTTCTCATAAATGTCGATTGATCATTGATAGAAATGATAAAAAAAAATGTTACGTCATAATAAAACTATGGTTTAAGCTTGAAAATACATTTCCAATACAAATCATGATTCAATAATTGACAATAATTCAACATCTATGCACCGCAAAATTCCAAAAGAATTGCATTGTTTCTTAAATAAAGTGTTCTTCATTCCTACCATTAATGACCCTTCCCCACTTCCATCTCCTAAAAACACAGATGTATAATTATTTGAAACTACGCAACATTTTTCATTAAAAGTTTGTCAAACTTCATGTCTTAGTGATTTTATTCAAATTTTTCTGTCAATCAACGTCGAAAATTAGGGGGAGGACCAAAAAATTGCATTTAGTAAAACAAGAGGCCCAGATTCTGCAACTCAGACGCGGAAACGGTGGAGGAAAGGTTTCAGTGCTAACTGATCGTCTCAAGACCCTTCAATAAAAAAACCATAATGTTACCTATCAAAGATTTTCGAAATCATGAGTTATGTAACAGAAGTAACTCATTTGAAGCCATAATTGTTTTCTATTTTTCCAATTAACTTTTTAGTTATCAAAATAAAGTCATAAAGTTATTTAATATAAATAAATATTAATATTGATTACCTGTCATTCTTCATATGAATGTGAAGAAATGTTTGTTTAAATATATTCTAGTGTATATCATAATAGTTGTCAGTTACTCTATTGCTTCACACAAGTTTTGACCAAGCATTGAAATCAATTTTAAATTATGAATTCTATACTTATTTTTACAATGTTACTGTTTTATTGCCACACACCATCGTATTCATTTCAAATAGGAAAATGTTATTCAACAGATGATACAAATCCTGATAAACAACTACGAGCAACAACTTTAACCAACAAAGGGTATTCTTTTACAGTGTTTGAGTCACAGTATAAATTTCCTCCTAGTGATCACAAAGATTTTACTCTAGTTGCATTACGTAAGACGATGCGTAAGTTTATTAACGAACACAATCCATATTTATTGAAATTATTAAACGAATCAAGGGAATATTTTAAGAATAAATATTCGATAAGTGTAGAAGATCGTGTTGCGGTTAATGAAAATATTATTGAAGAAATAAAAAAACGCCAAGCTAAGATGAATGCTACTATAGTAGAGCTAATCGGTATTGCAAAAGTTGGACTTGTTGATATTAAAAGGCATTTGGAAGATGTTGTATGGAATGAAACACTTTTATGGAGAGGAGCCCACTATAGAGTATATTATATTAAATGCATTTCGATATTAACTACTTTAAAAACAGTTCCAACAAAGGTTATATGTTGTTATGTGGATTGCGGTAAGCTTAGTAGAATCAAATGTTAAAATATTTTTAAAATTTTATTTATTTTATCAGACGCAAATTCAGCAAATTGGACATCTTCCTTTAACTTTACAACAGAGATGTCTTCGATGCCTTCCTATAATTTTACAATTCCTTCGGTTATGATTGAAAACGAATGAAAATAACAAAACCATTAGTTGGAAATGTTTGTACATTTTATTTAAAGCTTAATATGCAGTTTGATTAATAATAAAATTGAATCGGTCATTTCCAAAACCTCATAAGTCACTCAATTAGAATTTTTCAGAAATCAATAAAAACTGTTTCATACACAAACAAATGAGTTTTAAAGGACTTTTTTATGTTTAATTTAGTATTTGAGCGGTGAAAAATTAAAATAGCAAATAACCTATACAATTTATTAATAGAAATAATAAAAAAAAACCTGAAAAACAGTTCTTGACTTATGTTGTTTTAGCAAGAAATAGGGTTAGTGGTATAAAGTTTAATCAAAAAAATCGTAGTAATCATGTTTTTTATTGCTTATTATTAAGAATTACACTTAAAAATAATCTTATTAACATTTTACATGTATTAATTTGTCATGTTTTAATATCTTTATGGTACATAGTCATATTCTCCAACATTCTTAATTATGAGTTAATTCATATATAATAGTATAATACGTATATAATTCATATATAATTTATATATAATACGAATCCTCGAAAAGAGGACGAGTGTCATGGGTCCGTACCTGCGGTTCCTCTCGTCCTACGCAGGGATGCAGGACTGCTATCGCTATCGACTTTCGTGGTTTTTACCCAGAATACGCATCTCCCTTTAAGGAACCATTTTCTGCAAAAAAAGCATGTTGGTAAAAAATGTGACTTAAGAGGTTTTTGAAATGACCGATTCAATTATGTTTTGACCATATTCAAAGTATTATTGATTCATAAGATAATATAATATGAACAATACAAACAAATAAAATAAACATTAAATTAAGCTTAATGTAAGCGAACAGCGTTACTTGTAACGCAACGACTTTTCAAGTCACTCGAACTTTCCGTTAATTTGCAATTAATAAAATTTAAAATATCAATAGAAAAGTCTAAATGATTGAAAAAATACAAACGATTTGAGCGTAACCTTCGTATTTTACGAGCCTTAAATGCTTTTAAGAGTCCTAAAAGAGAGGAATTGTGGTATAGAAAAAATGTTCCCGTTGCAATAAGCTAGACATCAAAGGCTGTGATCAAAACACCCAAAGATGTGGAATATAAGAACGAAACAATATACTACAACATTTCGCCCTTTAGTGTGCAAAACAATTGTTTAACGTAGTATTAATGTGAAATATATTGTAATTATTCTACCTAAAAGGATATATAAATATGGAGGGAGAATGTAGCTTCCAAAACGTATGAAGAGAGACAAAAACAATCGTGACGCCAAATCTGTCTAATCAAATTTCTCTTTTCTCAATTTTGATTTGTTTTTCAATGTTTACATTTATTACCACAAATTTTTGTGGTAAATTAAAAACTAAAAACAATTCCGAATTTAAAATGCCAAAAAATATTAAATGTTTTCTTCATAGTTGTGCTTATTTGTATAAAATGAAAGACAACAATTACGAGAGTAATTTAACTTTATTGAGTTACTTTCGGTGTTAAAGCAAATATTTTATAAAGGACAAGCAATATTTTCTAAAGACACGAAGAAATATTTTAGTTAGGTAATTATTCTCAAAGTGTATTATGAAAATTTGGTGAGAAACTTTTTTCATTTTTGACAAATATTCTTTTCATGGATGAAATTTCAAATAACTATGTTCGGTTATAACAAAAAATAAAAAAAGAAGGCAGTGTTAAGGACTGCCGACAAAAGTGAAAACTTAAATCTGTGAAATAGCTGTGTTTTTTGTCTGTCTTCCAATTATTGGAGCATTGCAAATTAAAATTTCAGAATGTTTAAATTAAAATCATTAAAATTATTCTGGGTTTCACATCTATCAGCATTCCAAGCAACTATTATATACATTTTTATATCTTCTATAACAATAATAATAATAATAATAAAATAAAGTGTTTGTCTGTCTGCGTGCGCTCTCCAGCGAAATTTGTAGCACACAGGAGTCTGAAATTTTGCCAGGAGAAGGCCATTAACAGGTACTAATGCACCTCGGAGCCGAAATTTTAAAATTTAATTTATTTTTTTGAATTAATAATTTTAATTTTCCTAATGGTTAAATATATGCCTAAATGTATATTATATTTTATACTTAAATTATTCAACTTTCACTCAGTTATCTTTGATCGATTTTTTTTCCGCAAAACAGAATTCAAATGGAAAATTAAAATTGAAAAACAAATTCATTTAGATGAAAATTATATACATTTATATATTTATTATATACATACAATTATATGCATCCAACTCATTACGTTGCAAATAATATTTCTAATTTACAACACTCATGTTCTTGGTTTGGTGTATATACATATGTAATAAATATTTCATTTGCTTTATATATGTTATACATGTTATACTTTAAATATGTTATACATGTTCAAAATATAGAAAATGGGCGTTTCTTTTCCTCTTTTTAGAAACAATGATGCAGCAAGTTTTTGCAATGGAACCGTTGAATTGAAGAACAGGATTATGAACAATAATATCAAAGCTACAGGTTGAAAGTGTTTTACTTATTAAGAAAAATAGGCGTCCCCATTAATTTCAAAAACAAACAAGCCATGTAGGTTATTTAAAGAAATCGGTAAAATATATACAAATATGTCAACAAATGAAGTGATTTGACTGGTTTTAGATTAGTATATAAGTCTGAATTTATAAATGATATTATTCTGATTATAATTATTTTCTGCACACAAACTTTTTTATAGGCGTAGCAACGTACGCCGGGTCCTGCTAGTTTAAAATAATCAAAACATAACATAGAAAAATTTGCGTCTATCAACACATTAGAAAGCATGAATTGTTGTGGGACCTTGTTCTTAAAAGTTTTTTATGTGTTGTTGTGACATACCTTGTAATTTCTACTACCAAACACATTTTATTTTTAAAAAAAATAGCGTATCATAAAAGAATATTCCATAACTTAGAGTAAGGGATGGTATAGTTGATTGAAAATACTTCATCCACCAGCACCCATAAGATATCACTTTGGCTAATGAGATTGCACTGCTATTGCCATTGGTATACGATATCACAAGATAGCTCATATGCCAATAGCAGGGACTAAAGTACGCGTGGTTGTCACACCCAAAGATCAACAATTTTACATTTTACAAATCTTCCTGCGGAAAGCTAAGTAAATTAATTGGTATTAATGCGCATTGTTGCCGTTTGTAAATCACTATCGGCTAAGTGTCACCATTTTTAATTATTTTATTTATCATGATTGCCATCCAGGTTTAATCATACATAAGCTATGCTTCTTTATATAGAATTTATGCGATTTCCGTCTCGAAATTGTGAGCTTTAAATCATGTGAGCTATTGTGAGCTATTGTGATTGTGACATACAACTTCAAACCAACAATTTTGATATAGAAATGTAATTGTTTCAGGTTATACTATCTTTCCTACGTTCAATATTTATTTAGCATGATGACTAGAATGCAAATTGCAAAAGACAGTAGCAATATAACTTTAAAAAACTGCATTATAGATCAATTTATATTATTTTTATGAATTCATGAATAAAAAATAATAATTTTAATGGTATTTAATAAAAAGTAAAAAAAAAACAATAAAAAAAATGTACCAGTCCAGAAATTGAACTCACGATCTACAGAACATCAGTCGAGCGCGTTATCCACATCGCAATTTCAAACGTTAAGAAATGATGGATGTGTTTCATATTTAAAAATATTTTCCTGATTTAAAAATTCGTAACGCGAATATATAGATTTTAGTCCATATAAAATTTTGCAACGCGGTTAGAGTTTTCACTTCAAAAATCAAAATGTCAGTTTTTTCTATTTATTTTTCACATCCGCAGAGAGAGAGAAACTTTTGTTTTGTTGTGGTAGGATCCACAGCATAAATTGGTCAGGGTTCAAATGGGGCCCTGATTAGATTTTCCCTAGTCGGATCAAAAATTGATGGGTGGGCCCTGATCATAATTGTAACTCTTTTGCCCTATCAGACTCTGATTGGTATACCCCATTCAAGTTCTGACCCAATTTTCCGTACTAAACTAGCATTACATTAGGACACAAATTAATTTCACTACTACGGATATAAAAGAGTGTGTCTAAATAATATGCTAGTGGAGTACATTTTAAAAAAATCAATCATCAATAAAAAAATGTACAAAAAATATAGAACATTATCATAGCTAACTTTAAATAAATTAAATACAAAATAAATAAATAAAATAAAAATGTAAAAAAATTTAAAACACATATGCCGCACTTCAATCACTATTATCATAGTTTTTTAGCCGAGAAGCGATAACTTAACTAAAAGGTGAAATTTTTTAACTATATGTATATTTTTCTAAAATGGATATTATTTCAATGAATTTCAGCTAAATGAAATTTATACAAATAAAATAGTGGTCAGATCAGAACGAATAGGGCATACCTTAATTGAAAAATCATGTATAATTCTGATCCGGCTCTGATCCGGTATTTACTACTAGAGATGAAATATGGCCGTCACAGTCCGGGCTGGATTATTACAAACAGGATGTGCCCTATTATAGAAATGAGGTATGGTTTCTGATAGCCGGTCCCTATCCAAATTACATTATAACTCACATTACTACTCTCTGATCTGGCCCGGATCATAATAGGGCGTGCCTGAACACAATGTTAGTTGGGTAAGGGTCAAACAGGAAAAAACAAACCAGGACCGGATATATTCAAATAAGGTTAAAGCTAAAATGGTATTCTAAATCAGGCCCGGAACAGGCTCATATTAGATAGGTCTAATAAAGCTTGCGCTTTCTGAGCTGATCAGTTCCTTATCACATTCTGAGTATATTAAGGCTTTCCCTAACTAATTTCTGCTCGAGTTGTTTTTCTTTTAGATTTAAGGCAAATCGCAAAAATTGTACAATTCAAATCAAATCAAAAAGTTACTCACGTCTATGGGAAGAAATTAAAGTTTCTCCGAAAGTTAAACAAACAAACAAAAAATACAGTTTGACATGTGTAGATGAATAACTCCAACGAAATATTAAAAAAAATTGTATTCAAAGACAAAACTAAAATTTGGTCTATCACTGTCATCAACATGTGATACTAATTACAAGAAAAAATATCGATAAAACAGCAACAACAATAAAATAAATGTAAAATAATTATAACAACTTTTCTTTGCAAAGAAATTTGAATGTAGGTGACTAACCTGAAACAATAGCGATATAAATTAAAATGGCATTTAAGAAATTGCGTTTGTATAACAAAAGACAGCTTAAATTAGAATGAAATTGTTTTAAAACATTTGCGGTGGAATGCGATAGTGTGAACAGCATAAGTTGGAATGCGATTGTGTATCGTGAACATAAAATCGTGTAAATAAAAGTGAATTTAAATAATTTAATTGTGAATAAGAAGTTGTAAGTGTTATTGAATAGAAATATTTTGTGTATTATTTTGGACGTTGTGTGTAGGGTATGCATCGTTGATTATCGACTAGACTACCCTATCTTGGTATCTTGGTTAACTGACTGGGGAATTTGATCGACTGCAAAATATTGATCTTCAACAAACAATCAATAAATCCCTAAGCTAGAATTAATATTGATTGGGACTCAGCACTTAAGGCGTTTTAAGTTCCAGTGAGACCTACGTTTGTAATGAAGCGCTTTCTCATTGGCGAACCAATGAGAAGAACATAGCAGGAAGCGTACCTAGCGAGATTGATTTTCAATCCCCAAACTAGCTTCAGCCCATGGGAACGATAAAGTAACCCTGCCACTTCAGCACAAATACAGACATGTACGCTATTCACGAAAATTTGCAGAAATGGAAAGAAATACAAGTGGAAAAACGAAGACTCTGGCGACTCCTGTTGCGAAAGACCCACGATCAACACGTCCAACCCCCACGTTCACTCACATACGCCCACACACACACACACACACATTCACACCCCTTTATCCATATGACCTAAGTAATACAATAAATTCACTCACCCCATGATTAAACCCCGTCCTCCTATTCTGCTTCCATCAGCCCTCCATCAGCACGTTGTTCAGGTTTGAAATCTCGCAAAAAAATACTTTGTATGTCGCGAACGTTATGGAGAAACGATGAATCAATTGGTGATCAGCAGCGTTGCATAAACTTGTATTTAAAATCGTGAGTCAGTTTGTCCTTCAAAAGCGTTGACTCAATTTGTAAACAATAACGTTGAAACCAATTTGTAATCAATTGCGTTGATAGAATTAGTAGAAATAGTTGAATAAATTTGTAGTCAAAAGCGTTGACTAAATTTATAAACAATAACGTTGAAACAATTTGTAATCCATTGCGTTGATAAAATTAGTAATCCAAATAGTTGAATAAATTTGTAGTCAAAAGCGTTGACTAAATTTATAAACAATAACGTTGAACCAATTTGTAATCAAATGCGTTGATAAAACTAGTAATCCAAATAGTTGAATAAATTTGTAGTCAAAAGCGTTGACTAAATTTATAAACAATAACGTTGAAACAATTTGTAATCAATTGCGTTGATAAAATTAGTAATCCAAATAGTTGAATAAATTTGTAGTCAAAAGCGTTGACTAAATTTATAAACAATAACGTTGAAACCAATTTGTAATCAATTGCGTTGATAGAATTAGTAGAAATAGTTGAATAAATTTGTAGTCAAAAGCGTTGACCAAATTTATAAACAATAACGTTGAAACAATTTGTAATCCATTGCGTTGATAAAATTAGTAATCCAAATAGTTGAATAAATTTGTAGTCAAAAGCGTTGACTAAATTTATAAACAATGACGTTGAACCAATTTGTAATCAAATGCGTTGATAAAATTAGTAATCCAAATAGTTGAATAAATTTGTAGCCAAAAGCGTTGACTCAATTTATAAACAATAACGTTGAACCAATTTGTAATCAAATGCGTTGGTAAAATTAGTAATCCAAATAGTTGAATAAATTTGTAGTCAAAAGCGTTGACTAAATTTGTATTCAAAATCGGGAATCAGTTTGTCATCCAAAAGCGTTGAATGATTTTAAAGTCCACACCGTTGAATAAATTTGTAGTCAAATGCGTTGACTAAATTTGTATTCAAATTCATGGAACCCAATTGCAATCAAAATCGGTGAATAATTTTATAATCCAATTCGTTGAATAAACTATTTTTATTTAAGATATATTTGAACTATTCTTTAAATTACAGTTTAATCATTTAATAACAAGAACGACAAAAGTTATATAAACACGGTAATAATGATTTACAACTCATCACGCCAGTCTCGTACATTCTTATATTTTATATTTACAGATAATGATTTTTTTGTTTTTTTTTTGTATTTATATTTAATAAATTAGAAATATTCAATAGCCTAAAGTTCAATAATTTAATAACAAGGACGACACAATTTAACTAAACACGGTAATAAATATCTTAAATGGATCATGTCCAGTCCCGTACATTTATAGTTACAAATAATGATTCTTTTTTTTATTTAGTATTTAAATTTGATAAATTAGAAATATTCACTAGCCTAAAGTTCAATAAGTTAAGAACGATGACGACACAATTTAACTAACACGGTAATAATTATTTTAAATTGATCATGCCAGTCCCGTACATTCGTATAATTTATAGTTACAGATAATGATTTTTTTTTTGATATTTATATTTAATATATTAGAAATATTCGCTAGACTAAAGTTCAATAATTTAAGAACAATGACGACACAATTTAACTAACACGGTAATAATTATTTTAAATTGATCATGCCAGTCCCGTACATTTGTATAATTTATAGTTACAGATAATGATTTTTTTTTGATATTTATATTTAATATATTTGAAATATTCACTCGATTAAAGATCAATAATTTACTAACAAGGATGACACAATTTATCGGAACACGGAATAGGTATTTAGAACAGAAAGCTAATTCGTTAAGCGAATTATGCAGGTCCCTAATAAATTCTCACAGTTTTATAAAATTTTTGGTACCTTTACTAATCCTTTTTCGCGCTTATCCAAAATGTCAGCCAAGCCCAAAAGTTTGACGTGATATTTTTATCCAAATTGGCACAATTTCGCGAAATGCAGGACCAGACGTCCATCAAAAGTAATATGTATCACAATCACTCACGATCGTCATCTACATGGTGAATTTTATTCCATTGTTGAGAACTGCCGACGTAGTAAAAGAAAAACACTCCTCCAACAAAATCTCATGCACGACTGACAGCCGTCCAAACACCAAAAAAACAAATGTAATAGAACTAAGAGAATTCTATGCGAACCGTAAAAATAACTAAGAGAGAGTTTGACCTACAAGGTCATTATTAATTTGATTGTAAATTTTTCGTTTTCACAGGCACAAACATGAATAATTTTTTTTCTTTGTTTTAATTTTTGTTTTAAACAACACAAAACGAATAAATTTTTTTTTACTAAATTGAACACTAGTGGGACGCGAATACGTTTAAAAAAATTGAACTAATTAAACTAATGGAACTAACAATTGGAAAACTAATTAAAAATTTCTCTACTTATATTTTAACTTAAATATAAGGAAAAAATGCATGAATGCAAAATTTATCCATAATTTTGTCATTCATGAGAGGTTGGTTGCACAAGACAATGAATAATTTTACAGTGCTCATTATATAGTCAAATTTTTAGTCTCGCAATAACTCGAATATAGTGTTTAGATGGGAGATAATTAATTTACATCAGATTTTCAAATTATTGGGAACTTATTATAGTTCACAAAACCGTTTGCTATTTGATAATATTGTACGAAAGTAAGGTTTGGACACAAGATATTTCCGACACATCCATAACACGTATAATTGAATTCAAAATGAATCAAATACAGATTCGATCAATGATATGATGTTTAGACATTTATTAACTACATTCTGCAATATCAGTACAGTGAAGTTCAGTTCAATAACGGAAGGATTGTTTAAAGCAAAACACTCATACAAAGACAAATCAAATGTTTAGCAAAGCAAGAATAGTGATTCGTTGTATGTTGACGATTGGAAACAGAATACACGTAGCTGTTATGAGGTTTTGAGAATTTCGTTGTTTCATTACGGTTTGTGTTTTGAAAAAAAAGAAGAGTTTAAACTCAAGTAGTAAGGCGAGAACAATCGAATGGAAGCATAACGCGCGTCAATTTTAGTGCGTTGCAAGATTAAATTCTGATTAAATTTTAGTGGTTATACGGATGATGATTAAAGAAAATTATTAATTAATTCAAATTAACCAATATTATGTTATATTAATGAATAAATAAATCAGGGTAATTAGTGCAATTTTCTTTCTCCTATACGTTTGTCCGGCTATTGCAGATTTAGTTAGATTTTAAGAAATATATAAGGAAACTATGGGTTAAGGAAACTACACGAAATATGACTATTGATGATGAAGGGATGAGAATCTATTACAAGTGGTACAGATTAATATAAGGAACAACAACTAAGGAAACTGCGACTGTAATACACTACGTTCTGACATTAGTCCAGACTATCCATTACACGTTTTAAAAGATTTCTATGTGTTGTTGCGATTCATATTGTAATTCCTATTTTACACAACTCAATTTATTAAACAAAATATGGGTAAAATGCGAATGTATACAATTTTAACGGTGCGTGTCTAGTTATAAAAAGAATCATGGAGAATATGCGTAATGCGGATAGACAAAACTGTGTGCAATGGTAATTGTAACAAACATTGGCATTATTTATTTTGATGGCAGTTAGTATAATTTTCAAATAGCTTCTATACATGAAACACACACATATTTTAATAAGAGCCGTGTTCGATTTGACTGAAGCAATTGAACAACTGAAAAATTGTATGCAATTGTTGTAATTGCCAGCCCTAATCTTTAATTTTAGAAAATTTAACATTTATTATTATAAAATGAAGCAAAGTGTTGTATTGCCTTACAAATTTATAAACTCGCCATATTTAGGACCTCCGTTTATTGACGAATAATGACGTTGTAATCACCAACGGCTACAATTATTGATTAATGACATATAAATTGAATAATAAATCAAACAGCATTTTATTTATTTATTTCATACTGATATCTAAAACAACATTTTTCGGATTATTTATGGTACAAAAAGTTGAACTTTAACGTCCTAGGACTTAATAAAATTTTATAAAGTCCTAGGACTTTAAAGTTCAACTTTTTGAGCAAAATTTAAAACTAATTTCTTTTCATTTAATAAATTTCCAGTATGAAATAAAATTTTGTATTTACCTCAAACGAAAAGTGTTTTTAAAGGTACTCACTAGTAAACTCGTACTTTAAAGTTTCACTTTTCATTCTTGATAAATAAATAACTATTATTAAATAATTGCGTATTTATTTCATTAGTTTTTGTTGATTTGTTTTTTATACGCAATCCCTGGTTAATATTTCTTTAATTCAAAACGAGACCAAAAACCAATTAATTTTAAACGAATAAACCACTTTGTATCGCAGTTATTGGTTTACTCATGTCCTTTATGTGGTGCTGGTGCGCATAATTATCTGGAAAGATGTAAGCTTTATCTTTTATTTTCAGTATCTTGCAAAATAGAGAGCTATAAAAAAGATATAATGCTTAAATTTCCTGCTATATACACATCAATCGCAGGTGTGTGGATCGACACACAGCGGCAAAAACTTGTAGGCGCAGACATCGTTTGACTTTACATTCTGAGAACACATCTTCAAAACAGGCGGAAGCAGAATTAGAAAACAATTCTTGCTGTCAATCTAAATCCAATAATTGCAATGCGGTAGTTAACATAGATGAACAACAACTGTGAATATCACATGTAGTTCTCCATACGGCAAATCTGTTTATATAAAACATAAATTTGAAAAAAGACATAAGTGCAGAGCTCTCCAAAATTCAGGTTCGTAAGCTTCCTTCATTTTGGATAACGGCGAGCAAAGTTTGCAGTTACAATAGAACCGAGCAAATGTGAGCGGTATTGAGTTTACACCTAGGTAGGTCTGTGACCAAATGTAGCTAAAATGATGCATTCTGTATATGAGTCTTAAATAAAGATATCAGTCACTGCTTTAATCATGACTAGTCCTTACACAAAAATACCTACCTACCATATTCACCCCGACAGTGAAAGGTTCTTTTAAAATATACATAAAAGGCACCAAGAGATATTTATTTGGGAGCAGATAAGGCCTTTTCAATTCTAAAGAAGGCAGAAAAAAACAGATTAACTCATATTATTAAAGACACTGTTTGGTTGGATCGTATTTGACCAACCATATGTTTCACAAGAAAACAATTCCTTTCCTTACCTAAAATAAAATATAATAAAATATCATAATATAAAGCTGTAAAGAAAATCTTTCGAATCAAAAATCCCATTATACTGTCATCAAACCATCTGTCTTATTTGAGAGCTTATTTGAGAGACTCACAATAACAATTTACATGCTGGCCCTTGTAACTTAGGCAGTATTATGCTAAAAAGTCGTTTTACCGGTAATTTACCAGTAAAAGTTGCTGTCTTAGTTGCGTGTTTTAAAGAGAAAGAAATTTCAAAGTTTAAAGCTATATTATTGCAAATTTAGTTTTTAGAGACACCAAATATATGAGCAAATCTCTAGAACTTTTAAATGTTCTGTCCTGCCAAAATTTTTTATATAGCCACTCATTTTTCCTCAATCTTAAATATTATATTTGCTTACTGAATGTTAATGTATATAACAAATAAAAGTTTGAGTGTTCAAAATATTATTTTAAAAAATTAGAAGACATAAAAGCGAAAAAAGTAGCAAAAACGCTAAAATTGAGGTGTCTTTTTCGAAATTTCGTTTCTGCATCAGGCTTTGGAACATAACTCCAAATGACTTGAAATTTGACGGATATTCATTTCTTGATATGTTCTTTCAAAAACATATATGAGTTTTCATGTGCTCCTTAAGGAACAATAACGGTGGCGCGTCAAATCGGGGTCTCTACCTTTTTGTTGATGAACATTTTTTATTTTTCGTTTTTTGAGTATGGAACATTCCTCAAATCGTAAAAATAAAATTTATGCATTAAAGTGCACAAAAACAAAAAGTCTATGTACTGCAAGTTAATGTGCCCCTCTTATTGGGGTCGCAATAGAAGCACAAAAAGTAAGAGATGCGGAGAGAACTTTTTGAAAAATCTAGGTTCGGCTATAACTTTTGGAACATAACTGCAAACGACTTGTAATTTTACGAATATTTATTTTTTGACATGTTCTTTCAAAAACATATATGCTTTTTCATGTGCTCCTTAAGGGGGAATCCGGCGGCGACTTGAGTCGGTGTCCCGTGTTTTCCACTTTTAATCAATTTCAAATTTTTTTATATTTTTTTTTTTGCGCTTGGAACATTCCTCAAATCGTAAAAACAATATTTTTTCATTAAAGTACGCACAAAAACAAAAAATCTATGTACTGAAATTTTATGTGTCCCTCTTATTTGGCTCGCAATAGAAGCACCAAAAGTAAGAGATGCTGAGAAAACTTTTTAAAAATCTAGGTTCGGCTATAACTTGTGGTCCATTACTCCAAATGACATGAGACTTTACGGATATTCATCTTTTGACATGTTCTTTGAAAAACATATATATGCTTTTTCATGTGCTCCTCAAGGGAAAATAACGGTAATAATTGGATCTCGGTTTTTGCCGCGTACGTCCTTAAGAGTTCGTATCTCCTCACAGACGTGGTATGAAGGTCTTAAATTATATATATGCATTTAGATGAAAGTGTTGCAAAATACATACAAAAATTTCAAGCGTTAACTAGAACTGCAAGACTGTCAACGGGGGGCGATTTTTCACGACAAAATGAAATTTAATATGTATTTAATATACGAATTTGCCAGCAAATCCCAATAACTTTTGGAACATACAATAAAAAATGAGGAACAAAGTTTTATTCATTTTTAGAGTGATGAGGCGACTTTACCTAAAATTTCATGGGTGTGCCCCACAATTGAGAGATTTTCATTTTTATCATCAAATTTAAAAGTTCCTGAGATTTGCTCATATAAGAATTCATTATGTAATCATTGAAATAAAACTAAACATATTTAAACGCAAGAAGGGATCTGTTTTAGTTAATTTGTTAATTTATTTTAATTTTTGATTAACGGGTACGGCAACCCCGCGTACTTCAGAACCTGCTATTGACATATGAGTTAACGTGATGGTTAATAAATAATGATATATAATAAATAATGACTAGGCAAGGATGAACTTTATTCAGCAAACAGAAACCCCCTCAACTTTAGTTATGGAATATTCATTGATGAGCACGAAGAGAAAAGCATTTATATAACTCTATATCTGGGCTTTAATCATACAGGAAGCCAGTGCGACACATTGGATTTAAAATATACCACTAGCTGGATAATTGACAATCCCATGCAGTTTTATTTCTTCAATTTTTTTTGAATATTTGCTTTTAATCTCTCATTAATTTTTATCTCCTAGGAGATAAAAATAAAATGAGAGCTCAGATAAAATGAGGAGCTCCTATCATGAAATATTGGTCTAGGTCATATTTTATTATGTGATAGGATTTATTATCTAATGTTGGGACCTAATGTTGTTGTGGGACCTAAGTCTTTTTAGGCTTCTATGTGGTGTTGTGACATATATTGTGATTCCGACTATTCAACATATTTTATTAAAAAAAATTCATTCTCAATTCACTGAATAAAATGGCTAAAAATATTTTAAAATATTATCAATTTTTATTTAATATTTTTGAATTTCGCTTTATACTAAAATATCACCGTAAAAAAACAAATTATGGCGATTGTTCGATCATTAAAATTTGATATATTTTTTGTATAAATTTTTCCTGCTGCAGATTGTTGATAGGCTGGTTACTTTGCTCGCTCCTCACCCGCTGTCAAACTCTCCATCTAACAGTTTGTAAAATCGCTCAATGTGATTAATGCCTTAGCTATATGCAACATTTCTTTTTTCTGTGTTAATATCAAACTTATG
>OY856187.1:175098635-175153737 GCA_963693315.1 Diogma glabrata | reverse complement strand
CTAATCCGGTTGGATTTAATGAATCCGATTACATCGCAGCCTCCAAGAAGCTGTCTGATTTCATGATTCACTCGGATTTTATACTGATTTTCAGCAACTTTACATGGACCATAAATTGTTCGTATGACCTTCCTCTCGAATGTTGATAAAATTCTACAATCGGAGGAAGTCAGTGTCCAGCTTTCACTTCCAAATGTAAGCACAGGTCGTATCAATGCTTTGTAAAGTGTGAGTTTACACGACCGCGAAAGATGTTTTGATCGCAAAAGTTTTGAGTATGCGTAGAAAACTCTGTATGCGGCAGAGACACGGGCTTTGATATCTGCCTGCATGTCATTTGACGATGTTATTTCAGACCCGAGGTATTTGAAGTTTTCCATGCGTTCCACTTCATAGTTGCCAGTATCCAGATTTCCAGGAAGTATGTTCTTAGATGTTGTTAGCACTTTAGTTTTGCCGGTGTTGATGCATAATCCAAGCCGTTTAGCATTTCTTTCAAGCTGAGAGAGACTATCCTTGATATCGCTTGTTCTACGTCCGAGAAGCACAATATCATCTGCGTAGCCAAGAACTTGACTAGATTTGTTATAAATGCAGTTTTGTGTCTCAATTCGGCTTTTTCTTATCGCGTACTCCAGCGCCAAACTAAATAGTATGGGCGCGAGTGCATCACCTTGTCGAACACCTGATGTTATATCGAAAGGATCAGAAACTGACCTTCGATTACTATTCTACAATTTGATCCCGATGTTGTGAGTTTGCATAGAGAAACAAGTTTCTCTGGGATACCAAGGCATATGAGTGCGGACCAGAGGTTGTCGCGGATGATACTATCATATGCTTGCCTGAAATCAACGTAGAGCTGGTGAATGCTTATGTTGTACTCCCAACATTTTTCCAGAATCATCCTTAATGTAAAACATTGATCTCTGGTTGAGCAGTTGGGACGAAAACCACACTGATAGTCACCGATGATAGATTCGGCGAACGGGATGAGTCGAGCAAGTACGACATTAGCTAGTATTTTGTATGCAGTATTCAACAGTGCGATGCCACGATAATTTGCACACTTTAGACGGTCACCGTTCTTATGTAGTGGAACAATGAGAGCTGTTTTCCATTCAGCAGGTAATTCTTCTTGGTCCCAGATTGCAAGAACCAGATCGTATGTACGTGAGACCAGAGCTGCTCCTCCATTTTTCAGAAGTTCTGCGGGAATTCCATCGAAACCTGGTGATTTGCTATTTTTCAGTTTTTTAATGGCAGCTTCCACTTCTTCTATTGCTAGGTAAGGGATAAAAATCTCCTCAGTTGATGGAGCAATTGCTCGAATAGGATGAACTTCATTCGTCCTATTCAGTAGGTCTTGAAAGTGGGATCGCCACTGTAGTGTCCCACATAAGAACCAACAAAACAAAAAGTTACAAAGTCTTAAAGAAACATTTAATTTATTTTTTGTCAACTCAATAAATTCCTATTTCAAAAGTAACATTTAATTCATTTTTTGTAAACTCATTAAATTCATATTTCAAGTTTAAATTAATAAAACAAAATTAATTATTTCAAAATAAGTAAATTTCTTTAAAAAAAATAACTAATCATCAAATTAATCAAATAAATCATTTTACAAAAATATGCAAATTAAGGCAAAAAACATAAAACTTAAAATAATTTGTTAATTTTAAGTTTGAACGATTGCAGTTGGTTTTAAGCTTTACAATCAGTTAGTTCCTTTCATACAATCAATTAGTTATTTTCATACAATCAGTTAGTTCTTATTCATAAATATAACAAGTCGACCAAAGTACCCAAGTAACATAGTAACCAACCATTAACCAAAAGAAACCAATGTATATAAGTTTATAAATGTATTTTATAAAAAATAATAATAATTAAATTTTAGTGTGTGAAAAATTGCAAACAAATTTTTTGTATTAATAAAATTTAAAATCGTTTTTAAAAGTATTTGTGTATTAATAAAATTTAAAACATATAAAATGTTTAAAGCCCCCAAATACAACACCACACTGCCAGCACATCACGTTCACTTGTTGTAAGTTCATTATTTTCATTTTTGATGGCTGTGGTGGAAATCTTTTGTCAGAGTCCGTGCATTGGCAAAGCACTCTTTTGAATTTCCGTTGGGCGCATGTTGGTTGATGTTTTCGATGCAGCTCTTCATGTGTTCGCGTTTTGCTGAGGCTTTCCTGGCGCATAGATAATCAGCTTGGGAGCTTCGGGTGTTCCTTGTTAACCATTTTTCTCGCAGTTTTTGTTTATGTTCAACGGATTGGCGGCACTCGTCGTCAAACCATTCGTTGTGTGATTTCGGTGGTCGTTTTCCGATTGTAGTTTGTGCTGCGGCTATAATGGTTGATTGAAGCGTTTGCCATTCTTCTTGTATGTTAATGGCATCTCAGAAGAGATGTCATGCTCTTCTATGTTTTGTGTTATTATTTCCTGATATCTATTCAGCGTTAACGGATGTTTAAATGCTTCGACATTCCAGCGCACGGTCTTTTTTGCTTGTCTGTTAAATGTAGATGATAATTTGCACTTGTACTTAAAGATGGCAAGCATATGATCGGTATCCATGTCAGCACCTCTGTATGATCGAACGTCAGTTATGCTTGTTAATCAATAAAATAAAATTACGGTAAAACCGATAAATTGATTTAACGTTTACCGGTAATGCACTTCCTATTTACCACTTACTAATTGAGTATTCGATTTTTATGGAACGCTTAACTTCCCAACAAAAAAAGGAAGTGGTAGAACAAACTCTGGTAATTACTAATCTGGTAATGAAAGGGCATTTATATTTGAAGCTGTACGTCTTTTTGGTGTGAGACGTTTAACAGTAATGAGAGATATCCCAAATAGGGACACACTGATAACGGGTTGAACTCTATCGGGGTAAGAAGAATAGATGATGCAGCGTTTATACATATATAAAGAAAATCAATTACAATATTCATATTTCAGATCTTTTTACGCAGTGACAGCATAAGCTGGTATTTTATTCGATCTGCATCGGTACATTTTTGTAGATAATGGTAGGCTGTTAGATTAGTAAGGACTCATTTACTATAACGGTGCTTTATCATGCAATTCGCCTCCAGATTTACATGCTCTTTTCAAATGTGCCGATAATCAACCAGTGCCGATGATCAGCCTGTTTGGAGGCCCATTCAAATAGCCCAGTCATAAAGAGTACCACCTAAATACCATGAGACCTACGGGTGTAATTTGCCCTATCTACACATCGCTGACCTCTGCGTAAAAGTACTTTGGTTTACTCCACTATACTTGCGAGAACAAGATGGATAAAGAATTTATAAAAAAATTAATTAAGAGAGAGCCTGGTCCTTTTAAGGATTCGGAAAAGCTGATAACTGATAAGCCGACGCATTGGTCGATCTCTAGAAGCACTGCAAGTGTCAACACTAAGGATACTGTAAATAGGGACACGTGCGTCTTGTCCACACGTGCTTACCAAAGTGTGATTTTACGTCAGAAGGTGTTGGAATTAGTGATTATAGGATTAGACGTTGATATAATTAATAATCTCTGTTGGTTGAGTTTCTATCAAGAACTAACTTTATTTCTGTAACATAATTTATTGATTAACAATCAATGCTTGGTAAGTAAATTATTCTATAGTTGCTCTATACATATTACATAATAATTTGTATGTGTATATATTTCAACAAAAGGAAAGCCTGGAAAACTCTTAGACGTCTGCTTCTAAAGGACGAAGATCACATGAGAATTCCCCAATGGTCCCTTAAATACCAAAGGTTATTATAGTCATGGTCTTTTCGTTATATGGTAAAAGATCGATTAGTGGTAGATGTTATGGATAGATAGAGCTCAATACGATGTCAGCACCAGTATACCTGCTACCAGGTAGAAGGTGGTTACAGTCCTAGCTGACACCTTTCTGAATGTTATCAGCAAAAATTCCGGATTAACTTCGGTCTGTAGAGATTATGTTTGGCAACGGAACCGTGAGAAATTCATGTACCTACAATCTTTGGAACCTACAATATTGATGACTTACAATCTTTGATGCTGTTTCGGAAAGCGGTCAATCAGCAAGGAGAGGTTTTGGCAGTAATCAAACTTAAAAATGGATATTGTTGATGATATACCAAGTGAACCGCAAGCTCATTCTTAGCTGCCTCCAAAATTTGAAGATCCAAGTAAGGTACTGAAAATGCTGAAATACAGATATCAAGAGCTTCCCACTTATAACTGGAGGATAGGTATGCTTCACCGTATGAAAAATTATGGCAGGTCAACTATTATTTTTATTAATAAACGTTGTTCTAAACTTGAGCTTTAGAGCTGTCACTTTATTTTGAATCGGTTGAAGATGCTTTCTTCCGGCCGAGAACCTAGGCTAAACGGGACGCACGAATACTATCTCTTAGTTTTAAACAACTGGTTCCGATACGAAGCTATCTTTATCGACACTGGATTCAACACTCTTTATCGATTTTGGAACTCCCTGATGAACACTATTCTGACTCAAGTGACGAGTCGAATACTATGGTTATGGCGGTGGAGGATATCCCCTTTTAAACATTCTCCAAATGCTTACCAATGTTAGGAAGAAACCACTGCTCTTCTGCTTAAAATGGGAAAAGAGGAGCTAGATATTGTCTTAAAACAAGAACCATGGATCTCCAACGACCGGGTACTTGGATTTAAGAGTCAAAACTTATGGTATTGTGAAACGACTGTTATTTGTGAAAAAATAAGGTAAACTTCGTTTTTGTATTTTGGTAAAATGATCTCCCTCGGTATGAAGCGTGCAAGTTTGGAGATTTTTCATGCAAACTCCATCACACGTGTGATTGTCAAGCGGAGGTACCAGCATGGTTGTGGGTTTCATTATTCAACATTATTATTAGAAAACATACGAACAGACTGGGGTGTCTCCCATGACTAGTGCAGCAGCTCTGAAGAGGAAAAGAAGAAAACAGTGCTTTACCTTCTATGCTCGTGTCCTGGTCTGGCTCACACCAGGCTCAGGTTTTTGAATGCATCCTCCTTACATTACTGGATAGACATCTTCGAGATCAACGTCATCGGACATTTTTCACTACTTGCGAAACAGTTGTTGATTTTCAAAAGGTAATAATTTATGGTTTCTATTTATCGTGTGGTTTTTTTGTGACACATTAAAAATAAAAATAAAACGTAAAATGGGTAGATTTTACTATGGTATCTACCTAAAACAAAACATGAATACACATTAAATGAGCTTACAATCGATTTGATTGCGCGTCTTTTAGTAAAATTTAAAAAGTAAAATATTTGAACATTAGGCAGTACATGTGAACATTAGATGTTTACATCGAGTGAGTCAATCCATGCTAGTTTATCGGGAGTTGCCAAATGGATGCCCTAAGGTGTCACCATTGTATCGTTGAATTGGAAACATAGTTGCAATGTATTTTATGGTTTGTTGCGAAGCTTTGCAGTCACATTGCGGGGACTCGGAAATGCCCCGCTTGTAGAAAGAATCAGCACAACGTCCATGATTCGTTCTTATTCGGTTTAGTTGCATCCAGGTATGACGTGGCAGATTGAAACCAGATTGTGTAGAAGTCGGCTTAGTAATAGAAAGCCCAGGTGTGTTGTAATGATTCCAGGAAGTGTCCCAGGCAGCCAAGATATTAAAATTAGTTGCCAGCAGGTTGCTGGCAGTTTTGTGTAAAGGTAACCGTAATATTCGTGCAAAGGTAACATGATGTTGATGGTTATCATTTTATGTTCACGCATGAGCGTATGCGAGCGTCTGAGTGTAGATGGAGCGATATTGCTTAACACGGGCAAGGAGCCAAAGTAAAATATTGGACCTCATAGTACCACTTATACTACGCATCGTGGCATGCACCTGGCGGTCAAATTTTTGAGTATGTACGCTATTCAGCCAAACCGGTGCACCGTACTCAGCCACTGAGTAAACCAGACTTAGAGTTGTGCGGAGGGTAGCTGGAGCAGCCCCCCTGTCGAGCCTGCCAGTTTGTGCAATATATTGATCCTTGTTTAAAGTTTTTTGACGTATTTTCTGAGTGGAGCTTAAAAGAAAGAGTTATATCGAGAGTAATGCCCAGGCACTTTGGTTGTTGATAATATTTAATGACAGTGCCGTTTAAAAACACTGAAAGTTCGTTTTTTGCCAGTTTGTTGTTTAAGTGGAAACAATAACTCTCGGTTTTATTTAGAATAGGAAATAAGCTCCACGTTCGAAAATAGTTATTCATTGTTGCCAGGTCAGTGAGAGCAAATCTTTCAAGACACCCATGTCTTTGTTTTGAGTTGCCAGGGTCCAATCATCAGCGTAACCAAAGTTATTTGATGTTGTGTCAAGAACGTCATGAATGTACAAATTAAAAAGTAATGGCGCCAGGACAGAACCCTGTGGCAAACCATTATTAAGCATTCTGGACCTACTACAGAAATTATTTAGATGAAATTTAAATACACGATTACTCAGCATGTTGTTAATTAAACGTGAGATGGTGCTGCAAAGTGTTGCATTGAACAGCTTATCCCAATTCGTCAGACCGTGTCAAATGATGCAGAGAGATCGATAAATACTGCGCCTGTTTTTAATTGTTTTTGATATCCTGCAGCTTCGATATAAGTTGTTAAAGCGAGCAGTCGCTCAGTGCTACTGCGATTGGGAGGGAAACCAGCTTGTTTGACTGGGATCTGGTCATTGAAGATGGGTGCGATACGGTTGTATATGGGCGATTGCAATTTTACCTGGCTTAAGTATCGCTATCACTTTCGTAGTCTTGAAATGTTTTGGAAGATTGCCGGTTTCATAGTTATTCGAGAAAAATTTAGTTAGCATTGTTTTACATTTTTTCCAGCATTTCAAAGAAATTCTGGAAAAATAACATCGTAGACAGCTGCTGTTCCGTTTTTTGTTTGGGACAGAGCTGAATCTAGTTATTCGCTAGTTCGCATACTTCGATGGAGAAGATTGCGCTTTATTTCTCTTAATTTACGTTTAATGGTTCTCTTATGAGGGCGATTAATAGAAGAACGGGACATGTTTACAATATGATTTACATGGTCCTCTGGATGTATTTCATTGTTAGCACGAGTAATTGAGTTTGAGCCACCCGGCTTCCGAAGGAGGTAAAGGTACGTCACAAGATTCATCATTGTCGAGATGGAAAGAAACTTATTTCAGAGTTCAAGCTTTTTAAAACAAATGCCAGCTTGATTACCTTAACAATCTTTAGCAGACAACCGTATGCCTTACGAGTGACGAGTCGAATACTATGGTTATGGCGGTGGAGGATATCCCCTTTTAAACATTCTCCAAATGCTTACCAATGTTAGGAAGAAACCACTGCTCTTCTGCTTAAAATGGGAAAAGAGGAGCTAGATATTGTCTTAAAACAAGAACTATGGATCTCCAACGACCGGGTACTTGGATTTAAGAGTCAAAACTTATGGTATTGTGAAACGACTGTTATTTGTGAAAAAATAAGGTAAACTTCGTTTTTGTATTTTGGTAAAATGATCTCCCTCGGTATGAAGCGTGCAAGTTTGGAGATTTTTCATGCAAACTCCATCACACGTGTGATTGTCAAGCGGAGGTACCAGCATGGTTGTGGGTTTCATTATTCAACATTATTATTAGAAAACATACGAACAGACTGGGGTGTCTCCCATGACTAGTGCAGCAGCTCTGAAGAGGAAAAGAAGAAAACAGTGCTTTACCTTCTATGCTCGTGTCCTGGTCTGGCTCACACCAGGCTCAGGTTTTTGAATGCATCCTCCTTACATTACTGGATAGACATCTTCGAGATCAACGTCATCGGACATTTTTCACTACTTGCGAAACAGTTGTTGATTTTCAAAAGGTAATAATTTATGGTTTCTATTTATCGTGTGGTTTTTTTGTGACACATTAAAAATAAAAATAAAACGTAAAATGGGTAGATTTTACTATGGTATCTACCTAAAACAAAACATGAATACACATTAAATGAGCTTACAATCGATTTGATTGCGCGTCTTTTAGTAAAATTTAAAAAGTAAAATATTTGAACATTAGGCAGTACATGTGAACATTAGATGTTTACATCGAGTGAGTCAATCCATGCTAGTTTATCGGGAGTTGCCAAATGGATGCCCTAAGGTGTCACCATTGTATCGTTGAATTGGAAACATAGTTGCAATGTATTTTATGGTTTGTTGCGAAGCTTTGCAGTCACATTGCGGGGACTCGGAAATGCCCCGCTTGTAGAAAGAATCAGCACAACGTCCATGATTCGTTCTTATTCGGTTTAGTTGCATCCAGGTATGACGTGGCAGATTGAAACCAGATTGTGTAGAAGTCGGCTTAGTAATAGAAAGCCCAGGTGTGTTGTAATGATTCCAGGAAGTGTCCCAGGCAGCCAAGATATTAAAATTAGTTGCCAGCAGGTTGCTGGCAGTTTTGTGTAAAGGTAACCGTAATATTCGTGCAAAGGTAACATGATGTTGATGGTTATCATTTTATGTTCACGCATGAGCGTATGCGAGCGTCTGAGTGTAGATGGAGCGATATTGCTTAACACGGGCAAGGAGCCAAAGTAAAATATTGGACCTCATAGTACCACTTATACTACGCATCGTGGCATGCACCTGGCGGTCAAATTTTTGAGTATGTACGCTATTCAGCCAAACCGGTGCACCGTACTCAGCCACTGAGTAAACCAGACTTAGAGTTGTGCGGAGGGTAGCTGGAGCAGCCCCCCTGTCGAGCCTGCCAGTTTGTGCAATATATTGATCCTTGTTTAAAGTTTTTTGACGTATTTTCTGAGTGGAGCTTAAAAGAAAGAGTTATATCGAGAGTAATGCCCAGGCACTTTGGTTGTTGATAATATTTAATGACAGTGCCGTTTAAAAACACTGAAAGTTCGTTTTTTGCCAGTTTGTTGTTTAAGTGGAAACAATAACTCTCGGTTTTATTTAGAATAGGAAATAAGCTCCACGTTCGAAAATAGTTATTCATTGTTGCCAGGTCAGTGAGAGCAAATCTTTCAAGACACCCATGTCTTTGTTTTGAGTTGCCAGGGTCCAATCATCAGCGTAACCAAAGTTATTTGATGTTGTGTCAAGAACGTCATGAATGTGCAAATTAAAAAGTAATGGCGCCAGGACAGAACCCTGTGGCAAACCATTATTAAGCATTCTGGACCTACTACAGAAATTATTTAGATGAAATTTAAATACACGATTACTCAGCATGTTGTTAATTAAACGTGAGATGGTGCTGCAAAGTGTTGCATTGAACAGCTTATCCCAATTCGTCAGACCGTGTCAAATGATGCAGAGAGATCGATAAATACTGCGCCTGTTTTTAATTGTTTTTGATATCCTGCAGCTTCGATATAAGTTGTTAAAGCGAGCAGTCGCTCAGTGCTACTGCGATTGGGAGGGAAACCAGCTTGTTTGACTGGGATCTGGTCATTGAAGATGGGTGCGATACGGTTGTATATGGGCGATTGCAATTTTACCTGGCTTAAGTATCGCTATCACTTTCGTAGTCTTGAAATGTTTTGGAAGATTGCCGGTTTCATAGTTATTCGAGAAAAATTTAGTTAGCATTGTTTTACATTTTTTCCAGCATTTCAAAGAAATTCTGGAAAAATAACATCGTAGACAGCTGCTGTTCCGTTTTTTGTTTGGGACAGAGCTGAATCTAGTTATTCGCTAGTTCGCATACTTCGATGGAGAAGATTGCGCTTTATTTCTCTTAATTTACGTTTAATGGTTCTCTTATGAGGGCGATTAATAGAAGAACGGGACATGTTTACAATATGATTTACATGGTCCTCTGGATGTATTTCATTGTTAGCACGAGTAATTGAGTTTGAGCCACCCGGCTTCCGAAGGAGGTAAAGGTACGTCACAAGATTCATCATTGTCGAGATGGAAAGAAACTTATTTCAGAGTTCAAGCTTTTTAAAACAAATGCCAGCTTGATTACCTTAACAATCTTTAGCAGACAACCGTATGACAGAAAATGAATGAAAATGTTAAAATCAATAGCATCGCAATTTTAAAAGAAGAAAATATGCCTGTATGTAAATGGCTACTTGGTAAAATCATACAAACTCACCATGAAAAAGACAATACTGTGCGAGTTGCATTCATCACATCGTGTTCGAAATTGTCATCGCCTCAACGGCGTAATCGATAGCGTGTCTGCTCAAGGATTCGAGCCGGGCACTGACGAGGAAGGTTCGAATTCATCCGAAACACGAAAAATGTGAATTGGAGTTTTTTTCTGAGAAACTTCAAACCACACCTTTGAATTAAAAAAATTCTAATTGCTTTTTTACTTACTTGAGTTTAATTGATCTCAAAAATCCTCAATGCTAAATTCTATTTAAAGATAGAATTTGTTTTTGTTCTCAAGTCCAAAATTTTTGGGTTGAATTGCACATTGTGAAAAAAAACTCATAAAACGATTGACCTATGACATCAGCATGGGCACCCCGAAGAAAATAATTGATCTAATCAGAGAACTGTACCAGGATTCTGGAAACAGAATTCAATACAAAGGACAGCAAAGTGATTAATACTACAACCACCTAATAGTGATAGACAGTGTCATGCAAAATCTTGACGACGAAAGATTAAATAAGGCATCCAATGGAACACAACAAGATGGCTCAATGATCTAGACTACGCAGACGATTTCTGTATTCTCACACATAGGCACGCAGACATGCAGTAGAAAATAGAAGTAATATCAGCCCTTGCATATGAAGTTGGTCTCAAAATTAACATCAGAAAAACAAAGCTCATGAGATTGAATTCCAATGTAAGTACACCATTCACCATCAGCAATACACAAGTCGAGAATGTCGATAAATTTGGTTGTATTGCAGTAAAATCTGGCAAAACTGAAGAAGATATTAATCAGCGTATTAACAAGGCCAGAAACACATTCAAAATGCTCCACAAGATCTGAAATGCGTCCGTCCTGTGAAGAAAAACAAAGCTACGAATGTTCAATGCATGTGTAAAGTCAGTACTGCAGTATTGATGTGAAACATGGAAGCATACACAAAAGATTACAGAACAACTGCAGGTATTTGTAAACAAATACTTAAGATGACTGATCAATGCTTCTGGCCTATAAAATCAGGAACGACGAACTACTATGATAATTGATAAACAGAGCAGATTGATATTGAGACCGATATAAGCAAGAGGAAGTGGAGATGGATAAGACATGCACTGAGAAACCCAGCCGAGGATATGTCAAGAATGTCCCTAAAGTGGAATCTGCAAGGCAAAAGAAGGGTAGGCTGGGGAGCACCAGCAATGAGTTGGAAGAAAACAATTCTAGTAGAAGCGAAACAAATTGGCAAGACATGGGGAGAGTGAAAAGCGATTGCCCCAAATAGAGTCAGATAGTTCAGTCTAGTAGAAACCATATGCTCCTAAAATGGACATAAGGGAGAAAAAAACGACATCAGCACCATGCCATCTTAATAGTGCAAGCAAAAAGTTTGGTGTGCATTTTTGTTCTTCAATAGGTCAATTGATTTTTTTTTTTTTATTGGAAGTTAGGCATGTTTAGTGTTAATATAATTAATTATACATTAACGTCTCTGAATATCCGAAGATACCATGCAACTAGGGATTATAATCAATTGAGAATTAAGTTTCTTTTAGAAATTTATGAACGTTGACTTTGAACTTTTGAGGGTTAAAGTTATCAGGGAAACCCCACGAATGTAATGAATTCCAGAGATGAGAGACTCTGTTGAAAAAGTCGCGCTGGAAGGCTACAGTTCTACATCTTATTATTTGAACCGTAAAAGGATGGGCCGCTACCGATGCTCTGGTATGACGCGATAGGTTTGCAGGCTTAGGTAAAATCGATTTGATCTCTTCAGAAACCCGTTCATCCATGATGTATTTGTAGAAAATCGTCAAATCAGCAACATTTCTTCTATGCTGCAAGGAATCAAGGTCATTAGTAAGATTTGAATTACCAATCAATTTAACTGCTCTCCGCTGTACAGAATCAAGACACTTCAAACTACATAAGTATGCTCCACCCCATATGTGAGAACAATATTCCATGCAGGGACGTATAAAAGATTTGTATATTAAAAGAAGTTGTTCGCTACTGAAAAACTTACGACATCGTCCTAAAAACCCCAATTTTTGAGGTGTTGATAATCTTGAAAAATGGCAAACTTGTGTTTTGGACGTATTGAATTCAACACTGTTAGTAACACCCCAATCAAAGATAGTTTTAAGATCAACGTTTAATGAATCTATCAAATTTGATCTACAGTTATTAAGCGCTAAAGGTGAATACGATCTAGGTGCAACATGAGATGCATGAAGAGTGATATCATCAGCAAAACTATGGATAGAATTAATTGTTGAAACCAACAAGTCATTAACATAGATAAGAAAAAGAGTTGGGGACAAAGCGGAACCTTGAGGAACTCCTGCATTAGTCGAAAATACATCCGATGAAATACCGTCAACATTGACTCGAAATTTTCGCTCAGATATAAGGCTTTGCATCCAGGAAATTAGTGGCTCATCTAAACCATAACATCTCAACTTGCATATAAGATTTTTGTGCCAAACTTTGTCAAATGCTTTGGAAATATCAAGAGCAACACCGAAAGTCTCACCAAAGTTTTCAAGGGATTTGTTCCAAAGATGAGTAACAAACGAAAGCAAATCTCCTGTTGCTCTTCCTTTTCGGAAGCCGTATTGTCTTTCATTAAGTAATTTGGAAGACTCTAAGAAGCTCATTAAATTAAAATTTATATATTTCTCAAAAACTTTAGACACTACTGACAAAATTGAAATGGGTCTGTAATTGGATGGGTCAGTTTTGCTACCCTTTTTTGCTACTGGCTGTACACTAGCAATTTTCCATATTACAGGAAAAATCCCTTTCTTATAAGACAAATAAAATATTTTAGTGAGGATAGGTGCTAGCTCCCTAGCAAACGTTTTAAGTATAATTGGAGGAATATTATCAGGCCCAGATGCCTTGTTGGTATTAATTTGTAAAATTTTTTTTCGAATAATGTTTTTACGAAAAATTATTCGCTTCATTTTGAGCGATGCTTTAGGAATAGGTCTAGGTTGGAAATTGGGTTCGACTAAGGTAGAATTTATAGAAAAAATATGTCCTAGCAAATTAGCCTTTTCTTTTGGGTCAATAATAGGTATATCTCTATCAATAAGAGGAGGAAGAGAAGATTTACAGAAATTGCCTTGGATAGCCTTAGCGGCTTTAAAGAAGTTACGCGATCCAGTTGGGTGCTCAGCAAATTTAGAAGCTTTTTTCAAATTAAATAGATTTTTCTCTCCATCTATTAGTTTCCTACATAAATTCCTCTCTTTTCGATACTCTCTATGGTTTCTCATCAGTTTTGTTTTGGAAAAACTTTCGAAAAGCCTTTTTTTAGCTTTGATTGCTTTTTTCCATTTACTCGAAAACCATAGATCAACCTTCGGAATTATCAACTTATTAGGAATAAATCTACGCATGCCTTCACCTATAATTTCAGAAAAACTAATAGCAGCAATGTTTGGATCTTGGCCAGTAAGACAACTAGGTTTCCAAGGAAAGCGTTTGAAGAAGATTTTAAGTCCTTGCCAATCCGCCGCTTTGTAATCCCAAACAAGACGGGGATTCGCTTTAAATTGTTTAGGAATTTGTATATTTAATTTAGTGGAGATCAAATTATGATCTGACACACCTAAAGGCTCTGATACTTTAAATTGTACTACTTTCGGATGAGCCATTCTCTTGAAATTTGAATTCAAATTTACTGTGGGTTTGAGGTTCCAGAAACACTACGGACTAGGATATCCAAATTACTCGACGTTGCAAGTACCCGCGTAGTCAAGTACTAATTTCCAAAAGAGCTGAGTTGCCCGGGTACCCGGGTATTTGAAAAAGAAATAAAATATATCTAGAAAAATTAAAGTATGTTGAGGGTGCAGCCGTGTTGAGTTAATATATTTAAGTTTCTTTTGTCAGTTAGCTCTTATAAAGTCAATTCAAATAAATTGAAGCTTGTTCAGTTCACAAATTAATTTTGGAAAATTTGTTTTATAAATAATTGAATTTCAGTCAGTATACAGGCATCTTCTGCATAATCTTTTTTTTTTCAATATCCTAAGCAACAGATTACGTACTCTCTGCAATATTAGACACACAGGTACAAGATTTTGGTTGAAAAGAATAAAATTTAGGTTATTTCAGAAATTCTGTTCACTCGACCTGAATTGCATGAATTGACTTTTGACTGAAAATGTTTTTAATAAAATATGTTGTGTAACATATATTACAATATGACTCACAACAACACATAGAACCCTCTCTTGACCTAAGTCCCATTAAGTCTTAAAAAGTCCTAGGTTCTACGTCCCAATCAACATTAATTCAAGCTAAGTGATCTTTTGATTGCTTGTTGAAAATTAAAATTTTATAGTCGATCAAATCACCCGGGTGGTTAAGCGAGATACCCGGATAGTCGAGTATGGTACTCCATAATCGACATTGGATACCTTGCCACGTACTAGCCTGTTCTTAAATTAAGCACATTAAACATTTTGTAAAAACCATTTATTTTTTATTCCACCTACACTACTTGTACGTAAAGTATGAAGTCGATAAAAAATGATCCGGTTCAAATGTCGACATATTGAGTCATCCAGAACACGAGTAGCATCATTTGATTAAAAAGTTAGAAAAATGATAAACTTTCATTTGGACGTAAACGTTCTTAACTATTTTGCTGAAAGGAGTTTAAAATGTAATTAAGGAGAATATCAAGGTGAGCCCTGTTGTTTCAAAATCTAAAGATTCAAAAAATAAAATTAAATTCGTTTTTTTTATTAATTCGAATAACATTTACATTTATTATTATTTTTTTTTGTTTTTAATTAAATTTTTTTCGTGGTTTTTTTTAATTATAATTCAGTTCTATTTTTTTTGTTTTTTTTTTGCTTTGAACAAAATAAATATATTAAATGTAATAGGATTTGATCGTTGGCATAAAATTTGATTATCTATTAAATGAAATTTAACCCTGTGTCATTTCTTTTTAAAAAATATTTATATTAAATTAATTTATAATTAATTCAAATCCTGTTTCTTTTTCTGTGAAATTGTTTGATAAATTTATTTCTGATATTTAAATTTTATTGCTTAATGTTTGAGCTTGTGATAATAATCATTTCGGTATTATTGTTGTTGGTTGAGAAAATATATAATTAACAATTAAATTAATACTTTTAGTTTTCTTTTTAATCTTTAGTATTTTACATCAATTTAAGAAAAATTAGTATCTTACAAAGATGATAAAGAAGTAGGAGAAGAACGATTAATTTCTTATCATTTTGATATCCTAACAATTAATATAATTTTATAACTTATTGTAAATATTTAATAATTTTTCCAGTTTTTGTTTCTTTTTCTTTAATTCATAATCATAAGTTTTATTAATTTTAAATTTATTAATTCATTTTTATTCTTCGATTCTAAATAATAAGTTAAAAGTTTTTTTTTCTGTATTATCGAAAGGACGGTTTCAGAAATGTTTGGGATCGAACCAATCAATCATTCATTTTCATTTTTTAAATTTTTTTTATTTTGCTTTTGAAAATTTCTATCTTAACCGACTTTGGTGTTTTTTATTTGGTATAAGTTTCAATTAATTAAAATAATTAAAATCATAAAATTGTATTGCTTTTAAAAATAAAAAAATTGTTTGCCAGAAATATTTTTTCGGAAACAAAATGTTTTGTAAAATGTTTCAGTAACATTAAGCTTTTTTTTAAGAAACAATTTGTTTGAAATATATCATCAATTTAGTTTTTAATTTAATTTCATAAATAATAAATAAAATTTTGTAATTTTAAAACAAATTACAATTAAATTAGATAAACGATGAATATAAAATTTCATTTTATATACGAATTTAATGTTTTAAACATTGAGCGGAACATCTAATAAAAAAGAAGCTTAAAATTTTTCTGATATGTTTGTAAAAAATATTAATGCCTTTTATTCCAGCAGTTAAAAAGGGTTTGTTTGATGAGTTGGTTAAAAATTCATTGTTAAAATAAAAAAATAAAAATAATTGTTAATACAAATTTAGTTTTCAAAATTTATCGTCAAAACCGGATATAAAAATAATCGTCGTGCTCCATTTATTAAAATTTTTTACGTCCTTTGTGTCATAATTTGCTTAATGTTTGTTTAGGAATATAAACTTTACGATTCAGATAAAGAGTGCGAACGCCAATGAATTTTGTGTAGGACATATAAAACCTTGCTGATGAGGGTAAGTTATCAGTAGTAGAGTGATTTATTAGAAAAATTAAAAATTGTGTTTAGACGTTTCCGTAACTATCAAACATCTTACTTAGTTTCAGAAAAATGGCTTGAAACATTGCGATTCAGCTTATGTTTTTTTTCTGGTAATGATTTTTTGTTGCCCTTTGAGAGTAATGATAAATTCCTGTTTATCGACAAAATAGAGCTCGAGTATGAAATTTATTATAGACATAATTTTTTGTCCGTCGTAATTTGCCTTGCATAAACAAAAGTGAGATTGAGTCATAAAATCCCACACGAGCAGAAAATAAAATTGGTAACAAAAGCTAACAAATTTAAAAAAATCAATTCGGCAATATCAAACAACAAAAAAGTTTCTACGAATAACAAAACAAACAGTTAAAGACTGTGTGAAGTAATTAATGCTATGAATCGCATTGCATCTGGAGAAAAGTAAAAATTACCAGAAATACAGAATGGAAAAATCTCATTAAGAAAAATATTCCTTCCCAAACGGTTTTTTAAGAACCAATTCTTTAAATCTCGATGCATATAACCTAATTTTAAATTATTTAAATTCCAATAATTATACAGCAAACACCCTAACATTAACATTAACATTCACAAGCTTAACATCCTTCATTATTCTATAGAATCAAAAAATCTAGCACAACCTGGTTCAGAAACTAATAAGTCAATAAAATCGGGAAAAAAAAATTTCTTAACATCAATTTCTATATAACAATTATAATGAAGTTCTAAACGATTGATAAACTTCATTTTGATTTCGTTTTTATTTTTGATTATTTTCATCATGTAACACCGAAATTATACAATTATTCAGTTGTACATCAAGCGATTATTATTTACTATCTTATTCCAAAACAACACATTTGATTATTATTATTAATTTTTTGTTTTTAATCTTATGATTGACATTCAGTACTTATTTGTTTATAATTAATAATAGTAATAAAAATTATTCGTAGTTTTGTACAATAAGGATGAGAATTTTCATGAGTCCACTGCCGGAATAAGCAACTTGAAAAATTTACAAAACATCAACTTTTAATAATTTCTAAAACAATTTTTTTTAATTTAATTAATTATAAGCGTAAATCATTTTTTTCTTAATTAATAAAATTAATTAACTTTTGTTGTTTTTAGTTTTAATACCGAATCCATAATTTAGATTGACATGTAAACGATCAGATAAACTTTTTTTTTTAATTAAATTATGGAATGGATTTGTTTTAAAATTTTGATTTAATTAAAAATACTTGTTTTTATTTTATTCGTAGTTTCTAATTATTGGTTTTGAAAATGTTTGTTTTTGTATCTGTTTTTTGACTAAAAAATTTTTTTTGTAATAACATTATTTTAATAAAATCTATTTTTGTTTTTGGGTTTTTTAATTTTTAATTTGTAAACTTAATAATTAATTACTCGTAAATTAAAGATCAATTAAAGAAATCGAATCTTTATTTTTATTGCTAACAACAACTTCCGGTGGTCATCAAAGTCCAGTATCAAACATTTGTAATGATCGTGTTACTAAATCATCTTTTAAACATGCTTCAAGAAATTCTTCGATTGTTATAACACCATCTTGATTTAAATCCAGTTTACGAAATACCCTGTCTACCTAAAAACAAAATATATAAATACAAAATAAATATCAATATAAAGATATATGATTTATGTGTTCCAACCTGGTCACGTGCTTTCCTATCATCTTCAGGTTGATGCGCTCTTCTTCCCATTAACTCATGTATTGCTTTTACAACTTCATCTAATTCACTACGACTTATACAACCATCACCATTTACGTCGTATAATTTAAACGTCCATCGTAATCTTTCGTATACGGAACCACGTAATAATGTTGATAATGTTACTAGTAAATCCTTAAAAGGAAAAAAGGGCAAAAATGATTAATTGAAATGAATTTATTTTAAGAAAAAGTAAATAAAATGGAAGAAATAATTGCTGTTTTATTATAACACAGCAAAAATTTAATTTGATTTATTAAGATAAATTTGTATGAGGGAAATAACGGAATAGTTTTTTTAATTAATTATTCTTATCCAACACAGGTGTCACAGAAAAATCATTAACGTAATTCCTCTCATTTTTTTTTTTGGTTAAATCTTTATTTCATAGCTTACATAAAATTTACCATTATTCAATTTCAGAGAACATAATAATGGTCGAATCAGACTAATTTATTGATTTATTTGAATTTTTAGAATCTGCTATTTGCCCCGTTTTTACATCTCATCGTAGTTAACACACTTCAAAGCTGGAGTAAGTGCTACATTAATAAAAGTCCCTGGGCCCATGCCAATTTCATATGATGATTACCACATATTTTATACATTGTGAGGTGCCTGTCTGTGACGAGTTCCAAAGCTTTTGTTCTACCATTTTTCTTGATTCGGCCGCTTTTTCGTTCGGCAAGCTCCGAAAAATGCCGATTGCCGAATCTTGTAATTTATTTTTTTAAATTTATGGAGGTTGGAAATTTGTTTTAGGAACACAAGGATAATCTTGTCCGACAAAAATTTGTCAGCTATTGTCTAGTCCGACAACCCAAACCTACTAATATGTCAGTTGTCGGACTCGACAATAGCAGACACATTTTGGTCGGACAAACTTACCCTCGTGTTCGAAAAAAAATTTTCAACCCCCACAGTTAAAAAAAAAATGTGGCAGCAAATTTACAAGATCGCGGACAATCGGCATTTTTCGGAGCATGCGAACGAATAAGCGGTCGATTTTGGGAAAATAGCAGAATAAAAGTTTTCGGACTGGTCGAGGACAGGCGCCTCACGAAGTATAAAATATGTTATAATCATCACATCAGCGTGGGCCCAGGGACTATAATATTTTTACCGGAACATAGAGATCAAAAACTTTTTGGCCAAAGTTACCAAAACAACATCCATTGTGAGGCGAAGAGGTTTTTAAATAGTTGACAAGAGGCAACACTAAACATAAGGTACAAGAATAATTGCTTACTTGCGCGTGCTTGACTTGAATAGCTATTTTGTATTGAAAATATTAAGACAAAACAGCCTTCACAGTGCTTGGGAGACCATTGTATCAGTTAGGGTATGCCTTTTGGACTGTACAATGCACCTCAGACTATGTGTCGGTTTATGCTCAAAGGAATACCACATCACTAGCACGAGTATGTCTTCGTTTATTTGGATGACTAGTGGGTGGTCTCTTCAACGTTTCAGAAGCATTTGGAACTGCCATCTAAAGTGTCCGAAATTTTAAAAACGGCTGGGTTGACAATAAATTTCAGCTAAAGGAAATTGATTTAACGTAAGAAGTAAGTAAGTAAGGTTTTCTTGTTGTCGAAGACGGCATTAAAACCGATCCTGAAAATGTACGAGCTGTTGCTAAATATCCAGCTATAACTACTGTGAAGAAGTAAGTATGTCGTCCTTAGGTTATAGCGGGATGGTGCAAACGATTCATCCCTTATTATGTGAGAGATTTAACACCGATCTATTAAAGAAAGGTCCGAAGAAGTTAAAGTGGACTTTGGGAGCCCAATTAGATTTTGAAAATCTGAAACCTCTGTTGACTTCAACTTCAGTTCCAATTAATTCAAATTATGCTAAAGAATGCTTCATTTGGTGTGACGCTCGCCTTACAAGGGTCGGTAGTATCTTGTATCAGGTTGATGATGAAGGATAAATGTGTACGATAGCCTTCATGTTAAAAAACTGAACAAAGCTCAACGAAACTATTCGGTTTCAGAGCATGAGTGTATTGCGGCAATTATTATAGTGTGAAGAAATTAAGGACCTATGTTGAGGGTCACATATGCGCAACGGTAACCGATCACTCATGTCTGAAGTGGCTTATGTCACAAAAAAACTTGAGTGGCCGACTGGTTAGGTGCAATCTAAAACTCCAGCATATGGACCTTACTATTATCCACAAAAGGGGACCCAAAATATACTCCCTGTTGCCCTATTTCGTCTTTATGACGACATACACGAATAATTTGCCGAAGCACTAACACATCACGTAAAGGATATAAAGCTTGGCGATGAAGGTTATCAACACAAGGACTACACGGAGATGATAGCTAAAGTCCAAATGCCACCTAAAAATTTTCCCTTGGTGAATGATTTGAATGGCAAGTTGGAAGCTCTAAAACATTTGAGTTTAGAAATAATCAAGAGACATCATGATGATAGTATTGCTGTCTATGGAGGCTTCGAAACAGATTTTGCTTTCTGCGATGCAATCTCAGTTCATAACTGAACTTCCATGGCATAGAGTCTATATATATTTTTTTTGGAACGTTTGAACCAGAAAACGGTTTGAACGTTCCAAACTAAGGCGTACGATAATTTTGATTGTCCTTAATCATTTTTCTAAATTTGTTTTATTCAAACCTCTTCGAAACGAAACGTCACCTAAAGTGAAATTCTTCTTGAAGAGTGATGTGTTTTAAACATATGGAGTGCCAGAGTTTCTACACAGTGACAATGGTAAACGAAGGCTGAATAAATCATTTCATAGTTTATATTCGAATATATATTGTCAACATGTTGGAATTGGATTCTACATTTCCTGGAGCACCGATTCAGCAAGGGTAAATAGATTGTCTTCTCTGCCATTCGACCGTATGTGAAATAAAAACACACTACATGGAATTCTCATCTCGGGGACAAAGCTTATGCTTTGCGAACTGCCGTGCATGTTTCTACTTATTGATCCATTGATCTCATTTGAGAAAATACATAAACTTGTGAAATCTTTTCACACCCTCGATGAGACTGTTAACGAGGGACTAGATCAATGGGATCATCTGATCATACTCAGATATCATGTTCAAGCAAACCTTAAATCTGTGTTTGAAAAATCACAACCTCAACATAATCTGCGAACTCAGTAGAATCACTTGAGTGGTTAATAGGTTCTCAGGAAAATTAGCACTACAACATTTATGACGGCAATAATTGAATCCAGGATATGCAATGTACTGTACGAATGTAAAAAAGTACCGGGGTTCATCATGCTAAAGATATCAAAACGTAAACTTTCTGTTATGCTTCCTACAGGTTTCTTCACTTCGCTTTTGTTTATTTTGGGGGTTCACTTTACATCTCTGGTTTAGATCGAGGATCTGACAATAGTGATGGACATTATTAACTGTGAAGCCCAGCCTTCCGTGACAATCTGATTACAGATTTGGCGTACGCTGCGATTTACTTTCGATTTGTTTATCAGTTCCTGTTCGATTCCTGAACGCAGGTAATCGGGTTAGTTAGCTTATGTTATCGTTCTATCTGAGTTAAATTTCAAGTAATAAATGTTTTTCCTCATTATTAGTATTTAACTCAGTTGGTTGTAACGGCACATTTTTGTTAAAATAAAATAATTTATAATAAAACCCTGTACTTGCAACGGAAAAAAAGTACAATTTCTTAAAGAAGAAAAAAAAAAGATATAAATCGTAGTCAATATCCGCTTGTATGTCAAAAAACTAAATAGAATTCAAAATTAAATTTTGACATTTTCAATGCGTGTCATAATTGTTTTATTTTTTTATTTTTATTTTTTATATACTGAAATTTTTTCGATCAAGTGCAAACTATGTTTTATAAAGTTGTTGATTGTTTATATTAACTATGAAATTTGTAAAGGATATTTCATAATATATAAATAGTCGACAAATCGTGGTATAGTTTGACTACAATAAATTAACAATATTTGAGTATATTCATTGCAATTATTTCTTATCTTAACGATCTAAACAATCAATGGAAACTTAACTTCCAAATATCAAAACGTTCCCAAAAGTTTGGGAAATTGACTTTAAATTATATTCGTTTTAAAAACAGTACCATAAAGTGCCAATCATTCCCTACAACAAAAGAGCCGGGTGTATTAATTAGCGCCTGTCTCCCAAATAATTTTGCCGTTACGCAATTACTTTTTCTATTGTTTTAAATTTTAGAATTCGGTAAAAATGTGTTTCCGTTGATTGAAAATATTAGGATGTGGTGTTCGAGATGTCTTAATGATAAATGAATAATAACGATGATGATACGGTTTAATTTTTATATATGTTTTTGCTGGTGATATTTATCACTTGATTTGTGGTAATAAGCAAATCGAATTATACCAGCAAGACCTTTTTATTTTAATGACAAAATCATCAATCTTCATAGTATCTATATGTCACAAGAATTGTAAATGCATAATCTTTAACCGACTTTAAAAAAGAAGGAGGTTCTGTGTTTTACTTGTAATGAAGCGCTTTCTCATTGGCGAACCAATGAGAAGGACATAGCAGGAAGCGTACCTAGCGAGATTGATTTTCAAGCCCCAAACTAGCTTCAGCCCATGGGAACGATAAAATAACCCTGCTACTTCAGCACAAATACAGAAATGTACGCTATTCACGAGAATTTGCAGAAATGGACAGAAATACAAGTGGAAAAACGGAGACTCTGGCGACCCCTGTTGCGAAAGACCCACGATCAACACGTCCAACCCCCACGTTCACTCACATACGCCCACACACACCCACACACATTCACACCCTTTTATCCATATGACCTAAGTAATACAATAAATTCACTCACCCCATGATTAAACCTCGTCCTCCTATCCTGTTTAGATCAGCCCTCCATCAACACGGTGATCACGTTAGGAATCTCTCGAAAATACTTTGTATGATTTTGTTGAATCAAAAAATGATGTAATTGATGTAAAATTTTGTTGAATCAAAAATGATGTAATTGATATAAAATATTGTTGAATCAAAAATGATACGTAGAAACGGTATATAAATTTGTAAAATTTTGTTGAATCGAAAAAATATTGTAATGGATGTAAAATTTTGTTGAATCAAAAATTATGTAATTGATGTAAAATATGGTTGAATCAAAAAATGGTAAATAGGAACATTACATCAACTTGTATAATTTTGTTGCATCCAAAAATGTTGTAATTGATGTAAAATTTTGTTGAATCAAAAATGATGTAATTGATGTAAAATTTTGTTGAATCAAAAATGATGTAATTGATATAAAATATTGTTGAATCAAAAATGATACGTAGAAACGGTATATAAATTTGTAAAATTTTGTTGAATCGAAAAAATATTGTAATGGATGTAAAATTTTGTTGAATCAAAAATTATGTAATTGATGTAAAATATGGTTGAATCAAAAAATGGTAAATAGGAACATTACATCAACTTGTATAATTTTGTTGCATCCAAAAATGTTGTGATTGATGTAAAATTTTGTTGAATCAAAAATGATGTAATTGATATAAAATATTGTTGAATCAAAAATGATACGTAGAAACGGTATATAAATTTGTAAAAATTTTGTTGAATCAAAAATGATACGTAGAAACGTTATATAAATTTGTAAAATTTTGTTGAATCAAAAATGTTGTAATTGATGTAAAATTTTGTTGAATCAAAAATGATGTAATTGATATAAAATTTGGTTGAATCAAAAATGTGGTAATTGATATAAAATATTGTTGAATCAAAAATGATACGTAGAAACGGTATATAAATTTGTAAAAATTTTGTTGAATCAAAAATGATACGTAGAAACGTTATATAAATTTGTAAAATTTTGTTGAATCAAAAATGTTGTAATTGATGTAAAATTTTGTTGAATCAAAAATGAGGTAATTGATGTAAAATATTGTTGAATCAAAAATGATAGGTAGAAACGTCAGATAAATTTTGTAACATTTTGTTGAATCAAAAATATTGTAATTGATGAAAACTTTTGTTGAATCAAAAATGATGTAATTGATGTAAAATATGGTTGAATCAAAAATGATGCGTAGAAACGTTATATAAATTGGTAAAATTTGGTTGGATCCAAAAAAAAATGGTAAGTAGGAACGTTATATCAACTTGTATAATTTTGTTGAATCAAAAAATGTTGTAATTGAGGTAAAATATTGTTGAATCAAAAATGATGTAATTGATGTAAAATATGGTTGTATCAAAAATGATAAGTAGAAACGTTATATAAATTTGTAAGATTTTGTTGAATCAAAATAAAATGTTGTGTAGAAACGTAATCAAACAGGCACTCAGCAGCGTTGAATAATTTATAATTGTAAAATAACACGTTACATAGAAACGTTAATTACACTGGCAATCGGCAACGTTGATTAATTTATAAATGTAACATAAAACGTTAAATAGAAACGTGAGATAAACCTGCAGTCGGCAGCGTTGGATGAATTTGTACCAATTTGTATGAATGTAATATTATTGGCGAAATCAACCTGCAATCATAATTGAGCACGTTGAAACAGTTGAGAATACGATGCAACAATCGTATATCAGTATTTTGTATAAGTTGTCAATTATGATCAAACTTTAAATTGTATATACCAAAAAAAAACAATACGTTGTACAAGATGATAATTATGATTATATATGTTGTGCTGCAAGAGCTTGGCGAGAGCTGAACAATTGATAGACAGGCGAGGCAAACACTGTCACAACCATTATCGAATTATCGCAGAAAAGTTGCGTTGAAACACCCCCGGCCACTACAGCCAAAATCGGTAGAACTATGGCATGAACGTGACGTTGCTTTATCCAAGTGATTCCGGAGAGATGTTGCAAGAATGTGGAAATAATTGTTGCGCCGCAATATCTGAAGCAATAGCTGTTTATGATGCTTAGTGACACGAAGTTTTCACAAGAATAAGTAGAATATTCAAATATAATTCATGGTTTTTTTATTCTCTTTCATTTTTTTATATAATGTTTAGCAATCAGAATTTTCACAATAATCAATAGAATGTTTAAATATAATTTAAGGTTTCCGTTGTTTTTTTATTATAACGTTTAGCAACTAACAGTTTTCACAATCTTAATTCGGTTAATTAAATATAGTTTATATTTAGAAATCAAGATACACACGGATTGGTTGTACAGCTAATAGAAACCAACACACAAAAAAAAATTAAGCTAGTCTATCACAGTTAATTAGTTATCCTATAATTTTAACACAGCATCTTAAATACGGAAAATTTCTTTTTGTTTTTATTATACAGTTCGACGAATTTGGAACAATTAATCGATACAAGCCACAAAAATTAAGCTAAACAGTTTATCACAGTTATTTTGTTACCTTATAATAATATCACAGAAAACATGGAAATTTTTAGTATTTAGTTGTTCCTTATTTTTTTGATTACTTATACAGTTCGACTTTTTAAGGTTAAAAAAAAATTTTTATACGAACTTGGAACAATTAATGGACATCAACACACAAAAAAATTAAATTCCATAGTATATCAAACTCGTTTTGGTTTATAATATTATCACAAAAGCTTAATCCTTGAACCACTTTTCAATTACACAGTTCGACTTTTCAAGGTTACATAGATTAACATGCGGATTTGGAACAATTAATTGATGCCAACAAACATTAAGTAAACTAATATATCACCGTCGTTTTGTTATACACTATTATCACAGTCTTTCAAAAAAACAAAAATTAAGTAAACGAATATATCACAGTCGTTTTGTTATACCTGGTTATACTCTTATCCATCTCTTTATTGGCAAACACTATTATATTGAGTTGAATTATTTGACCTGAATCTCGCATGGGATTCACTGACTGTTAGTAACTATTTACTTCTACACCGCAGATACTACGCCGGTGTTTCAATGATCCTCAAAATAACAAAACTACAAAAGATATGATTAACATTACCTTGGCATGTCTTAATAAGTTGATCCTTTTACATAGGTGTGTTTTGGATCCCATAAATTAGCTTCTTGTCTTGGGAGTCACATTTTCCACCTTAATACACAAAAATTAATCACACCGCAAGACCTAATTCACTTTCCACGTTCAAAGAAGCTCAGGAACAAAAAAATCAGCTGTCTTGTACACAAAATAATGATCGACTCGCAGACGTCAAAACACAAAATGAATTCAATAACACAAAAAAGTACTAGACTGAACGAGTACTGTGTGAATCGCAATTTTAAACTGAGAGAATGAAAAGGCTACAGTGGCTCATTATATAGCCAAATTTTTAGTCTCGCAATAACTCGAATACAGTGTTTAGATGGGAGATAATTAATTTACATCAGATTTTCAAATTATTGGGAACTTTTTATAGTTACACAAAACCGTTTGCTGTTTGATAATATTGTACGAAAATAAGGTTGGGACCCAAGATATTTCCGACACATCCATAACACGTATAATTGAATTCAAAATGAATCAAATACAGATTCGATCAATGTTATGATGTTTAGACATTTATTAACTACATTCTGCAATATCAGTACAGTGAAGTTCAGTTCAATAACGGAAGGATTGTTTAAAGCAAAACACTCATACAAAGACAAATCAAATGTTTAACAAAGCAAGAATAGTAATTCGTTGTATGTTGACGATTGGAAACAGAATACACGTAGCTGTTATGAGGTTTTGAGAATTTCGTTGTTTCATTACGGTTTGTGTTTTGAAAACAAAAATTTAAACTCAAGTAGTAAGGCGAGAACAATCGAATGGAAGTATAATGCGCGTCAATTCCAGTGCGTTGCAAGATTAAATTCTGATTAAATTTTAGTGGTTATACGGATGATGATTAAAGAAAATTATTAATTAATTCAAATTAACCAATATTATGTTATATTAATGAATAAATAAATCAGGGTAATTAGTGCAATTTTCTTTCTCCTATACGTTTGTCCGGCTATTGCAGATTTAGTTAGATTTTAAGAAATATATAAGGAAACTATGAGTTAAAGAAACTACACGAAATATGACTATTGATGATGAAGGGATGAGAATCTATTACTAGTGGTACAGATTAATATAAGGAACAACAACTAAGGAAACTGCGACTGTAATACACTACGTTCTGACATTAGTCCAGACTATCCATTACATACTGTAGGTTTTTTTATGTATGTACACCGATTTCTCAAAAACGGCTAGTTCGATTTGGATGATTTAAATTTTATTCTATTTGGGTTCATTTTGAAAGGGTCCCATAATTTTTTCTATGATGTGAAAAATACCGTTATTCAGAAAATTAGAAAAAACCATATTCTTAATGCATTTTCGCTGATTTCGTCAAAACATATTAATCTGTTTGAATGTTTTGGGCAGTATTATATTGCTATACTTCTATATTGCTATACAAGGTTATCGTAAATAATTTTCTATGACGAGAAATATGTATGCCGTTTGTGCAAAAAATCACAAAACCATAATTAATAGATTGTTTTTCCGGCATTTGAAGTTATTACTTTTAGAACGCTTTCTAGCCGACATTTGTTTTATGACTATACTAAAAATAAAAAAACAAAAAACTTTAAAAAAAAAATAGAACCGACTTCAAAAAAAAACGAAAGAGGCACAAAAAAGTGAAAAATAACTCAATTGTTGCTTTTAGAAACAAAAATACGTTACATTTTGATTAATTTAATTTAATTAATCGCTATTATACAAAGTTACTAAATTAAAATAGTTACTTTTTATTATAATTATTATAGTTATTATAGTTGTTATAATAGTTATTATATTTTAAAAGTTATTTGTAGTAGAAAACTGTTCGAAGTCGGTGCTACATTGACCAAAAACCGACTAATATGTTTCGGGCTTGGCACCGATTTCCAACAGTTTTGTAGTATAAATAACTTTTAAAATATAATAACTATTATAATAACTATAATAACTATAATAATTATAATTAAAAGTAACTATTTTAATATAGAAACTTTGTATAGACGCGTAATTTTTTTGTCTATAGTAAGGTATAATTAAATTAAATTAATCAAAATGTAACGTACTTTTGTTTCTAAAAGCAACAATTAAGTTATTTTTCACTTTTTTGTGCCTCTTTTGTTTTTTCTGAAGTCGGTTCGATTTTTGTTTTTTTAAAGTTTTTTTTAACTAATATTTTCGTAATAATAATAATAATTTAACAGTAGAAAAAATCTTCGAAATAACATAAAATAAGCTTACTGGCATTTTAATATGTTGCCAGGTGGAATAATTGCTTCTGCTTGCTTGATCTATTATAATAATAAAAATACAGCTGACATTTTCGGCTCGAAATCAAACTTTTGGATGAAACAGAGGCAAAGTAGTCTAGAACTTATGACAAACAAACGTAGTTTTACATCCAAATTTTAGTTTGATGTGTTGTATACATAGTATAGTTAACAATTCAGTAGTTTATTATGCTTTAGAAGTTTTTTTAGTATAGAACTTGTGTTACATTTACCACATTTTAGTTTACTTTCGTACCAAGTTTTATTTTCCAGTTAACCATATCGAATAATTTGTCAAGCTACATAGAAACCCAAATATTTTTACAAATTTCAGATTTCTAGCCTAAATGTCCAATTTATTTCTTTTCGTTGTTTTCTTTTGTATGAATTATATCCAATTTTTAGAAATATATTAACGTTTAATTAATTTTCTTACATTCAACAAATTTAACATGAATTTAAAACTTATAATTTTCCCTAGCATATAGTTTTGGTGTTTATAATTTGTCAAAAATATATATTGTCAAGAAAAACTGTCAAAAAAAATGTCGGAAAAATGCACTGAAAGTATTTGAGTTGTAGCGGAATAATAATCTAAAACACCTCAGATTTTTGTCGTTCCATTTAAAATCGGAGAGCAAGTTTACCTAAAAGGGACACGGGTAGCACATACTCCTTTTTTAAAATACAAAATGAAATCATTAACTACAAAGAAACTTTTACGTTTGTTTACTACAAACAACCATGATATGAGTTTAAAAAACATCAAAAAGCAAATTTTTAACTCCAGTAATTGTTGCAGTATACTGTTTAGTAGTCAAAACTATCTAATCACTAGAATATCCAAATTCCTTGACTTTGCAAGTACCCGAGTATTTAATCGTAGTCGAGTATTTAATTTCTGAAATACCCGTGTTACCCGGGTACCCGAGGATTTGAAAAATCATTAAAATAAATTTAGAAAAATAATATGGTAGGGTGCAGCCGTACCCTATACGGCTGCACCCTACCATATTAATTTTTCTAAATTTATTTTAATATATTTATAATTTAATATATTTAAGTTTCTTTTATTAATAAACTCTTACGAAGCTACTTTTAATAAATTGAGCTTGTTCACTGCAAATATTAGTGTGGGAAATTAGTTTGATAAATAACTGAATATTATCCAGGACAGAGACTAGATCATTCAATACCAATATTTTTTACACAAGCAACATAGACAATACTAGTATTGCAATTGTTAAAAATCGGTATTGAATGTCGTTACTTTATAACAAAACAAAAAATTCCATAACTTTACGTTTTTGTTTCACGTAAAGAAGCTATTAAAAAATTGCACCAACGACCAGTCATCAATTGCAATAATTCACGTTTCATAAGATCGGTATATTAAAAAAATTTCTTCATTGATAATTAATTCTATTATTCTATTTTTCATACAAATTTGAGCTACCCTTAGCAGGTGTCTGGGAGGAAAGAATTCTCATTAACGCTAATTCCACTCAGTTTTGTTCATCAGCATCTTCCCCATGATCATTTTTATCATTCCGTTCAATGTCCTAAACAACAAATTATATATTTCCTTAGATTATATACTTCCTCAGACATACAGGTACAAGATTTTGGTTGAATATAAAAAAAGTTAGCTTATTTCCCAAATGCTGTTCATTCGACATGAATTGCATGAATTTACTTTAGACTGACATTTTTTAAATAAAATATGTTGTGTAATAGGACTTACAATATGAATCACGACAACACATAGAGGCTTCTTATGATCTAGGTCCCACTAAGTCTTAAAAGGTCCCAAGTTCTACGTCCCAATTAATATAAATTAAAGTTTATGGATATTTTAATAGCTTGTTAAAAAATAACATTTTATGATAGATCAAATTACCTGGGTAGTTAATTGAAATACCCGGGTAGTCGAGTATGTTGAAAAAGCAAAAAATGTCCTGATACCCGTGTACTCGATATTCGACATTGAATACCCTACTAATCACTACAAAAATTAGTGATATCCTGAGTCAAGCAGTGTAAAATAAAACATGCTCAAATAATTAAGCGTTGTACATAATTCGAAATGCTTCCTTTGTTACTAGAATTACAGATTAGAATAAAAAAACTTCAATTAACTGGGTATTATAACAAAAGTTTCTTGTAAAAGTACAAAATAATAAATAATTCTATCCAAATCAAAATGTGGATGCAATGTTTGGACGATTAACTGCAGCTAGATAAGTGTGAAACAATCATGAAAGCTCAGTGAGAACTAACAGATTTTTAACTTTAATGAGCATGGTCTTAATCTACTATCTAGAGCCTGCAGTAGAATAAACTAACTAATAAATTAGCCTGATATATTCCTTTTGTATGGTTTTTTATTTTGTTTATAATTTTTATTATAAATAAAAGTCTTAGATCTCACTGATATTTCGTGATTGTTTTCTCTCAACTAAGCCGTTGTATCCTAAAGGTCTTACAACGAAACGAAAACAAACCCACCGAATTCGCAATTGTCTTTCGATGACAATAAAACTGCAGCTCAAAATTTTAGTTTAAAATTTAAAACGCAAACTAAAATTATTCCAGATTTTTAAGTTATATATTCGTCCCTGTATAAAGTATGTATTGTTGTCACGATCGCGACTCAATTTTCGTCTAGTTTGCAACATATTTTTTACGAATATTAGCCCTTTCTAACGCTGTTCAACAGCATAGTATAGGAATTGCGGATGATTGGAATTTAATCTCACTTTTTTTTATAAAAATCATTACCATTCAGAAAAAATCAGATGCATCATGTTTCAACCAAAATCTCATCCATATCCATAGTTAGTACGTAATTGTAAGATGTTACAAGATCGAGAGTCTAATAATTGAAATGAGTTGTCTCGGACGGTTGACTTCACTAGAACTGAAAACAGCTTTCGGAAAAAACTCCTATTGCATAACGTTGTAGTACCGATCCCTTAAAATGTATTTCTGTATTGCAACGCTTTAAATTTAAAAAGGAAGCAAATTATTGAAATGCCCGGTATGAATTTAAAAGTACCGTAGCAATTTTAAAACGAAAACATTATCGTGTTGGTGTAACGTTCGTCCAATAAACATTAGGCATTAAACTAGCAGTTTGTATGTCTGCAAAATTGGGACAAAAAGGTATGTTGGGCTTTTCGGGTATGTTGGAGAAATTAAACATTAGTGAAACAATTTGTCTCTCTATGTTTCAGTTCTCAATGGTAGAGAACAGAACACTGCAAAACCTCCAGGTTGTGTATCTCATAGGTGAGGTGGATCAACTGAATTTCCGGTGAACCTATGCTGTCCAGAATAATGGTGAAAGTACACAGAGGTCACAGATAGATAATGTTAAACAACATATGGCTGTTGTCTTCTTTGTAACGAAACAATCCGTAACGTAAAAGAAAAATGTTTGATTCACTTAGAGATCCGTCACATGGTAAAGTTGATAACACGCCAAAAAATTATTTTGAGACAAAGACGTAATAAAATCACTACAAATACACCATGTCCAGTTACATATGCTGTTCACTAGAAATACAAGCTAGCAAACTTTGAGAACATATTTTAACGAATGGTTGAGCTACAGAAAATGCATCCCCGAAAATATAGTGTTGAGCAGTTATGAGAAGAAGCTTCTGAAAATCTCTTTAAGGGATATAAATATTATATCTGTATTAATCTCACTTAATCTCACAGAGTTGAAGATGTACAATAAAGAAAACAATACAATCACCTTTTAAGAGTACACAAGAGATTACATCTATTTTTGTTTAACTGAAACCAAATTGATTTTTGTGTCAACAAGTTGTTGGCGGTGATACGATTTTTATATAACTTTTTTACTCTATATATTACATTAATAAAACTACTATCAATGAAGTTTTAACAATGCCATTGTACAATGCTTCAGTTGATAAAACTTTTTCTATTTTTCCATATAGTATAGTTTTTTTTTGTAATTCCATTTTTTATGATTTCGATAAAAAAAACTAGTAACCACCCAACCCTCCACAACCTTAGAATGCAGATAAAAGGAAGGAAAAATATATAGATTCAAAAAGTATTTCACTCGTTTGTGTCATCTTTTCTAAACAAAGACGATTACATCCTTAAATCTGACAGTATGAAATTTTAAATCCACACAGCAATTCCAACATAAATGAAAAATATCAGTGCAAATCCCAAACTCCCATCATATAAGTTTAATTTAATTCCCATTACTCTAAAAAAATTGACAGTTTTTACACCAAAATTTAACACAGTAACATATAAACTGCAAAAAAATCCTTTAATTTCCACATGAAATAAAACATATCATCAACAAGGAAAATTGAAGAGAAATAAAATACTTTTTTCTCTATTAAAGTACTTGATTTTAAATGATTTTCTTGCAGAATATATTTTATTCGCAACCTTATATGTAATACGGCTATTTCTGACTTCCGAAACGTTGGTAAATAAGACATTACTGTCTGTAATCGTTTCCTAACCCAAGGGTGTAAAGTGATTACTGCCCGACCCGTTTAAGAGTAAAAATAACGTAGTCACATCTTAAACCTTGGCGAAAATGTGAACTTTCCATCTCGGTATGTAATATACTATTAATTTGTTTGTTTTTGGGTGTATGGTATTACTAGAAAATACAAAAAACAGTTGCTACTTTTCATATTTACTTACCCGAAAACTTATTGCTCCATTACAATTTACATCGAACGCTTTGAATACGTAGTGTGCGTAAAGGCTAGAGTCTGAAAATTAAAAATTAAATTTCATGTTAGTATTTAACTAAGTGCTGTAGTACTTGCATAGCATTACTATCAAAATATTGTTAAAATCTATTATATTAATTTAATTTTATTATTTTTTCTCTATTTATTTAATAAATTTATAATAGACTTCTTGATGGAAAACAAAACATTAATGATTAAATATAATGAAAACATTTTATATTATTCTAAAATTTACTATCATAGCAGTTGTTTAAGTACAGTACAAGTTTAGCTTGAATTTGTAACCTACACGTTTATGAGGTCTAGCCAATTTTACGTATGTGAATAAATTATTTGGTATAAGTTTAAAGAATTTAATATAATTATATGTCTATACAGAACACGACTAAAAATATTACTTTTTTAAAACATTGATCTGCCATTTCACATCTTTTCGAGTCTCAGAGGCTGATAGGCTGTCGTAAACGACATAGTAAATAAATTGTTCGCAATGATGGCAATTAACGTAAGAAAAGCCTAATCCAAAGTTTAGCAGCACAAAATCCAAAGATATAAATGTTAACAAAAAAATACTTGATTCAAATGATATAACAGATGTCTTATCACGCCGTGCTAGCACACATCAAAGAACATGAGGCATCGTTGGAGGTATTAAATTCCTCATCAAGTTTACCTTAAAGAAGGGTTTATAGTTTTTGGAGCAAAATGTGTTGTATAGCAGTAATTGCCATATGAGTCACAACAACACATAAAAACTTTTAAGAAAAAGGTCTCTCAACAATATTTATATGAAACTGTAACGCACTGTCACCTTCAATGATTAAGGAACAGATATAGAATTATATAACGGCTTGTTTGTTCGAGAGTGGTATCATCAAGAAGCATTTCATAGCTAAGACTGAGCGTGTTATCGTTGACTGGATACAGGTAATCCGCTTGCATCCCTAAAATTTTCCTTTGGCTGGTGGTATCTCACTTTTATTGCTTTGCTTGGTGATATCTCAATTCTTTTCTACTCTAATTTACAGTTACTATTAGCATTATTATTATTAAATCTAACTTCATTTTTAAAACAGCATTACATTGTATTTAATTCACAAGGTATTGAGCTCAGTCTAAGAAAATGGTCGTTCAATTTCAAGAAGTTGTCACACAACATCGCAAAAGATTAAAAAGAGCAACAAGTGATAGAGATAAAAGACATCATCAACGGCCTAAAAATGTATGAGATCGAGGTTTTTGTATATTTGTTAGTGACCTTTATCACACATTGATGTAGTGTGCGCGTTAGGGTGGCCCTTAAAAAAAATTTTTAATTTTTTGTGCTGCATTTCGTGGCAATACCCATAAAAATATTATTTGCAAAATTTTAAATCACTCGTTCAATTCTAAGGCGTGCCCCAGCCACTTAAATTGCCACTAAAACTTCAAGTGCCCAGGGGCACGGCTTAAAATTGAACGATTGATTTTAAATTTTGCAAATAATATTTTTATGGGTATTGACACGAAATGGGAGGGTGTCGTACAAAAAATTTAAATTTTTTTAGGCTCAGAACAAAACCTCTCAACTTTAAGCCTAAGAATTGAACAATTGATTTTAAATTTTGCAAATTATATTTTTATGGGTATTGACACGAAATGGGAGGGTTCGTACAAAAATTCAAATTTTTTTTTAAGGCGCAGAACAAAACCTCTCAACTTTAGGTGACCAGGGCCACGCCTTAGAATTGAACGATTAATTTCAAATTTTACAAATAAAATTTTTATGGGTATTGACACGAAATAGGAGGGTGCCACAAACTGTACAATGGAAAAAATTTCTAGAGTAACCTAAGGGCCACCCTAGTGCGCATGTTTGTGTTATGTCAGTTGCTGTTTCAGCAGTCCTGAGAATGTTTTCCATATGTCTTCTACGTTCATTTTTCCCATTTATTACTTGTTTAACTGTACCATCATACTTGAGATTCGAATATCCGTTGTGCTGTGGTGACAGAGTTGCACTTTGAGCAGTCGACGTTCTTCGATTTTCTTTCAGGTATCTTCCAGGTTGTTTCGTTCTGCGCTTAATATAGCTAAAGCGATTCCTTAAAGATGTGATTTGTGTTTTTGTTACTCAAGCTGTTTGTTTTGAATTTTCTCTGATTTAGCTGATTGTTATGTTTTACAGCGGCTGGTTTGATTTTGTATGTTGCAGTTACTAGCTGGTAGTCGCTGTGTATGTTTGCATCTCGTTTTGCTCTGACACCTTGTAAAGAGGATAGAAACTTCTTACTAACCCGTACATGATCGATTTCCCATCCGGTTTTCCCATCCGGTGAAGCCCAAGTGTACTTGTGTATGTCCTTGTGTGGAACTCTATTGCCTCCTATAAATAACTGGTTTGTGACACAAGAGTGTATGAGTCTCTATCAGTTGTTGTTCCAAAAAGATTCAAGTTTGCCTATAACTGATTCCATTCCGGTGATATTAGTTCCAATTTTGGCGTTGCAATCTCCTTGAACAATTTTTATGTCGCTTTGTTTGATGTTCGCTAGATATAGTTGCTTGTTCATAAAATTTCGTTTTTGTTGTGTCATCTGCTTATTTAGAAAGTACATAGAACTTTCTGATGGATTTTCTAGAGAACATGCGATAATTTCCCGCATTTGTTGTTAAATCACCACTATTTTTCATCTTGCCTCACTGAGTACCTTCATCTTCATCTTGCCTCACATGATATCTCGACCTTATATTGTTCCATTAACCTTTCAGCTTGTGCTAGTCTTGATGATACTGTGAGAATTCTGACTTTCCAGTTTCCTATTCGTGTCCGTGTATGATATCCAATAGTCCAACTTGTGTTGTTTTTCCAGGTTGGTTTTTCTTCTAGTTAAATAAGTTTGTTGAATTTGGATTAAGGGGTGATTGGTCCATCGAATCCTAGCCAGATTCTAGGGCTGCTGAATAAGATATACTGGCATACCAGAAGGAGAGATTCTTGCTTCATGTAGTTCACTCATATTTTCCAAACGGTCACCCGTTTAAGTTGCAATCCTCTTCATTGTGGGTTAACTTCATTGTAAGCGCTGTTGTCGTCTTAACCACTTCTCCATCTAGCCCCGCTTATGTTGGTTTACTAATATTTTGATCTGTTCCTATAAGGGAAAAGTTGAAACTGGATAGAACCATATTCCATGTCCAATTTCATGTTTAGTTACATTTTATGTCATACAAATAATTTATTTTATTTCCTCTAAAAAAATAAATGAAAATTAATCTTTTTACACACTTGATGATATTTTTTGATACACTTATAATACAATAATCAAACTCCTGATCTCACATACCAATGCCGATCATCAAGATTTCTCCACATTCAATGTTACTACTCGTTATCACTAAAAATGAAGACTTTTTAAGCAAAAAAAATACCAATTGACACACTTGATGATTATGGACACACTTCCGGTACAGTTATCGAGCACATCGTCCTTTCGACTATTACCATTATGTTGACCTAGTTTTAGAAAATGCTTTAGCGGTTTTCCCTGTAACGACGGTTGTGATGGCCGGCCGGTAGACTGACAGTTTTTTTTTACTTGTTAGAATCACTTAAACGCCGAGAAATGCCAAAAAAGTGGGGTTAAGAATTTCATTTTTGGATCGAGAATGTAATGCAAAGGTTTTTCAAAACGAAGAAATTATTGATAGTTATTTTCCTAACAAGACTGTTGTACCACGAAGCTACGATTAATAACAGGTAGCCAATTCCTTTATGAGAAAATATAAATATACACTTGGATATCATCTGGAAGGTGGAAGGTGGGAGAACTAAGAACCAAGTGGATCACGTACTGGTAAATGAAATAGTTCTATCTTCCTTACAGAAGTGGGAGAAAATAAGGAGCCGACATACACGTTTCTAGTTAGTATTTTCTATCATTTTTGGGCTACCAGGGTAGTAGTTATAGTACAGGATATTTGACGCGCGTATTTTGACTCGCTAAATCTAAATTTTTAACCAAAATCGATATAAAACAGCTCATATATATTGCTATGTATTTTGAATCGTTTTGAATTCAATTCATATGGGACCTTCACGTCTTGATTTTTGAGGCATTCTAGTTTGAGGCATTTAAAGAATTTTAACGATTTTGAAGTATGAAGGGTCGAAATTCATGTATTCCAAATTTCCAATGCATTTTAATGCAATGAAATAGACTATATAATGGACTGGCACGTCTTGGTTTGGCACAAGGTCTAAGGCAATTTTTAAAAATTTTGGAAAAATTTTAGATTATAGCTAAACCAAGAGGTGCATGGACAATTCTGGTGATGAATTTGGACTCAGTGTATCAAAATACATAAAAAATATATTGTTCTCATCAACAGATTAAAACATTTTTTGGTGAACCGATCACAGACTCTGCATTCTCTAATGACCAATTATGCTCCTTTGAAGCCTAACCATAATTCTTTACATATAGAAATTAGTTACAATTCCTCACAATCAGTATAAGATTTATAACACAAGAGTGACAGGTTTGAATCGACGTTAGCTTTTACAATATGTGTCAAACTACAGATGTAACAGTAATACATATTACCCATGGTAAAATTGCCTGTTAAGTTAGTAATATTAAATAGTTTTATTTAGGTTTGGTTAAATTGCAATTAAATTCGAAAAATAATTATTCAATAAAAAATAAAGTTTATGCTTTTTTCATGTAACAGGAAATAGAAATTTTCAACACCTCGAGCACAGTACAGAATTCATTTTGAGGTATCCATAAAATTGATTTTGAACTATTCTTCGCTATTCTTGCTTCTCTCAGTGACCCGAGTTTTAAATGGGAATTTCAAATCGAAAGTAGGTCTTCCATCTGGTAGCAATGTAGCAGCTATTACGGCTGACGAAAGAGCTTAGACTTAGTGAATTTGGAACCAATTACTATGTATACATCTAATAATGAACATTTTACCAGTTCTCATATTTCTTCCACCATGTTATTGACAGTTTGAATTATTTTATTTTATTTTTACTTCACCACAATTTTAAATTGTGTGAAGTGATGCAGACTATCGAGAAAAAAAACCTTACATACCCCAAATTTTGTTTTTTCTTTTGTTTTAGACCATCCTCTATCTAAATGGACAAGAAAAAAATTTTGATTTACGTCTGTGTGTGGGTGGTTGACCTTCCTGAATAGGATCTTGATAAAACTTGGGTAAATGATCCAGGTTTACTTGAAAATGGAAGATCTGGATTTATTTTAAATTTGAACACAATTAGGGCTTGTAAATCGGGTAAAACCGAAACCGGTTACCCGGGTTTTTGTTGATTTTTAACTTTTTGCTGTGAAAACCGGGTTTTTCTGTAACATCGAAAATTCAATTTATTGTTTGTTCTAGAAAGGAAACTTAGTTTTTCGTATTCTGGATGCAATAGAATATAGATTCATTAATTAAAAGTCATATTGAAATGGATCGCATTTCTGTATAAAAGTATTCGTAACCTACAGTATAGTTGTTAACATCGTAAACGTTGCCCAAATACAATGTGGAATACTTTAATATCTGCGCTTGTGGATTTACCGTTTGTAACTTTATTTTAGTTGTTTATATTAAATTCTTAAGTATACACTTTTCAAGAAAGTATTCCAATTGGCTTTCAGTCGTATTGAAACTTTGTATATAAGGTTTTAATACTGTTTCCAATATATCTGCGTACCAACTTCCGGTTAAATAGGTTTTTTGCGATGGTAATGCCTACTGTAGCCTTCAGTTACAAATCGATTTGTATGAAACGTTAGTTAAAGGTTTCAGTCAATATGAGAAATAATTCATTCATTCAGGGGTACTATGTTTTTTATGTTTGTTGGGAGCAAATTTTGATGGCATATTAAAAAAGATGCAAATATGTATGATAAGGAGCTGATTAGTTTTTGAGTGATATTGAAGAAAGTGAGGAGATGATGGTCCTCCAAGCACCTCTTTTTTATTGAAAGCTCAATAAAACTTGTACCTGATAATCAAATTGGATGAAACCAGCTCCATAAGCATTTAGTACGGTTTACAACAGCTCAGTATCTAAACTTCTGGTTTTTTACCTTCGGTGAATACATTTTTTTTGCAATTTTTTGCATTTTTTTCAGTGTCCTTATTCATACTACAGAAAACAAAAACAAAGTGACTGTAATGAAATTTATGCAAAAGGTTTTAATTAGTGTAAGAAGATAATGATCATCTTTTGGAACACATAGATCAAAGTGACGAGGAGTCCACCATACAACTGCTCACTTTGTTTAAAAAGTTTTTAGTAAACATACAAACTGCGTTCATTAATCAATTTTGATTACACTTTGACAAAAGATGCGGATTTAAATGACATAGAATTGATTAGTTATTGAACGATATTAGGATAAGTAGTGGGGGTTCCCGAAACATGTTTATTTGAAACTTCAATAACATCAGCTCCTGATATTATTTTATTAAACTTGGTATATATGCTTAGAGTGTGATTTGTTACAGTTCTGCATTCCAAATTCCGATTTTTCACTTCCTGAAAAACTTTTTTTTACTTTGTCTATTCTTTAACAGAGTTTATGTCTGTGCGATACTACAGATCTCTTTAATGTTTAATTATAAATATAATTATAAAATTAAAACTACGCAAAATCTAAACATCAGTTAGCCATTAATTGAAGTATTTGATGGATATTAGCTCACTTTATACCCAGAACATTTTGTTTCCAGAGCTGTTGTGAATTTAGCCTATGCATCAGCGTCGCAATATTTTTTTATCTTTTTCGTAGTAAAATTTGACATAGGCCAACACTTCATGATAGGATAAAAATAAGATAAAAGAGCAAAAAGCAATTTTTTAAGAAATTTGCAGTGACAAAAAGTAAAATATCATTACCAATAATCCAGATAATGGCATATTTCGTGATCATGCTACCCACTGTCGCTCTCGATGATTATACCCCACACAAAGAGTTATAGGGAAGATCGTTTCCTTGATCAAGCAATAACATGCATAAATAGTCCATAGCTAAGACTGAAGATGATAGATCACTGAAAATAGTACATCCGATATCACCCCTAAGAATCGAGATGTTTGAAAAATTAAAATTAAAAAAATCATCTTAAATAAAAATATTTTTTATTCTTTGCTTGTCACAAAATTTCTGAACAAATTTTGAGCCACACCTATTAACTTTTTTATTATCCTATTAATATACCTATTATAACTATTAACGAAGTTTCTAGGAAATCAGAAATGGTCGGGTTTACACCCGATTCGATTTTCCATCAATAGCAGAACTGAAGTACGCGGTTACATTATGTAACGCACAATCATCCTCAATAAATAAAGCCCAGATAGAATTTGTCACACCCCTAGATCAAATTCGAAAATAAAAATCAAGAGAAACAGATCCCCCATGCGGGAAAATGTTAAATGAAGAGCTGTTGATTCAAAAAGAAATGGCTTGTTATCATCAAGCAATATATACCATCACCAAGATTGAGGACGCCATACCTAAACAGTTCATCTGTCAGCAGCCCTAATATCAAATTAGCTAGTAATATTTCACTGCTATTACGTTAGATTAAACGATAACAGAACACCAACAAATTATAGTGAAACCTCAAAACAATCATAAAAGCGAAAATCTTTTCACAATGTTTTGATTTAATATCTGCCGACAACTAAATGCTAATAACAAATCTCAGTGAATTTTCTATGTTTAGTTACTATAAAAAGTTATGATTCCAATAAATTTAACACATGTTGTAAAACTACCGTAAAATTAAATTGCGTAAATAACTCAAATTTATTTTGTTTTCATATATACAAGGTGGCGCCAAATTAACGTTGTGGTTAAGATCCACAATGGACCTTTCGGCATACAGAATAGACAGCAAACGGCTTGGTTGCAAATTTTTCAATTTTGACAAGATCCATATGGAGCGGCCTGTTGACGAAAGACATCGTACGGATGAAAATTAGTTTCAACTGACGCATTTCTAAATGTTATATAACACCAAAAACAATACTAGAGGGACATGGATTATTTTTTTGTAACAAACAACGATGAACATAGAATACCAAAGAGTATAATAGAATGTTTTGTTATGTGAAAACCAAGTGATATGCTACCAAAACGATACCGGCTATTTGGTGTTATTTATTTAAATTTCAAACGAAATTTTTGTTTATAAGAAAAAAAACGCTTTTTCACCATTGACCAGCGTTCTGGAAAATTGAAATAAAATTTAATTCATTTTTTTTTCGCTTGAAAATATCGTTGAAAATAATCAAAAAGTCAATTTCCGTATCAATTAATTTTAAAAATGAAAACATTTTTCATGGTGTTTTTAACAAATCATCAGAGATAGGAAATCGTAGGATTTTCCTTTTGAAATATAATTTTAATTTTGAGTGAATGGTTTTACGTAGAAGCTTTATGATGCTTATCGAAACTCGTTGGAGAAAGACATCAAATATTTATATTTCCAAACAATCAAAAAAGAGTAATAAGACTGGATAAAACCATAGCACAACCATAATTATGGATATAAAAGTTATTGCTCAATAAAAAAGAATATTCTGGCAGATCAATTTCATTATTTTTTGTTTTTAATTAAGATACAACAACTTGATACAGGGTCTTTGTTAGTTTAATTATCAAAATAGACAAAAAATAAAATTATTTCAGTAATTCTTCGATGTTATATACTTACTTCCATGAGGAAAAAATTTTGCATATATATCTTTGAAACAGTCTTCATGTACAACTCCCTCTGGACACTCCTGTAAATAAATAAAAATCATTATGAATTTACCTTACCTAAATTAATTAACCTAAGAAATTCGATTAAAAGTAAGTGATTAATTGTTTGAGTAAAATTTGTAATTTTCTAATTTCCATTTCGTTCGTAATGACATTTTTTCCTGTCAAATTTAGGTCTTTTTCGCTTTTGTGGTTTTAAGTTAGACTGATACGAATTGATGGTTTTATTTCGGTTTCTAGGGGGATTAAATAATTATTAAGAAAAAAGCCATTTTAGAAATGAGGTTGCCGGAACAAAGTCTTACAAAAAAATAAAGATATAAATCAATATGTAAGACTGTTTATATGTGAATTACTAATATTTATTGGATTACAAGTATTCAAAAGCATAAAAAGGATTACAAGTATTCATTGATGAGGTTGAAATTATCAAAGTTACATATGAGATATTGTAGAAGCAGCCTTAATGCCTATCTAATTGATTTTCTTATTCGTTGGATTTGGTTTCAAATTGAATCTAAACCTTCATTTCACACAATTTACTTTGATGATCGTTTATGAAATTTTAATCATTACAAATAAACAATAATTTTTATAAACAAAAAAATAATTTATCAATATTTTGATGATCCGTGGATGAAACAAAAAGTCCATCTAAAGAAAATACAACAATTTTATCTTTGATATTTTTTGTGATGGACATTTGACGTTTGATTTTGAAAAATTCATTTGTCTTCGAAAAAAGGCAGTTGGGTTTTGGCAGCAAAGTTGAGTGGTATCGCGGGCGTTGTTTATTTTAAGGCGGATGGATGATGAAAAACAAGAAAAAGAAAATTAAGAAAATTTCCAAGAAACGATAAAGAAAAACAAAACGAAAATAAAATAAATACTGTGTATAGTGTTGGTACAACTCCTTCTAGTATTAAAATAATTTTAAAGTGGGTATTTCAAAAGAGTTAAAGTCAAATGATGATTGCTGTTTTAAAACGATGAAAACGAAAATTTTGGCTTATGTTTGGAATAATAAGCAACAACCAAGATTCATAAAAGAATTTTAAACACTATGCAAAATACGATTGTTTTATAAAGTGATTTTAGTGTTATGGGTCAGAAGGCCCAGCTGTGTAAGGCAGTGGTGGGCCATCAGCGGTACAAAGCAGTCTAGAAAATTTTTTGTGTTTATAAATTTTAGTATATTAGTTATGATTTGCTAAGTTAATCTAGGTTCAATGGTTCAATCTAGGGTTCTGGCAATTTGGGAAAAAACAAAAATACATTGAAGTTGCTGTCTTGGCAAAAGACCATCAGACCAGACCATATGATGCAAAGTTCAAAGATAATCTGCAGGTCCTGTTTTTAAAAGGTTGGGATTACCATATTAGACTGCGGTATTAGACTTCGGTAACGACCAATCTGACTAAAAGGATATAAACCTAAGGTTAAGATAGGTCTGCATACAGTTGTGGCGAGAAAATGAGACCACTTCCCGATTTTTAGCAAGGCTGCAATCTTTCTCTCCAGGAGTACTGGTTACTGAGGAATCTCTAGCAGCTCAGAACTCAAAATGGTATTCATGGTGAAAAGATAAAAATTTTTGAGATGTTAGGTGAAGCATCAGAACCTGAAAGTAGGGGTCGTTGAAAGATACAAAAAAAAATCATCAGAGGCAGGAAATGTACTCCGCTACTGAAAGCAAGAGTTCTTAGATGAGAGATCAAAGTGGTTCTTCCTTAACTTTACTTTATACAGGTAACTGGTACCATGCCTCATTTATTAGGTAGATTTCATAGAAAAATCACCCTATTTTTTAATAAAATGCGTTGTATCGCAGAGATTATAATATGTGTTACAACGACACATTAAAAAAACCTTTTAAGACCCCGGTTCCACAACATGCGCTCTAAAGTGTTGATGGATGTAAATGTGTTGTTTTTTTTTTCAATTTTCAAAATTATTTTTTAAAGAATGAATAGCCAGCAAAACTTAGCACATAATAAAATATAACATAGGCCAATATTTAATAAAAGAAACAAGGAAAATATCGATGGTCTAGCGCACAGATGTGGTAAGTGACATTTTTTGAGAAAGTACTCGAGTACTCTATAAAATTCTCCATTTCATTTTTCATATAATGTACAAATTTTGTATGTGCATCTTTAACATTTTATCCAATAGATGGCATTACTGTACTGTACGGTACTGCACATGTTTTGTGGTAAGTACTTATGGTTTGTATAAAACTAAATATTATTCATGTAACTCTTAAGTTCTAACATGTAAAAACACATTATTAAAATACAGACTAGATAACTACTATAAAACTCCATCGAATTCAACCACATAATATTTTACATTTCCAATTTTTATTGAAGGGTAAACTCTTAAATGCCTGTACTGAACAATTTGCTAAATGTCACTTACCACATCTGTGCGCTAGACCATCGATATAAGAAATAAAGTTTTTCTAGAATTGGGTTCCTAGTAATCCGGCTAGTGACATATTTCTTGATGATATGATGCACTGTTTTCTACAATGATTAAAATTCAGATATAGAATTTTGTCGTTGCTTATTTCTTAAAGCAAGCAGTAGCGTGCCATTTTAAAGGCATATTCCATAGCTAAGATTGAGGGTGATACCATTGACAGAATACAGTTACCGATTACCAATACCATCAATAGCCCTAAGATGTCACCTTTGTAGTGATTTATTACTGCTATTGTCAGTGGTATGTGATATCTCATGCTAGCTGGTATGCCAATAGTGACTATAGTACGCGGGGTTGTCACACCCGTAGAACAAAAATAAAAAAATGTGCAAATCAACAAAAACTAATTTATCCATGCACAAAAATACTACATTATTTGTAACAACCCGTTTACAACGGGTTTAGTACAACCCGTTTCAGCTCAGAGCCATTTACAAAAAACCCACTAATATATCTCAGGTTTAGCAATAAATGTTTTACTGACACCTTTCTCAGCTAGGAAGTCCGCTATTGTTATGCCTTATACCCATGTGTGACCAGAAATAAAAAGAAAAGTTGTGATTTCATTTGTAAATGGTGCATCGATTTTTTCGTCATTTTTCTAATAGAGCAATTTAAATAATTTAATGGTTTTGAATTAAATATTACAATAATATAAATTTTCCATGATTTCCATTATATTAGAAAAAACAAATTTAAATATTAGTAAACCGACATGAAACAAGGAAAATAAAAAATAATAAAACATATAATAATTTTTTTAAATCCCTAGAGTTAATTATTCAAAGCGCCTGTTTGTTTTTTGTGTTTGTGTTCATTATCTTCACAAAAAAATTCTTTTTCTCAAAATTATTGACGCAAATAGGATAAAATTCATTAATTAATTATTACGAAATTAGAATTATTTCATAAAAAGTTTAATGAAACTAGCCTTATAACTTTCAATTTTTATATTCTTTAATTCCTTATTCTTTTATTTATTATTATTATCGTTATATAAATTTCGTTTCGCTTCGTTTTTTATTATTCGTAAAACATGCAGCTGGCATGCGTGTGCATATATGTGCTAAGACGTTTTACGACATGTGTGGTGCCCATCATGTGCATTACATGAATTATTCACAACTTTGTGCACGAGGATTTCGTATCATGCACAATTAAAGCACATTTCATGCATTTTTTTCAAAATTGTTTTGCGGGGTAGTATATGACTAACTAACGAATAACAGAGATAGATCATGCTTTGCTGGAGAGAACGTGCAGAGGTTGGTTTCGATGCTTTGAAAATAACGATTTCAATGTTATAGATAAACCTAAAATAGAGCACTTGAACACAAAATTGAAAACAAAGAATTGGAAGCATTTCTAGATAAACCCTTTTATCAGACACATCATGAACTTAACAGCATTGCTAATAATTCAGAAGCATTGAATTCCGTACGAATTAAAGCCTTGCAAAACCGAACGGCGCGTTTTAACTTGTCAACACCTGTTCCCAAGGCAGAAACGGAAATTTTTTTTAATCGGATCAAGACTGTTGGTGAAAAGATGGCCTAAACTACGCAATATATTTCTCAACCCTGTTTGTAATGATTTTGTTTTCATCGATTGCTGTATCATTTTGATATGTTGTTGACTCATAATGTGTTTTTTTTTGTTATATGTAACTGGACATTTTGTATTTGAAAGGTAGTTCCGTGATTATATTCAAACTGAAGGTTTATAATTTGAAATGTAATTTTTTGAAATTCTAAAAAAATTTTTTGGGATAATTCAGATTTTTTTGATCATATTTTTTTAATTAGATTTTTGCTTAGTTCAAAATAAAATAATTAGTTAAATTTAGTCTAGTTAGATAATAGTACATTATTTAATTAGGAGCTAAAGTGATACTTTTTGTGTTGAGTCTATAGTTTGACAATTATAGACGAAACACAAAAAGTCACTTTAGCTCCGAATTAAATACACTATTATTCGGCAAACGTTTAAATTTTTTATAAATATGAAATTAATTCATCAAACTTTTTATATATGAATTTGTATCGTCATAATTACTTCCAAAAAAGAGAAAAAAACATTTAAATTTGTATGAATAAAATTTTTTTATCAAAGCAGCCTTTTCAAAATTTCATAATATGAGAATCAACTTATTTTTTGTTGTCATGGTTATACAATATGTTTGAAAAAATAACAAACTAACAAATAACAAATGCTACTTTACAGCCTCCGTAATATAAAATAAAAATGGCGTTACTTTTGCTGTCGCTAGACATTACTTTTGCTGTCAGGCTAAAAAGTAAGACTTTAGCTAACTCCCTAGCGGCAGTAAAGTTAAACTTTACAGCCGTTTGCCTAAAAAAAATTTTTTAATTAGCCAAATTTTGTTTGTTTGTTTTGTTTCTGAAAAGACAGTCGATCAGAATTAAATGAAGGCATCTGTCGGGTTACTTCTTGAGTTTTTTTGGTGTAATTATTAAAACGCCTAGGTTGATTAATTTTCTTTTGTTTTTTTGTTAAAATTTCCAACCAATATCGTGCTAGAGTACAATAATTTTTTAAAATTTAGCTAGGTCTCATTAAATTTTAATGAGTGAATCGAAGGAAAAGAAATCCAGTTGTAGGTTTTGTCATTCGGTGAGTGAAATTCGGTAAAAACGCTATTTCGGTTTAAACTAATTGTTGTGAATTAAAAAATTGTACTATAAAGGGTAGAAGTGCTTGAATATTTAATTGAATAGAAACTACAGTTTAGCGTTTACGGATAGCTGTAGATTAAAACATATATTTTCCAGCATTTGCTAATTATAAAGGAACTAGGTAAAACCTGACTTTTGAGTTTGGTTGGGTTTTTCCTTTTTTGTATCAGTACATACGTGTTTTTTTTGTTTAGTACAAAAATTAGGCGGATATATAACCGGATAACTGGACTTCCATTAAACTTTCGGGCGTATAAAATCAATTATTTATCGTAATTTGCGTGATAAATTTTGCTACTACTCGGTGACGTTAATTTTGGGTTATGGTAAAAAAGATAAATGAAAACAGAACTGTGCGTGGGAATTTATTAAAAGAAACAGAAAAAAAATTGTTGAAGACACAAATATAGAAAAAAAGAAAGATCCTCACTTGGCACGAAGTCCTCCGATTGCTTCCCATTAACGACATCATTAGCAGGTTCAGTGTTAATTGCAGGTCAATCATTCACATTCATCGACGCATATCAAATCTTTTTTCTCAGCCTCTCTTGAAACATTCATATGTTTGGTTTTATTGTAATTTATTTGCAAACCAATTGACATACACTACCCTAAAACGACTTGAAAGTCCCACTCATTAATAAAAAATATTCCAGGTGATGAGTTAAACATACCCACCCTGGACCCTAGGTACTCCGAGGGTCATCGCCGACGTCATATTCGGGTTCAGCGACCCCAAAAACCCCCGAGTAACGAGCTTCGATCAATTTTGAGCTGAATTAATGGAAAGTTCCAGAAGATGAGTTAGACATACCCGGCTTGGGCCATAGGTACTCCGAGGGTTATCGCTGACATCACATTCGTGTTCAGCGACCCCAATAACGACCGAGTAACGAGCTTCGATCAGTTTCGAGTTGTATTTATGGAAAGTTGCAGGAGATGAGGTGTATATAACCCGCTCTGGCCCCTAGGTACTCCGAAGGTTATCACAGACATCATATTCGTGTTCAGCGGCCCGAAATTCCCCAGTAATGAGATTCGATCAATTTCTGGCTGAATTAATGTAAAGTTCCAGGAGATAAGATAGACATACCCGCCCTGGGCCCTAGGTACTCCGAGGGTCATCACCGACATGATATTCGTGTTCAGCGATCCAAAAAAACCCCAAGTAACGAGCCTCGATCAATTTCAAGCTGAATTTATGGAAAGTTCAAGGAAATGAGGTATATATAACCCGCATTGGCCCCTAGGTACTCCAGAGGTCTTTTGCCGAAAAGTGACTATATTCACAAGCTTTCCTGACGGCTTCCTGAATCGATTGCAAAAAACCGCATCTCGATCCATCTTACTCTGCCAATTTGCTTAGGTTTAGTGCTTTATTTCCTCGTCTAATTAGGGATGAAGATAAAGTTTAAATATTTTAAATTTCTTTTAAAAATTATTGAACGCTGACTTTAAAGTTTTGAGGATTAAAGTATTCTGGAGAAACCAAAGGAAAGGAACCTAGCACATAAGTACGAGTAAAGTTGCTTACTACGCAATGGTTCAACCATATGTTACGAAGTGCTTTTTTGCTTTCATTAAATTTTACGAATAAAAAACATGTGAAATGTTTGATTTGACAGTTCGTAAAAATGCTCAAACGCTTGAGGATTATTGAAAAAATATGGTAACGTTGTAAAATTAGACTATAATAAACTATAAAAATAAATAAACTTTAAAGTTTCGTTAAAAAAACATCATTCAATCATAAACAGTGAAATTAATTTATTCGTTTTTTTCTGTAATTTGTGATATTGAGAAATAGAAGTTACTATAAAAACCCAACAGGTTTTAAATTTTTAATCGATTGTTATTTCTTACATATTATTGTACCATAACAGTTATTATATTGATTGATGAAACAACCAAAATGAATTAGTTGATTAATATTTAATGGTTGGATTATAATTTTTGATCAATATTTACATAAAGCGCATTCTACTTAATCACATCAAAAGAGGATTTATTTTGCGATTGTATTTAGAGCAACAACAAGATAAACAGAAACGAAACGATATACTTATTCAGTAACTTCTCTGATTACCTAAATAACAGATATCAACATAACCACCAACGACAGTGAGTAGTAATATTTTGTGAATAATTGTTTTATCAAATTGATTCGGGATGACAGTGACAACACTGGATGAATTTAATTAAAACCAATTAACAAATATTGTACATAATCTACCGTTCTGTGGCAGTATTAAATGATCCATTTTTTCATTCTACTGGCTATTATTGTGCTATTTCTTTAATAATTACAATTTTCAACAATCATTTGTTTATTTTGGGGCAACGACTTTCGTAGTTGTAAAAATTTTCAACAATCATCTGCTTGTTTTTGGTGCAACGACTTCGGCAGTAACACAAATTTTTAACAACCCCCTTTTTTATTTGCTGCAAAGATTTGCGTAGTTATAATCAATTTTAACGATTGCCGGTTTATTTTGGCGCAACAATTTTCGTAATTATTTAAATTTTTAACAATCGTATGTTGATTTTGTAAAAATAAATTATGTAAATAAATGAACTGTTTGTTGCTTATTTACATAATTTATTCAACAATCGGCAGGTTTTGGTGCAGCAAATTAATTTATTTGCTATCGTCAGTTTATTTTTGCTACAATTTAGGAATTTACCTAATTATTCAGTAACCATATGTTTTTTTTGGGTGCAATAATTTACGTATTTATTTAATTGTTCAACAAACACCTGGTTATTATTGGTGCAACAATTTGGTTACAAAAAACAGTAAAAAATAACAGTAATTCATTTACAACTACAGGGGCCACAACATCAACATAATATTGATATTTATAATTACGATAATTTGATTAAACAACAAATTTATCAAGTAAAATATCGTATTAAAACAAGTTAATTTATTCACCGAACTAGTATTTCGATTGACATGACCTAATTTATTTCCTAATATTAATCATTTAAAATTCAAAGTCTTAGTTGATGAAGGGGTGGAAATGGTTTTTGTTCTTTGAGTATTTTGGGTCACCAGAGCCTACTTTCTTTTCAACTTTTGTTTCAGTTCACCTAATAGTTATCCCGTGTATTTGTAGAAAGGTGAGGATAAAGTTTACCGGATCCACGTACTAAAGCTAGGTGCAAAAACCTCAAGGCACGCGTATCCTCTTGATATCAGGGTTAGTTATGGTAATCCCGACCGATAACCAGCCGCTCGGTATAATGTTAGAACAATACCTAATGCACAGACCTATAAGGGACATGTGTCCAAAAATAGGTTGTTAGAGTTTCGCACTATTTTGGAGGTAGCAATAAACAGTTATTTGGTCCCTAATTGAAGTTAATAGGAGGTATATATAGACAATACTAACAAACCCAAATATCGGTTAAAGAACAAGTTGCAGAAAAATGTTTGCCTTGAGTAAGACCAGTTAGTATCCAATAATTAGATTATTGGATGATTTTTTTATAAAATTAATACGTTTACTATATAAGTAGAGATAGATTATCTATCTTTTACCACGAACACTCACTGAAACTTAAACATGTGTTGCTTTGAAGCTTAAAAGCACAAAAGCAATTCTTATTCATAAAATTTCACAAATGCTTACAATAAACATATAACCTCTCTTGCACAAACAAAAAAATAACAAACAATGAAAATTTTTAATTAGTTTTTCTCCCTTAAGCACACAATTAACAAATTTAAGTCTTGTTGAAACCATAACAAAGTACATGAATACCTAATAATATATTTCCTTTTATTCAATTCAAACATAAAAGTGGCAAATAAAAATGTTATTGTGTAAAACGGTAAGTATATAATTTACTACTAACATTTCACTTGAAATAAAATAATTATTATTCTTTTATTTAAAAATTATTTCCCCTCACAACAGCGTTTTATTTCTTTAGTCATAAAAAAAATTAAATTTATTTCCTTAAATAAAAACAAAAGGAAAACTACTTCAGACAAACCTGCAAAGTCATTTCACAACCTTGTTACATCAGTTTTTAAAATGTTTAGTTTCATTTCCGATTTATTGCTATGGTTTTATTTTTCCACTACATATTTGCAATTTCAAAAGCTTCAAAAGTTTTCATCGTCACATAATTTACTTTTTGACATTCATACAGTGAGGCTGGTAACATATTGACCGATTAACATCAATAAAATGCCATGAATATAGGTTTGAACCAACATCAGAAAACGTAACATTTGATTTTTATGTCTCAATTTTTTCTGTCTCAATTAAATAAATAAGAAGAAGAAGAAATATTTTACTCTACAAGAAATTGATATAAAATTTGATTTCTTTTTGGTATTATATTTGTATCATCAAGTTATGATTTATTAGACAAGATCAAATCACTTTATTTTAAAAAGAAAAAAAGAAATGAAAGGAATCAAATCAAATAAATTGAAAATTGCATTGGTTTAGAAAGAAAAAGTATTGAAAGCATAAGCAAGAGAAATATCGATTAAGAGCTTTTGTAAATATTTTGTTTGGAATATGCTTTTTGTAACTTATATTTGATACGACTTATTGGAATGTTCGATTAAATTTGTTTGTATAATAATGACAAAACTTTAAGATTAAGAGGTTAGAGTTTTTGAGGTCAGAATGAAATTTGATGTTTATTGTGCTGAATCATTTATTAAATTTATTATTTTTCTTCAATCTAGCTTATTAGAACTTTTTTGTCCCATCATTCTTTATGGAGAACTTTTTCTGATATATTCAAATCCTTTTAATATTAGCTCTTGTTTCAATGATACATATATGAAAAAAATTATTAGTTTTGTATGAAAATATCAGAAAATGGTGATGCCTATAATATAGTTGTTTATGGGGTTCTTACAGCTACAAAGTAATAAAACAATAACCAATCAAATCAAGTTATTAAACTATTCATAATTATAGAACGAGCGGTATCCTGTTAAAAACATTCAAACAGGCAAGGCAAAAATCAGGTGGCTCACTTACAATCAAAACAGCTTGTTATGAGTCTTGTCATACGACCAACCGTAAAATTAAAGACGAAACGTTTCCAACTGGCTTTTCTTGAACAAAATAAATTGTAGTAGCTGTAGAATATTATTGACATTGTAAAGGTTTATATATTTAAATTCAAATAATTATCTCTACAAACATAAACGATCTAACGATCATATACTTGTGACAGCAACCGTCTAAATAATGGTCGACAAAGTCATATTGTAGTGCCATACGATTAATCAATAAATTATAAATAAATTTGTTTTGCCAAGTGCTGACAGACAACACAATTGAATTTAATTAATTGATTAATTAAATAATTCGCAAAACAAACCAAAACCTCGAATTTAATTCAATGCGTCTTCTTTTCGAGATAGAACAGATGTCGGTCAATAATAATATCTGATCAATGAATCCACCACTACTACTCTGTTGGAACTAGTTTCGGTTGTTTATATACTAACATTCTGATATGATAACAGACAAAAACTAACTGTGCTAGTAAAGTTTATCCAGAAATTTTATTATTCTGCTGGTTTTATAATTAGCTTAGGAGAGTTTTGTTAAATTATTTTGGACAGCTTTGTTTACATCAACTAGCCTAAAACTGCTCACCAGCAACTTTAACTAAGAGTTTTTTGATGATGTGTTTTTTTCGGGCGTTAAATCAGCTTCGTTTATTTCTGTAAAAGCAGGGAATTTATTTAAGACTATTTTTTTTTAGTAAAATGTATGCCTTGGTCTTAAAAGGTTTTTATGTGTTGTTGTGACACATATTGTAATTCCTACTACAATTACAATATGTGTCACAACAACACATAAAAACCTTTTAAGACCAAGGTTCCTCAACAACATGCGTTCTAAGGTGTTGATGGACGCAAATTTGTTTGTTTTTTATATTTTTTTTTTTAAAGAAGAGATAACTAATTAATTAATTAAGAGAGAGAGAGAGAGGGGGGAGAGAAAGAGGGGGGAGAGAGAGAGGGGGGTAGAGAGAGAGAGGGGGCAGAGAGAGAGAGAGAGAGAGAGAGAGAGAGAGAGAGAGAGAGAGAGAGAGAGAGAGAGAGAGAGAGAGAGAGAGAGAGAGAGAGAGAGAGAGAGAGAGAGAGAGAGAGAGAGAGAGAGAGAGAGAGAGAGAGAGAGTGATCAAAAATAATTTTTTTCAAAATTTCTACTTTAAACCCCCTCCAATGAACATTTGAAATTATAACTACGATTTAGCAAAATCCCTACACCCAAGAATTTTTTTAAATTTTTTCTTTTGTTCTGTTCGAAGTTAAGGGAAACAAAAAAAAAACACTCGTTTTTTTAATAACTCAAAAACTAAGCAGTCGAAAATTCAATGAAATTTTTTTTTTAAATACTTCCATTCTTTTCGATTTTTCTAAACCAAACTCGATTCCTTAAAAAAAACTTTTGTTTTACTATCTCCTTATCTATGTCAACAAAATATAGATAAAAACCAATATTTGAAATTTTTTGTTATTATCAGGTGTGGGCAAACACATTTATAACTGTAGAAAGTTTCAAGTTGATAGTGCTTTTAGTTTGTGAGTAAATTGATTATGTAGAAATTTGGACGGACACCGAAGTCTCACCAATAGGGTGCCGTTTTTACTTTTTCAAAATACGGAACCCTAAAAACGAAGCGAAACGAAATTTATTTAATGATAATAATAATATAGAATTAGAGAATCGAAAAACTGAAAAAATTGTTAACATTTTCTAAAATGGCAGGTTACATTTATTTGCATCTAAATTTTTTTTTTTTTTGTAAAGGTAATGAAAACAAACACAAAAAATGGGCACTTTGAACAATTAATTTTAGTGATACAAACCGGTCACTCGGAAGAAATACAAAAAAGTTGGGGTAAGATTTCGAAAATTTTCTCATATTTGTAATACTTAAGTGTTTAAACAAATTTGATCGTTGTCGTAACGACCGTAGTCACCATGATAAAATTTGTTAATGGTGTCGGTTATATGTTTCAATTAAATCAGCGGGATTGTTGTTTTTGCTAACTGTTATATGATGGCTTCGCTCTTGCGAAAATCATGACAGATGATGCGGATTTGCAAATCAGATTCACATTTAAGCAGCGAAAACACAAGAAATTTCAACATGACAATTATTTTAAACTTTTTTGGGGGGAAATATTTGTATTACTCACAGAAACTCTATATAACTTTGTACTTTTTATAAGATGCTTCTCACCGGTAAATCAATAAAATTACGTAATAAAAAAGAAAGTTCTTAAAAATAAAGTTTTTAATAATAAAAAAAAATTAAATCAACTTAAAAAGTTTTTTGTTTCTTCATAATAAAGAAAACAGTAAAAACTTGAAAAAAAAATCTGTTAATAATTTTCTTCTAATTCTTTTAAAGAGACATAAAGTTGAAGTTGAATACGGTATGCATAATTCTTTCACGTTACTGTGGATTTTGTTATTGTTGAAGATATAATATTTCAAGGAAAATTAAACATTTCATTTATTGCTTTTTATAATCTTAAAATTTCACAAAAACACTTCTTTAGATATAAAACAAATGTTACAAAATTGTTTAATTGATAACTTAATAATATAACATAAATGTTGGAAAACTTTTTACTTGAGAGTTAATTGTTTAGATTGTAACACACTTGAAATGCTTTCCTAATTTTATTATCTAACGATATAAAAATGCGGAAATTGAATAAATGTTGAATTCCAATAAATTTCTGGTAAATTAATTTTCATATCTAGAATAGTTTTTTTTATATCTTTACAGACGTCATAAGCACGAGATACACGAGACATAAAACCACACAAGAACAATCGAAAATAACGAAATATTTATTTTTCCAAAGCAACGATAAAGTAAAAAGAATCAATAAAACCACAACAATAATAAAGTTGGTTTTCTTTCATCTTTTCTTGCCAGAAACTAAACGAAACGAA